>MU033987.1:263283-409532 GCA_011833715.1 Carcinoscorpius rotundicauda
TACCATTATATCGCCCCCACGGCTGAAAGGTCGAGCATGTTTGGTGTGACGGGGATGCGTGAACCAGAGGTTTCTCTAGACCAATCGCGACGTGAGAGTCTTATCGATTGTTCTGGAAACCACACATAATAATTAAAAAATGTTCATTCTAGTGACTGAAGTAATAATTTGATCTAATAAACATTTTTTTTTTCCAATGTGTAAAAACAATTGTTTGGTGTTGTAAAGAAATGATTATTTCAAAATACTTGTGGTTGAATTATGGAATATCCTTTATCAAAACCAAAACAACTTTTATTTAGTTTAAATTCCCTGGCTTGTTTATGGGTAACATGTTCTGAAGTTAGGGTTACGAAACTATAATCTGGAAATATCCAGTTGAAGTGAATGAAAGTAGCGTGTTTAGCGTTAATTGTCTTGATTTGGCACAATGCCAATAGCATGAAGCATACAAAACGACGTCATAAAACACGTCAGTATGAGTAGAAATAAGGGTTAAACCTAACGTCGGATGCGGTTTAAAATTATCAGAATATTTGTTACCCATCACATCGAACAAGATTTTAACATCCATTTGAAAATCATTTGTAAGGAACGAGAGTGAAAATTTTTGACTGCCAACTTATATCCATATTTTCTTTACTTGAAATAGTCAACAGTCAATAGTTAAAGAAAGAAAATATGGATATAAAACGGCTGTTAAAAATTTTCGAAAGCTACAAAATCTTTGCTTTTTCTTGACATTAATTTAAAAGAAGTAAACGTCATTGATTTGTAGTAAGATCTGGAAAAATAATGGCATAACATTATTTTAAATCAATGTCAAGACATAGCAAAGATTTAGTAGCGTTTGAAAATTTTTATCATTTATCGAAAGGATGTTGTTGTTTTTTTTGAATTAAGCACAAAGCTACACAATGGGCTATCTGTGCTCTGCCCACCACGGGTATCGAAACCCGGATTTTAGCGTGTAAGTCCGCAGACATACCGCTGAGCCACTGGGGGGCTTATCGAAAGGAAGAGATATGTTAATGATGTAAGGTTCATTGGTGAATGTGGAAATACACTGTAAAATTGTTGGTATTTTTAAGTACCTGAGGTTAACCGAGGAATGTAGAAATACACTGTAAAATTCTAGGTATTTTAAAAATCTTCTGAGATTCATCGATGTATGTGGAAATTGTAAAATTGTAGGTATGTTTAAGATCTGAGGTTAATCGATGAATGTGAAAATAAGCTGTAAAAATTTTGCTATTTTTAAGATGTGAGGTTAATCGATGAATGTGGAAATACGCTGTAAAATGTTATTTTTAAGATGTGAGGTTAATCGATTAATGTGGAAATACGCTGTAAAATGTTATTTTTAAGATGTGAGGTTAATCGATGAATGTGGAAATACGCTGTAAAATGTTATTTTTAAGATGTGAGGTTAATCGATGAATGTGGAAATAAATTGTAAAAACTTATATTAGAAACAGCTCATAACAAAACGAACATTTAGAATAATGCATGCTTGGGTTGATTTTTATAGAATCGACATACGCACAATAAAAATGTGACCTCAAAACACAATAATGTATTTAAATAAACAGTTTTAAATGGAAGAATGTACGTTACTTGTGTTGTTCGATAACGCGCGGGTTTGTATCATTAGAACAATTTTGTTGTATTTCACCCTATGATACGGTCAATGTAAAATATCAGAAATTTCAAAGGTCACTGGCATCTTGAACCTTGTGAACACGTGTTTAAACTAAAAATGTCAAAACCTTGGCCCTTACTAACAGAATAAAATTACTATAAGGACAGTTCCATCAATGGAGAAATAACTTTAGGAAAAGTTTGCCAGAAGACAGTTTAAAATCCTACACGTGTTTCGTTTAACACAAAGCACTAAAGCTTTGTTTGTTGTTAAGCACAAAGCTACACAATGTCCAATATGCATCGAAACTTGGTTTTTAGTGTTAAAAACTGGTTTTTGGATCCATTTTATGGGCAGTCATTTAACGTTTAAAGAACCAAGACTCGCTGAGTACTTCTGTGAAAGAACGTGGTTCGGAAAGATAGAAGGTTTACTGTTTGAATTTGATTAATCGCTAACTACAAGGAGTCATTAAGTAACACTATTCAGTGATTTCTATTGTTTCTTTCACTTGTTTAATTCACACACCAGTCGGCTGCGGTGTTTTTATAAGCTCTACACGAAGATTGGGCAGGATATGAGATTTTGGTAAAATAAACTACACAGCCATGAAGTAGTCAATCTATATTTTTAGAACATAATTGATTTGAACTTCGTTAAAATAGGAATGGGTCTGGAAGACACTGAATATAACTACAAATTACAGTAAGGAAGGTTTAGTTTTAAAACTTGTATGATATTTCAACCACTGATCATTCTCAACGACACGAGTTTTAGTGTTTAAATAACAGAATTGATATTGGCTATTTATAAATGTGAATATCAGACTGTGTGAACTGACGAAATCTTTATTTGTAGGGGAACAGATTAAACAAACAAAAATGAATAAATACAAACGACAATGTGAACAATATTATACAAAATATTTACATAAGCTTATAAATGTGTAGAGAAACAATGATCAAAGATGTATTCAGATGTAGCTGTGTATTATTTGATTTAGTAATAACCTTTCTCTGGTTTTTCTTCTGTTAGTGTGAGGCTTATGTTTCAGAACTGTGACGTTCTGTCCAGAAAAACTGTTTGTTTTTATTCGTGGACATAGGAAGAAGTTATTATTGTTCTTTTAACGAACTGAAGAAAACTGAATAGATACGGAGTTAATATGACAAGACGAAAACTGGTGGGAAAAGAGAAATGAATACTGGTGCAGTTTGATTTGTATAACACTAAAAACAGTCCATAGAAACATTACCTTACCAACTGACATCAGGACAGTTAGAATTCAATAAACACAAACTTCACTTACCAAAAAACCTTAATACATATAAAACACAATATTTGCTAAGTAACTGACATCAGGACAGTTAGAATTCAATAAACACAAACTTCACTTACCAAAAAACCTTAATACATATAAAACACAATATTTGCTAAGTAACTGACATCAGGACAGTTAGAATTCAATAAACACAATCTTCACTTACCAAAAAACCTTAATACATATAAAACACAATATTTGCTAAGTAACTGACATCAGGACAGTTAGAATTCAATAAACACAATCTTCACTTACCAAAAAACCTTAATACATATAAAACACAATATTTGCTAAGTAACTGACATCAGGACAGTTAGAATTCAATAAACACAAACTTCACTTACCAAAAAACCTTAATACATATAAAACACAATATTTGCTAAGTAACTGACATCAGGACAGTTAGAATTCAATAAACACAATCTTCACTTACCAAAAAACCTTAATACATATAAAACACAATATTTGCTAAGTAACTGACATCAGGACAGTTAGAATTCAATAAACACAAACTTCACTTACCAAAAAACCTTAATACATATAAAACACAATATTTGCTAAGTAACTGACATCAGGACAGTTAGAATTCAATAAACACAATCTTCACTTACCAAAAAACCTTAATACATATAAAACACAATATTTGCTAAGTAACTGACATCAGGACAGTTAGAATTCAATAAACACAATCTTCACTTACCAAATAAAAACATTGATACATATAAAACACAACATTTACTAAGAAGCGGAAATCGGGACAGCTTTTTTGTAATATTATCAAACACACGACAAATCACTATATATATATTTCATATAATAATATTTGTGGTTACATTATAGAACACACGATAGATCTGTGTATATAAATCATATGGTCACGCTTTTATGTACAACATACGATAAACCAAGTTTGGCTCAAGTTAAAAGTATGGGTTATATTCATTTAAATATAGAGGGGAAAATAATACAGTTTTAGTTTACGTTGTGGAAACCAACATGAGACAGTTTCTAATATCCTTTTTACAGATTATATGATTTTTGTATGGGATGAAACAATAGCATAGAGATATATCTTTAATATATTACGAACCATGATGTCTGTCTCTACTGTATACAATCTGATGTGTTTGTCTATCTCCAGTTTTAAGAACTGTGCACGTTAGCAAAGATCAATGTTTACTTTTGAAATGACGCGAGAACAGAAACAAATAATGTCGGTGTTAAATGTTATTTCACAATCAGGATATTTTACACTAAATTGTTAAAACTAATTATACTTACATTCACATTTTAAAATGTGATGTAACTTAATAAAAATGTGGGTTAACCATATGTTACTATTTAGCATGACCGAATTGTTCAACACTTACTTGTCATTTTAGATGTGAATAAACCAAGAATACAACAGGATTAACCTTTTTAAGGTACGTAAAATAATTGAAACTAATAAATCAAATTAAACTTTTTCATCTTTGGACTATTTTATTCTGGGGACGTAAAGCAGAACACGTGTGTGATACGTTTCAGTAAGAATTCACATAGACATGTTTCGTATTCATAAAATATTAATTATTAACATATATTAAATGTACTAATATTACAGATACACAAACTGTTCTAATATTACATATCTATTAACTGGTTTTACTATGACCAACGTCTGTGTATTACCGTACTATATTGTCTCTTTGTATTATTGTACTATGTTGTCTCTGTGTATTATTGTTCTACATTGTCTCTGTGTATTATTGTACCATATGGTCTCTTCGTATTACCATACTATTTTGTTCCTTTATATTACCGTTCTATTTTGTTTCTTTGTATTGCGGTACTGTATTGTCTCTTTGTGTTACCGTATTTTGTCTCGTATTACCATACTCTGTTGTCCCTTTATATTACCGAACTATTTTTTTCCTTTGTATTGCCGTACTGTATTGTCTCTTTGTATTACTATACTGCTTTGTATCTTATTAACGTACTATAATGTCTGTGTGTATTATTGTAGTATATTGTATCTGTGTATTACCGTACTACATGTCTTTGTGTATTGCCATCGTATTTTATCTGTGTGGATTACCGTACTATCTTCTTTCTTTATACTGTCGAACTATATTGTCTCTTTATAGCACCCTACCATATTGTCTCTGTGTAATGCCGTACTATATTGTTTCTTTGTATTACCGTACCATTGTTTCTTTGCATTGTCGTACTATATTTTCTCTTGGTATTATCGTACTATATTGTATCTTTCTATTACAGTACTGTATTTTCTCTTTGTAATACCGTCCTATATTGTCTTTTTGTATTGTCGTACAATATTGTCGCCGTGCATTATTATACTGCACTATCTCTTTGTATCATCGTACTATATTGTCTATGTGTGTTACCGTATATATTGTCTCTTTGTATTGCCTTACTATATTGTTTCTGTCGATTAACGTACTATTTGTTCTCTGTATATTAGCATCCTATATTATCTGTTTGTATTAGCGTACTATATTGTCTCTGTATTACCGTACCATTTTGTCTCTTTGCATTGTCGTATTACAATGTATCTGTATGTTACCGTACTAGTATTGTATCTGTGTATTGCCGTACTATAATGTCTCTGTGTGTTACCGTACTATTATTGTATCTGTGTAGTGCTGTACTAGAATGTCTCTGTGTGTTACCGTACTATTATTGTATCTGTGTATTGTTGTACTATATTGTCCCTGTGTGTTACCGTACTATTATTGTATCTGTGTATTGTTGTACTATATTGTCCCTGTGTGTTACCGTACTATTATTATATCTGTGTACTGGCGTACTATATTGTCCCTGTGTGTTACCGTACTATTATTGTATCTATGTATTACAGTACCTTTGTTTTGTCGTACTGTACTGTCTCTTTGTATTGCTGTACCTTTGTTTCTTTGTATCAGCCTTCTCACTATTTTGTATGTTTGTATTACGGAACTATTTTGCCTCTGTGTATTACAGTACACAATAATCTATAATATATGTATTATCGTACTATATTGTCCCTGTGTGTTACCGTACTATTTTTGTATCTGTGTATTGTCGTACTATATTGTTCCTGTGTGTTACCGTACTATTTTTGTATCTGTGTATTGCCGTACTATATTGTATCTGTGTATTACAGTACACAGTAATCTATAATCTATGTATTACCGTACCATATTGTCCCTGTGTGTTAGCGTACTATTTTTGTATCTGTGTATTGCCGTACTATATTGTCCCTGTGTGTTACCGTACTATTATTGTATCTGTGTATTGCCGTACCATATTGTCCCTGTGTGTTACCGTACCATTTTTGCTTCTTTGTATCCTCCAATTATATTGTCTGTTTGTGTTAGCATACTATTTTTCTCAGTGTATTACTGTACTACTTTGTCTCTGTGTATTAGCGTACTGTACTGTCTCTGTGTACTCCTGTACTATTTTGTCTCTGTGTATTAGCGTACTGTACTGTCTCTGTGTACTCCTGTACTATTTTGTCTCTGTATATTACCGTACTACATTGTATCTGTGTATTGCCGTGCTATATTGTCTTTGTGTATTACCGTACCTTTGTTTCTTTATAAATCCGAAGTATGTAGTATTTCTTTATAAATCTTTGTATTTTAGAATGACATGAAGGTTGTATACAGAGTCGCTTATGTCTAGTACTAATACTGATAAAGCCCAGCCTATAAAAACAGTAACAATAATTGGTGCTTATACAAGATATAACTTCAATGAGAATATCCTAGAATATTAATAACTTTCCCTCAATGGAACAGTTACTAAGTAAAGAGAGATTTGCGAACACACACCAGTAGTTAAGTTCGTGGAAATAGTTTCACACTTAGAATTTGGAAAATTCATGGGAAAATGTGAAGTCTGTAAGACACTCCTTTATCTACCTGTAAAGTGGACACGTTCATTTCCACACGTTTCGTTAACTGTTTTCCTTTTCGGTCTTACAACACTGTAGTATCTTATCTCTAGCACTTACACAAATTTCCCTTCGATAATGCAAGGGCTGAAAAAGTAACAGTAAGGTGCTGCACTCTATCATTTTGTGACATAGCGAATGTTTGTCAGCAAATTTCGATATAAAAGCTTTTCAGATATTCAATAACTAAATTATTTTCACAAGGACATTTAGAAGTTAGCGAACATGTTGAAAAGATTTGTTCTAATAACAGTGTAACTTTAAACATTGTTAATAAAACGGATTGCTTGCTGTAATACATGCTCTGTAAGTTTAAACATTGTTAATAAAACGGATTGCTTGCTGTAATACATGCTCTGTAACTTTAAACACTGTTAATAAAACGGATTGCTTGCTGTAATATATGCTCTGTAAGTTCAAACACGGTTAATAAAACGGTTTTCACCTGCTGTAATGTAGACAGTGTATGTTTAAATATAGTTAACAAAATGGTTCTATTTACTATGGTGCACATTGTAATGTGTATAAAAGGATAGACTGCATTCATAGAAAACGAACATTCATTATTACCAAGTATGTTCACTCAGTAATGTTTTGAATTTTTAAAACTAACATTAATTAATTTTCTGTTCATAACAACGAGTAATGATAGTCAGTTTACTTTTTCTCACTTTTCGTGTTTGACTTTCATTCATTCCAAGTATGGTGTATTTGGTGGATGGTTGATGGTCAAAGAACAATAGTTTATAAATGTAACTTACTAATACGATTATCTTTCAGTAAAATATTACTGGCCAGTTATGTTTTACTACGATTATCTTTCAGTAAAATGTTACTGGCCAGTTAGGTATTACTACTATTATCTTTCAGTAAAATGTTACTGACCAGTTAGGTGTTACTACTATTATCTTTCAGTAAAATGTTACTGACCAGTTAGGTGTTACTACTATTATCTTTCAGTGAAATATTACTGGCCAGTTAGGTATTACTACTATTATCTTTCAGTGAAATGTTATTGACCAGTTAGGTGTTACTACGATTATCTGTCAGTAACATGTTACTGGCCAGTTAGGTATTACTACTATTATCTTTCAGTAAAATGTAACTGGCCAGTTAGGTGTTACTACGATTATCTGTCAGTAACATGTTACTGGCCAGTTAGGTATTACTACAATTATTTGTCAGTAAAATGTAACTGGCCACTTACGTAATATTTATTTCAACACCAACTTTCACCACACACCTGTCGGAGATAAAAGTTTCAAAACTCCTGTTACACTTGAGACAAACTTTCGTAACACCATTTCTATTTATTCGTAGTTTACGACAAACGGATGTCCGTTTTACTCCTAACTTCCCAATATCGAAATACTATTCAAAGTTACTATTTGTTTCCAAGCATAATTCACCTCAAAACAGAATAAGTAGAACAAAGATATTCTAATTACACCTTGCATCAGTATTCTGGTTACATTGTACACTAATATTCTGGTTACATTGTACACAAATATTCTGGTTACATTGTACACTAATATTCTAGTTAGATTGTACATCTACATTCTGGTTACATTGTACACTAATATTCTGGTTAGAATGTACATCTATATTCTGGTTACATTGTACACTAATATTCTAGTTAGATTGTACATCTATATATTCTGATTAGATTGTACACTAATATTCTGGTTACATTGTACACTAATATTCTGGTCAGAATGTACGTCTATATTCTGATTAGATTGTACACTAATATTCCGGTTACATTGTACACTAATATTCTGGTTACATTGTACACTAATATTCTCGTTACATTGTACGCTAATATTCTAGTTACATTGTACACTAATATTCTAGTTAGATTGTACATCTATATATTCTGATTAGACTGTACACTAATATTCTGGTTAGAATGTACATCTATATTCTGGTTACATTGTACACTAATATTTTGGTCAGAATGTACATCTATATTCTGATTAGATTGTACACTAATATTCGGGTTACATTGTACACTAATATTCTCGTTACATTGTACGCTAATATTCTAGTTACATTGTACACTAATATTCTAGTTTGATTGTACATCTATATTCTGGTTACATTGTACACTAATATTCTGGTTAGAATGTACATCTATATTCTGGTTACATTGTACACTAATATTCTAGTTAGATTGTACACTAATATTTTGGTTAGAATGTACACCTATATTCCGGTTACATTGTACACTAATATTCTGGTTACATTGTACATCTATATATTCAGATTAGAGTGTACACTAATATTCTGGTTACATTTGTAAACTAATATTCAGTTAGATTGTACACTAATATTCTGGTTAGAATGTACGCCTATATTCTGATTACGTTGTACATTAATATTCTGATTATACTGTCCATCCATATTCTGATTACATTATACATTAATATTCTGATTATACTGTCCATCCATATTCTGATTACGTTGTACATTAATATTCTGATTATACTGTCCATCCATATTCTAATTAAGTTGTACATTAATATTCTGATTATACTCTCCATCCATATTCTAATTAAGTTGTACATTAATATTCTTATTATACTGTCCATCCATGTTGTGATTACATTGTACATTAATATTCTGATTATGCAGTCGATCCATATTCTAATTACATTGCTTATTAATATTCTGATTATACTGTCCATTCATATTCTGATTACATTATACATTAATATTCTGATTATACTGTCCATCCCTATTCTGATTACGTTGTACATTAATATTCTGATTATATTGTCCATCCATATTCTGATTACATTATACATTAATATTCTGATTATACTGTCGATCCATATTCTGATGACATTGCTTATTAATATTCTCATTATACTGTCCACCCATATTTTGATTACATTATACATTAATATTCTGATTATATTGTCCATCCATATTCTGATTACATTGTACATTAATATTCTGATTATACTATCCATCCATATTCTGATTTTATTGTACATTAATATTCTGATTATACTGTCCATCCATATTCTGATTATGTTATACATTAATATTCTGATTATACTGTCCATCCATATTCTCATTACATTATACATAAATATTCTGATTATACTGTCCATCCATATTCTGATTACGTTGTACATTAATATTCTGATTATATTGTTCATCCATATTCTGATTACATTGTACATTAATATTCTGATTATACTGTCCATCCATATTCTGATTACATTATACATGAATATTCTGATTTTACTGTCCATCCATATTCTGATTACATTATACATTAATATTCTGATTATACTGTCCATCCCTATTCTGATTACATTGTACATTAATATTCTGATTTTACTGTCCATCCATATTCTGATTACGTTGTACATTAATATTCTGATTATACTGTCCATCCTTATTCTGATTACATTATACATTAATATTCTGATTATACTGTCCATCCATATTCTGATTACATTATACATTAATATTCTGATTATACTGTCCATCCATATTCTGATTACATTGCTCATTAATTATCTGATTATACTGTCCATCCACATTCTGATTACATTATACATTAATATTCTAATTATAATGTCCATCCATATTCTGATTACATTGCTCATTAATTATCTGATTATACTGTCCATCCATATTCTGATTTTAATGTACATTAATATTCTGATTATACTGTCCATCCATATTCTGATTACGTTATACATTAATATTCTGATTATACTATCTATCCATATTCTGATTACATTGTACATTAATATTCTGATTATACTGTCCATGAATATTCTGATTACGTTATACATTACTATTCTGATTATACTGTCCATCCATATTCTGATTACATTATACATTAATATTCTGATTATACTGTCCATCCCTATTCTGATTACGTTGTACATTAATACTCTGATTATATTGTCCATCCATATTCTGATTACATTGTACATTAATATTCTGATTATACTATCCATCCATATTCTGATTTTATTGTACATTAATATTCTGATTATACTGTCCATCCATATTCTGATTACGTTATACATTAATATTCTGATTATACTGTCCATCCATATTCTGATTACATTATACATTAATATTCTGATTATACTGTCCATCCATATTCTTATTACGTTGTACATTAATATTCTGATTATATTGTTCATCCATATTCTGATTACATTGTAGATTAATATTCTGATTATACTGTCCATCCATATTCTTATTACATTATACATTAATATTCTCATTTTACTGTCCATCCATATTTTGATTACATTATACATTAATATTCTGATTATACTGTCCATCCCTATTCTGATTACATTGTACATTAATATTCTGATTATGCAGTCGATCCATATTCTGATTACATTGCTTATTAATATTCTGATTATACTGTCCATCCATATTCTGATTATGCAGTCAATCCATATTCTGATTACATTGCTTATTAATATTCTGATTATACTGTCCATCCATATTCTGATTACATTGCTCATTAATTATCTGATTATACTGTCCATCCATATTCTGATTACATTATACATTAATATTCTGATTATACTATCCATCCATATTCTGATTTTATTGTACATTATTATTCTGATTATACTGTCCATCCATATTCTGATTACATTATACATTAATATTCTGACTATACTGTCCATCCATATTCTGATTACGTTGTACATTAATATTCTGATTATACTGTCCATCCATATTCTTATTACGTTGTAAATTAATATTCTGATTATACTTACCATCCATATTCTGATTACATTGTACATATTCTGATTATAATGTCCATCCATATTCTGATCTTATTGTACATTAATATTCTGATTATACTGTCCATCCATATTCCGATTACATTATACATTAATATTCTGATTATACTGTCCATCCATATTCTGATTACGTTGTACATTAATATTCTGATTATATTGTCCATCCTTATTCTGATTACATTATACATTAATATTCTGATTATACTGTCGATCCATATTCTGATGACATTGCTTATTAATATTCTCATTATACTGTCCACCCATATTTTGATTACATTATACATTAATATTCTGATTATATTGTCCATCCATATTCTGATTACATTGTACATTAATATTCTGATTATACTATCCATCCATATTCTGATTTTATTGTACATTAATATTCTGATTATACTGTCCATCCATATTCTGATTACGTTATACATTAATATTCTGATTATACTGTCCATCCATATTCCCATTACATTATACATTAATATTCTGATTATACTGTCCATCCATATTCTGATTACGTTGTACATTAATATTCTGATTATATTGTTCATCCATATTCTGATTACATTGTACATTAATATTCTGATTATACTGTCCATCCATATTCTGATTACATTATACATGAATATTCTGATTTTACTGTCCATCCATATTTTGATTACATTATACATTAATATTCTGATTATACTGTCCATCCCTATTCTGATTACATTGTACATTAATATTCTGATTTTACTGTCCATCCATATTCTGATTACGTTGTACATTAATATTTTGATTATACTGTCCATCCTTATTCTGATTACATTATACATTAATATTCTGATTATACTGTCCATCCATATTCTGATTACATTATACATTAATATTCTGATTATACTGTCCATCCATATTCTGATTACATTGCTCATTAATTATCTGATTATACTGTCCATCCATATTCTGATTACATTATACATTAATATTCTGATTATAATGTCCATCCATATTCTGATTACATTGCTCATTAATTATCTGATTATACTGTCCATCCATATTCTGATTTTAATGTACATTAATATTCTGATTTACTGTCCATCCATATTCTGATTACGTTATACATTAATATTCTGATTATACTATCTATCCATATTCTGATTACATTGTACATTAATATTCTGATTATACTGTCCATGAATATTCTGATTACGTTATACATTACTATTCTGATTATACTGTCCATCTATATTCTGATTACATTATACATTAATATTCTGATTATACTGTCCATCCCTATTCTGATTACGTTGTACATTAATACTCTGATTATATTGTCCATCCATATTCTGATTACATTGTACATTAATATTCTGATTATACTCTCCATCCATATTCTGATTACATTGCTCATTAATTATGTGATTATACTGTCCATCCATATTCTGATTACATTATTCATTAATATTCTGATTATACTATCCATCCATATTCTGATCTTATTGTACATTAATATTCTGATTATACTGTCCATCCATATTCTGATTACGTTATACATTAATATTCTGATTATACTATCCATCCATATTCTGATCTTATTGTACATTAATATTCTGATTATACTGTCCATCCATATTCTTATTTTATTGTACATTAATATTCTGATTATACTGTCCATCCATATTCTGATTACGTTATACATTAATATTCTGATTATACTGTCCATCCATATTCTGATTACATTATACATTAATATTCTGATTATACTGTCCATCCATATTCTGATTACGTTGTACATTAATATTCTGATTATATTGTTCATCCATATTCTGATTACATTGTACATTAATATTCTGATTATACTGTCCATCCATATTCTGATTACATTATACATTAATATTCTCATTTTACTGTCCATCCATAT
Source organism: Carcinoscorpius rotundicauda (assembly GCA_011833715.1). Taxonomy (NCBI): domain Eukaryota; kingdom Metazoa; phylum Arthropoda; class Merostomata; order Xiphosura; family Limulidae; genus Carcinoscorpius; species Carcinoscorpius rotundicauda. Next base: position 276,883 of record MU033987.1, read on the forward strand.
TCTGATTACATTATACATTAATATTCTGATTATACTGTCCATCCCTATTCTGATTACATTGTACATTAATATTCTGATTATGCAGTCGATCCATATTCTGATTACATTGCTTATTAATATTTTGATTATACTGTCCATCCATATTCTGATTACATTGCTCATTAATTATCCGATTATACTGTCCATCCATATTCTGATTACATTATACATTAATATTCTGATTATACTGTCCATCCATATTCTTATTACGTTGTAAATTAATATTCTGATTATACTTTCCATCCATATTCTGATTACATTGTACATATTCTGATTATAATGTCCATCCATATTCTGATTACATTGTACATTAATATTCTGATTATACTGTTCATCCATATTCTGATTACATTATACATTAATATTCTGATTATACTGTCCATCCATATTCTGATTACATTATACATTAATATTCTGATTATACTGTCCATCCATATTCTGATTACATTGCTCATTAATTATCTGATTATACTGTCCATCCATATTCTGATTACATTATACATTAATATTCTGATTATAATGTCCATCCATATTCTGATTACATTGCTCATTAATTATCTGATTATACTGTCCATCCATATTCTGATTTTAATGTACATTAATATTCTGATTTACTGTCCATCCATATTCTGATTACGTTATACATTAATATTCTGATTATACTATCTATCCATATTCTGATTACATTGTACATTAATATTCTGATTATACTGTCCATGAATATTCTGATTACGTTATACATTACTATTCTGATTATACTGTCCATCTATATTCTGATTACATTATACATTAATATTCTGATTATACTGTCCATCCCTATTCTGATTACGTTGTACATTAATACTCTGATTATATTGTCCATCCATATTCTGATTACATTGTACATTAATATTCTGATTATACTCTCCATCCATATTCTGATTACATTGCTCATTAATTATGTGATTATACTGTCCATCCATATTCTGATTACATTATTCATTAATATTCTGATTATACTATCCATCCATATTCTGATCTTATTGTACATTAATATTCTGATTATACTGTCCATCCATATTCTGATTACGTTATACATTAATATTCTGATTATACTATCCATCCATATTCTGATCTTATTGTACATTAATATTCTGATTATACTGTCCATCCATATTCTTATTTTATTGTACATTAATATTCTGATTATACTGTTCATCCATATTCTGATTACGTTATACATTAATATTCTGATTATACTGTCCATCCATATTCTGATTACATTATACATTAATATTCTGATTATACTGTCCATCCATATTCTGATTACGTTGTACATTAATATTCTGATTATATTGTTCATCCATATTCTGATTACATTGTACATTAATATTCTGATTATACTGTCCATCCATATTCTGATTACATTATACATTAATATTCTCATTTTACTGTCCATCCATATTCTGATTACATTATACATTAATATTCTGATTATACTGTCCATCCCTATTCTGATTACATTGTACATTAATATTCTGATTATGCAGTCGATCCATATTCTGATTACATTGCTTATTAATATTTTGATTATACTGTCCATCCATATTCTGATTACATTGCTCATTAATTATCTGATTATACTGTCCATCCATATTCTGATTACATTATACATTAATATTCTGATTATACTGTCCATCCATATTCTTATTACGTTGTAAATTAATATTCTGATTATACTTTCCATCCATATTCTGATTACATTGTACATATTCTGATTATAATGTCCATCCATATTCTGATTACATTGTACATTAATATTCTGATTATACTGTTCATCCATATTCTGATTACATTATACATTAATATTCTGATTATATTGTCCATCCATATTCTGATTACATTGTACATTAATATTCTGATTATACTGTCCATCCATATTCTGATTACATTATACATTAATATTCTGATTATACTGTCCATCCATATTCTGATTACATTGCTCATTAATATTCTGATTATACTCTCCATCCATATTCTGATTACATTGCTCATTAATTATGTGATTATACTGTCCATCCATATTCTGATTACGTTATACATTAATATTCTGATTATACTATCCATCCATATTCTGATCTTATTGTACATTAATATTCTGATTATACTGTCCATGAATATTCTGATTACGTTATACATTAATATTCTGATTATACTGTCCATCCATATTCCGATTACATTATACATTAATATTCTGATTATACTGTTCATCCCTATTCTGATTACGTTGTACATTAATATTCTGATTATATTGTCCATCCATATTTTGATTACATTATACATTAATATTTTGATTATACTATCCATCCATATTCTTATTTTATTGTACATTAATATTCTGATTATACTGTCCATCCATATTCTGATTACGTTGTACATTAATATTCTGATTATATTGTTCATCCATATTCTGATTACATTGTACATTAATATTCTGATTAGACTGTCCATCCATATTCTGATTACATTATACATGAATATTCTGATTTTTCTGTCCATCCATATTCTGATTACATTATACATTAATATTCTGATTATACTGTCCATCCCTATTCTGATTACATTGTACATTAATATTCTGATTTTACTGTCCATCCATATTCTGATTACGTTGTACATTAATATTCTGATTATACTGTCCATCCTTATTCTGATTACATTATACATTAATATTCTGATTATACTGTCCATCCATATTCTGATTACATTATACATTAATATTCTGATTATACTGTCCATCCATATTCTGATTACATTGCTCATTAATTATCTGATTATACTGTCCATCCATATTCTGATTACATTATACATTAATATTCTGATTATACTGTCCATCCATATTCTGATTACATTGTACATTAATATTCTGATTATACTGTCCATCCTTATTCTTATTACATTATACATTAATATTCTGATTATACTGTCCATCCATATTCTGATTACATTATACATTAATATTCTGATTATACTGTCCATCCATATTCTGATTACATTGCTCATTAATTATCTGATTATACTGTCCATCCATATTCTGATTACATTATACATTAATATTCTGATTATACTGTCCATCCATATGCTGATAATATTATACATTAATATTCTGATTACGTTGTACATTAATATTTTGATTATACTGTCCATCCATATTCTGATTACATTATACATTAATATTCTGAATATACTCTACATCCATATTCTGATTACATTGTACATTAATATTCTGATTATACTGTCCATCCATATTCTGATTACGTTGTAAATTAATATTCTGTTTATACTCTCCATCCATATTCTGATTACATTGTACATTAATATTCTGACTATACTCTCCATCCATATTCTGATTACATTGCTCATTAATTATCTGATTATACTGTCCATCTATATTCTGATTACATTATACATTAATATTCTGATTATACTGTCCATCCCTATTCTGATTACGTTGTACATTAATATTCTGATTATATTGTCCATCCATATTCTGATTACATTGTACATTAATATTCTGATTATATTGTCTATCCATATTCTGATTACATTGTACATTAATATTCTGATGATACTATCCATCCATATTCTGATTTTATTGTACATTAATATTCTGTTTATACTGTCCATTCATATTCTGATTACGTTATACATTAATATTCTGATTATACTGTCCATCCATATTCTGATTACATTATACATTAATATTCTGATTATACTGTCCATCCATATTCTGATTACGTTGTACATTAATATTCTGATTATATTGTTCATCCATATCTTGATTACATTGTACATTAATATACTGATTATACTGTCCTTCCATATTCTGATTACATTATACATTAATATTCTGATTATACTGTCCATCCATATTCTTATTACGTTATACATTAATATTCTGATTATACGGTCCATCCATATTCTGATTACATTGCTCATTAATTATCTGATTATACTGTCCATCCATATCCTGATTACATTATACATTAATATTCTGATTATACTGTCCATCCATATTCTGATTACATTGCTCATTAATTATCTGATTATACTGTCCATCCATATTCTGATTTTATTGTACATTAATATTCTGATTATACTGTCCATCCATATTCTGATTACGTTATACATTAATATTCTGATTATACTATCCATCCATATTCTGATTACATTGTACATTAATATTCTGATTATACTGTCCATGAATATTCTGATTACGTTATACATTACTATTCTGATTATACTGTCCATCCATATTCTGATTACATTATACATTAATATTCTGATTATACTGTCCATCCCTATTCTTATTACGTTGTACATTAATACTCTGATTATATTGTCCATCCATATTCTGATTACATTGTACATTAATATTCTGATTATACTATCCATCCATATTCTGATTTTATTGTAGATTAATATTCTGATTATACTGTCCATCCATATTCTGATTACATTATACATTAATATTCTGATTATACTGTCCATCCATATTCTGATTACGTTGTACATTAATATTCTGATTATATTGTTCATCCATATTCTGATTACATTGTACATTAATATTCTGATTATACTGTCCATCCGTATTCTGATTACATTATACATTAATATTCTCATTTTACTGTCCATCCATATTCTGATTACATTATACATGAATATTCTGATTATACTGTCCATCCATATTCTGATTACATTATACATTAATATTCTGATTATACTGTCCATCCATATTCTGATTACATTGCTCACTAATTATCTGATTATACTGTCCATCCATATTCTGATTACATTATACATTAATATTCTGATTATACTATCCATCCATATTCTGATTTTATTGTACATTATTATTCTGATTATACTGTCCATCCATATTCTGATTACATTATACATTAATATTCTGATTATACTGTCCATCCATATTCTGATTACGTTGTACATTAATATTCTGATTATACTGTCCATCCTTATTCTTATTACATTATACATTAATATTCTGATTATACTGTCCATCCATATTCTTATTACATTATACATTAATATTCTGATTATACTGTCCATCCATATTCTGATTACATTGCTCATTAATTATCTGATTATACTGTCCATCCATATTCTGATTACATTATACATTAATATTCTGATTATACTGTCCATCCATATTCTGATTACATTGCTCATTAATTATCTGATTATACTGTCCATCCATATTCTGATTACATTATACATTAATATTCTGTTTATACTCTCCATCCATATTCTGATTACATTATACATTAATATTCTGATTATACTGTCCATCCATATTTTGATTACATTGCTCATTAATTATCTGATTATACTGTCCATCCATATTCTGATTACATTATACATTAATATTGTGATTATACTGTCCATCCATATTTTGATTACATTGCTCATTAATTATCTGATTATACTGTCCATCCATATTCTGATTACATTATACATTAAAATTCTCATTATACTATCCATCCATATTCTGATTTTATTGTACATTATTATTTTGATTATACTGTCCATCCATATTCTGATTACATTATACATTAATATTCTGATTATACTGGCCATCCATATTCTGATTACGTTGTACATTAATATTCTGATTATACTGTCCATCCTTATTCTGATTACATTATACATTAATATTCTGATTATACTGTCCATCCATATTCTGATTACATTATACATTAATATTCTGATTATACTGTCCATCCATATTCTGATTACATTTTACATTAATATTCTGATTATACTGTCCATCCATATTCTGATTACATTATACATTAATATTCTGATTATACTGTCCATCCATATTCTGATTACATTGCTCATTAATATTCTGATTATACTGTCCATCCATATTCTGATTACATGGTACATCAATATTCTGATTATACTGTCCATCCGTATTCTCATTACTTTGTACATTAATATCCTGATCACAATTTTGACCAATATTCTCATAACACCATGTATCAATATTTTCATAACACCATATATCAGTATTTTCATAACACCATGTATCAATATTCTCATAACACCATGTATCAATATTTTCATAACACCATGTATCAATATTTTCATAACACCATGTATCAATATTTTCATAACTCCATGTATCAATATTCTCATTACACAATGTATCAATATTCTCATTACACCGTGTATCAATATTCTCATAACACCATGTATCAATATTTTCATAATACCATGTATCAATATTTTCATAACTCCATGTATCAATATTCTCATAACACTCTTCATCTCTGTTGTTATTTTTTAACACTGATTAAAGTTACAGATGTAGTTATATATCTGCAATTTGTTTCTTTGTTTATCTTCTTTATCAATAGGTTTCAGTGTGTACTTTGTTATGTAAAAAATAGATTTTACGTCTTTCGTACGTTCTTTTGTCATACGGGTGACTCTTTCTGAACTCATGTCTTATAATCTTACGGATTTTCTTCTCTTAACTCATGTCTCACACTCTGACGAATGATGTTTTCTTCACCCGTATATTATTTTTTGTTTTATAATGCTGAGAGAGAAAACCTTTCTTAATTTATGTTTTATAATCTTACTGGTGTTACTGTTTAAACTGAGATATTAATACCTTTTGGGTGATCCTTTCTTTACTTATTTCTTTTTATCTTATGAGATGTTTATTTTATTTGTGTCGTATTTTCTCACAAGTGACTCTTTTTTCACTGATGGCTCTTATGAGTGATTATTTCTTATGTCTCATAATATTCACTAATGTTGACCGTTCCTATCTGAGGCGAATTATGCTTATTAATTCATAACATCACGGTTTCCATAGTAACAAACGTCTTGCGAAGGAAGGTGAGATCAGTCTAATAATCCACACCTTGATAAACGTTTCACGTACGTTAGACGGTGGGTTGCGAAACCACGTCAAGAACTGTTTGTTTTGAATTTCGCGTTAAGCTACACCAGGGCTGCCTGCGTTAGCCATCCTTAATTTAGCAGTGTAAGACTAGAGGGAAGACAACTAGTCATCATCACCCACCGCCAACTCTTGAGCTACTCTTTTACCTACGAATAGTGGGTTTGACCGTTATATAATAATGACTTACGTTTGAAAGGGCGAGCAGGTTTGGTGTAAATAGGATTCGAACCCGCGACCCTCAGATCGGGAGTCGAACGACCCAATCACCTGGCTATGCCGGGCCCATCCGGAACTGATACCGGACTTCTATAACCATTTTCACTTGATAAATCAAAACACTTCGAGAATTTATATCAAATTTTATTACCGTTTTAACTGGGAAATCAAAAGTAGCTGAAGCTAATAGTGGGCGATTATAAATGTTTTACTTTGATAAACCAAAACATACATTGAGAAATGAAACAAAACTTCTATAAAAATTTTCACTTCATAAATCAAAAACCAACTGGAACTAACTTCTCAGAGTTTTCTATATTTTTTATTTTGATACGTTTCTGTCCATATAAAACTAGTCTTACATTAAACACCAGCAGGCATCTACTTGGCCATTTTAAGATTATTTCAAACAACGTTTTGAACGTTAGTTTTGGTAATTACGTTTAAAACTTTTTATAATAGTTTACTAATCTATTTGAGTTTACAATTTTAAAAAATATAATGTTAAATAACATTGGAGATGAGACCTTATCTTGTTGTTAGTCGTTTTAAATGGTTTACGAAAGTGGTCCATCTCTTAATGTGTCAATCCATGTTTGAACGTTTACGCACAACAAATAAAATAAGAATGGTACAAAATTCATATGTGTTTCAACAGATCGATACTTACCAGGTGAAAACACGCGGGAAACATCGTACTGTAAGTCACGGGAGGAAAACCCACGAGGGTGGCCATGGTAATTCTAGTCAGTGTCTTTTGAGAAAATTCTCAGCTGATGAATTCACAGCACACGAAACTTTACAAACACAAGTTAAATATGTAACTTCAATAAATTTACATATGGAACTTCCTTCATTTTGAGCCTCTGGTGTACTGAATAAAATCATTTATCTGTTATTTTGAAATGCATGGAAACCACCGAACCCGTTGTTTTAACAAGTTTGGAATTCTAAAACGTAAAGAGTTAAAAATCTGCCGCTCACGTGCCATGTACTCACCAGCTCGAGCCACAATTCACGCACAGGCAAGCTATTTGTTGGCGCGCACTCTTCTCGTTCTTATGTGGTGTGTCGTCACGCTCTGACGCGGCTCAGCAGAAAGGGACCCGCCTTAAAAGGTTTGTTGACTCACTTTTTTAAATTAACAAACGCACCTCTGTTTAGTCGAAAAGCACGTTGGACCTAGTTTAAATGTTGCTACAACCAATTTTAAACGTTTATTATCAGGTTTATATTATACAGAAATAGAATGGATAACTGTGTCATGGGTATTAACATTATTATTTAAGGTTAACCTGAAGATGGCCCAGGAAGGTCCAAATGTTCTATCAATAAAAGTGTTAATACCATTATAAGCCGTGCTGAATGACATTTCTATTTGAAGTGGGTTTCTCGTCATCAAGAATGAATCCAAAATGTTAGCACTAATAATGCTAAATCACAAAATAACAAACCAAGTAATGGTGGCCCGGCATGGCCAGGTGGTTAGGACACTCCACTAGTAATCTGGAGGTCCTAACAAAAATACTTGTTCTTTCGGTCGTGAGGGCGTTATGATGAGACGGTCAATTCACGGTGTGCGGTGATGACTAGCTGCCGTCCCTCTAGTCTTACACAGCTAAATTAGGGACAGGTAGCACGGATATCCCTCGTGTAACTTTGCGCGAAATTAAAAAATAAAATAAACAAGTAAATCGAGGAATCGCTGAACATTTGGAAGGTAAATTTTTCTTCTTAAACAAACTGTTTTCAAGATAAAATAGTGCGATAAGTGCGACAATCGAAGATAATGCAGAAAATAAAATAGGTGTTCTAAATTAATAATAAAACATGCGTGGCGACTACTCATCTTCAGACGTAGCATAAGGATTAATGCTATATTTTCTGAAGGTAACCATAAGAGCTTCAGAATACTGTCGTTTACACACATTACATTTTATATATATATCACCATTCTGTACCATTCTACAGTGTTGGATACCACGCCACGTTCTATCTGTACCACGTCAACCAGTAATTCCTTAATGTTACACTGTTGGACACCGGAATATATTGCAACATGGATAGAACCTAGTCTGGTGTCCAACAGTGTAACATTAAGGAATTATGGGTTAGTGTAGTTCAGATAACACCTGACGTGGTATCCAACGCTGTACTATGGTATAGAATGGTGCAGGTTACATATTTATTGCCTTTTGTAAGTGGAAGAAACGTACTAGAATGTACACTTGTCTCATATAGCATTCAAATGAATTTGAATAATTTACGACAGTCTTATATCCTCTACTATGCATCTGAGTTCCTTTTGGTTTTCCCAACTTTTTGTTAATCTACGATATATGTATACGTAAGAACTTAACAGTGATTGTCGAACCTAAGTTATATTTACAAAAACTTAACAGTTATTGTCGAACCTAAGTTATATTTACAAAAACTTAACAGTGATTGTCGAACCTAAGTTATATTTACAAAAACTTCACAGTGATTGTTGAACCTAAGTTATATTTACAAAAACTTAATGGTGATTGTTGAACCTAAGTTATATTTACAAAAACTTAACAGTGATTGTCGAACCTAAGTTGTATTTACAAAAACTTAACGGTGATTGTTGAACCTAAGTTATATTTACAAAAACTTAACGGTGATTGTTGAACCTAAGTTATATTTCCAAAAACTTAACAGTGATTGTTGAACCTAAGTTATATTTACAAAAACTTAACAGTGATTGTCGAACCTAAGTTATATTTACAAAAACTTAACAGTGATTGTCGAACCTAAGTTATATTTACAAAAACTTAACAGTGATTGTCGAACCTAAGTTATATTTCCAAAAACTTAACAGTGATTGTCGAACCTAAGTTATATTTACAAAAACTTAACGGTGATTGTTGAACCTAAGTTATATTTACAAAAACTTAACAGTGATTGTTGAACCTAAGTTATATTTACAAAAACTTAACAGTGATTGTTGAACCTAAGTTATATTTCCAAAAACTTAATGGTGATTGTTGAACCTAAGTTATATTTACAAAAACTTAACAGTGATTGTCGAACCTAAGTTATATTTACAAAAACTTAACAGTGATTGTTGAACCTAAGTTATATTTCCAAAAACTTAATGGTGATTGTTGAACCTAAGTTATATTTACAAAAACTTAACAGTGATTGTCGAACCTAAGTTATATTTACAAAAACTTAACGGTGATTGTTGAACCTAAGTTATATTTACAAAAACTTAACAGTGATTGTTGAACCTGAGTTATATTTACAAAAACTTAACAGTGATTGTTGAACCTAAGTTATATTTACAAAAACTTAATGGTGATTGTTGAACCTAAGTTATATTTCCAAAAACTTAACAGTGATTGTCGAACCTAAGTTATATTTACAAAAACTTAATGGTGATTGTTGAACCTAAGTTATATTTCCAAAAACTTAACAGTGATTGTCGAACCTAAGTTATATTTACAAAAACTTAACGGTGATTGTTGAACCTAAGTTATATTTACAAAAACTTAATGGTGATTGTCGAACCTGAGTTATATATGTATATACGAACTTGGTAATGATTGTTGAAGAATAGTTATATATATATATGTATAAACATAACATATTATATATATATATATAAGAACTTGACAGTGATTGTTCTACCAGTTATATATAATATATTTAACAGTGATTATTGAACCTAAGTTATAGGTTATAAAGAACAAGTACACGTATCAGTATGTTTTTGTCTTAACCAAATTTATGTAAAATCATATCCGTTTGACTACAAGTGTATTTTTAAGCTTGTGAGTGAAGTTTGAACAACTCAAACGAAACTTACCTCACTCAAGGGGAATACAACTAAAGGTTATATATAAGCTTGTATGCGGTTGTTACGTGAGAATAGAACTCAGGGTACCCTATATAAGGTTGTTACGTGAAACTTTGCATTCATCGTTAATTCTCGAAAGAAACACCAAAATGGATCTTTTGCTGCTCGTTTTGTCGCTGTGTACCTTTATCTTGTGTGTCCAAGCAGTCAGGGGTGTCGCTGTGTACCTTCATCTTGTGTGTCCAAGCAGTCAGGGGTGTCGCTGTGTACCTTCATCTTGTGTGTCCAAGCAGTCAGGGGTGTCGCTGTGTACCTTCATCTTGTGTGTCCAAGCAGTCAGGGGTGTCGCTGTGTACCTTCATCTTGTGTGTCCAAGCAGTCAGGGGTGTCGCTGTGTACCTTCATCTTGTGTGTCCAAGCAGTCAGGGGTGTCGCTGTGTACCTTCATCTTGTGTGTCCAAGCAGTCAGGGGTGTCGTTGTGTACCTTCATCTTGTGTGTCCAAGCAGTCAGGGCTGTCACTGTGTACCTTTATCTTGTGTGTCCAAGCAGTCAGGCGCCGTCGGAGAGAGAACGAGGTGGCCAGGATGGTCCAGACTCAGGATAGTGTGACACAGCGCGTCGGTGTGTCACTAAGCGTCATCATTCGGCTTTGGCGACGCTACCAGGAGAGGAACTCTCATGGCAGGAGACCCGGTAAAGGGATTCAGCCAGAGAGGACCGCGAGACAGGTTACATACGGCACGTCACTGTGAAGTGACCTTCAGCATTCCACTGGAACCCGTGTGCCAGCCTAAACAGTTCGCAATTGTCGGTGCGAAGGGTCAGACGGCCTGCAAGAGGCGTTATTTTGACAGCGCGACACCGTGCTCGTCAGCACCTCGACTGGGAGCTTCGTCAATGGGCTACCGTGCTGTGGAGAGACGAGAGCGGGTTCACTGCGTCTCGTGATAACGGACGTGCGATAGTGTGGAGACGCGGAGTGCGATTTTCCGCCTATAACATTGTGCAAGTCGAGGTTCTGTAATGGTCTGGTCAGGCATTTGCTTGGGTGTCCGCACGGAGTTACTCATACTAGACGGGGTGCTCTGAACGCATGACGATATAGAGACGAAGCTCTCGAACCCATTGTGAGGTCTTTTGCCGCTGCTGTCGGCGAAAGGTTTGCAGGTTAACGCGCGAGTCCAACAACGCCAGACTGTGTGAGGACATCTTGACGAGGAAGGATTATAGACTTTTGAGAGGCCCACCAAATCTTTAGATATAAATCCGATTGAACATTGTTGAGATATGTTGTTGAAGCGTATTAGTGTACGCCAGCACGCTCCTCAGACTGATTCGAAGTGTACCAAATCGGTGTCAGCAGGTGTCACATTCTGTGGAGATCACACTAGATATTGAATGCTCAAACATTTCTTGGATAAACGCACGTAAACTGTTTAAAGTATTGTTTCCTATGGGATATCAGTTTCAGTGATGTTGGGTTTTTTTTAAAAAAGTTATTTCTCCATGTTTCACCGTTCATCACCACACGTTAAAAATGGATACAGGTAATGAGGCAAATTACCTAAAAAATAAAAATATTACCTCGTTTGGAACACTTAGATAAATTATATAATAAAACGTACTTGTTTTTTATTTTTTTGAGCAATTTATTAAAAAAATTAACAGTTTTTGTTGAAAGTATGTTATGTATACATATATGTTAGAACCTAACAGTGATTGTTGAACCATTGTCATATATCAATAAAACTTAACAGTGATTGTTGAACCATTGTCATATATCAATAAAACCTAACAGTGATTGTTGAACCATTGTCATATATGAATAAAACTTAACAGTGATTTTGAACTATTGTCATATATAAACAAAAACTTAACAGTGATTTTGAACTATTGTCATATATAAACAAAAACTTAACAGTGATTTTGAACTATTGTCATATATAAACAAAAACTTAACAGTGATTTTGAACTATTGTCATATATGAATAAAACTTAACAGTGATTTTGAACTATTGTCATATATAAACAAAACTTAACAATAATTTTGAACTATTGTCATATATAAATAAAAACTTAACAGTGATTGTTGAATTATTGTCATATATATATAAAAACTTAACAGTGATTTTGAACTATTGTCATATCTATAAAACTTAACAATGATTTTAAACTATTCTCATATATATATATATATACATAAATATATATAAAAACTTAACAGTGATTTTAAACTATTGTCATATATATATATATAATATACATATAAGAACTTTATATATATAAAGGAACTTGACAGTGATTTTGAAACAGAGTTATATATATATATATAAATAACAGTGATTTTTGAAGATAAGTTATATGTATATATAAGAATTTGAGTGTGATTGTTAAACTAGAGTTATATAGACTAAGAGGGCGTAATTATATCTGGAAACTAGGTGACATTAGGGTATAGTTAGAATATCCGGGAACTAGGTGACATTAGGATATAGTTAAAATATCCGAGACCTAGGTGATATCAGGATATAATTAGAATATCCGGGAACTAGGTGACATTAGGGTATAATTAGAATATTCGGTAACGAAATGACATTAGGTTACAGTTAGAATATCCGGGAACTAGGTGACATTAAGGTATAATTAAAATATCCGAAACCTAGGTGACATCAGGATATATTTAGAATATCTGGGAACTAGGTGACATTGGGGCATAGTTAGAATATCCGGGAACTAGGTGACATTAAGGTATAGTTAGAATATCCAGGAACGAAATGACATTAGGTTACAGTTAGAATATCCGGGAACTAGGTGACATTAGGGTATAGTTAGAATATCCGGAATCTTGGTGGCATTAGGGTATAATTAAAATATTCTGAAACTAGGTGGCATTAGTGTATAGTTAGAATATCCGGAATCTTGGTGGCATTGGGGTATAGTTAGAATATCCGGGATCTTGGTGGCATTAGGGTATAATTTGAATATTCTGGAACTAGGTGACATTAGGGTATAGTTAGAATATTCGTGAACTAGGTTACATTAGGGTATAGTTAGAATATCCGGGATCTTGGTGGCATTAGGGTATAGTTAGAATATCCGGAATCTTGGTGGCATTGGGGTATAGTTAGAATATCCGGGATCTTGGTGGCATTAGGGTATAGTTAGAATTTTCTGAAACTAGGTGACATTAGGGTATAGTTAGAATATCTGAGACCTAGGTGACATTAGGGTATATTTAGAATATCTTGGAACTAGGTGACATTAGGGCATAGTTAGAATATCCGGGAACTAGGTGACATTAAGGTATAGTTAGAATATCTGGGATCTTGGTGGCATTAGGGTACAGTTATAATGTTTGGGATCTTGGTGACATTAGGGTATAGTTAGAATATTTGGGATCTTGGTGGCATTAAGGTGTAGTTAGAATATCCGGGATCTTGGTGACATTAGGGTATAGTTAGAATATTTGGGATCTTGGTGACATAAGGGTATAGTTAAAATATCCGGGAACTTCAGGATATTCAGACGTGTTTTCGTTTGATGCTGTCTCGTTTCGTGTCAATTGAATCAAACATTATGTTTTATAGAATTGAATACTATTTTATTTTGTTTTGTTATCACTTACTTTATGAAACAATCACCAGTCTCAGTGTCAACACTAAGCGAAGAAATATATTTTTTTTTCGATTTTTACTTTGCTGTGCTCCTCTCTATCTAGATTTACGCACTAATCCAAAGATAATCCTACATTTGTTTTTCAGATGAGATATTTTTTTTATACTGGTTAGTTTCAGTTGATTTTTTTTTACAGCTTTGAACAATATGTGAAAAAAAAAATCCACAGTGAATCCCTGATTTATGTAATGTCCTTACATCCGGTTTTGTGACAGATGTTTCAATGAGTTGTCATACTGAAAACAATAAAAGAATACCAGAGAAAGAAACAAGAGATCCTAGAACTGTTTCGTTTTACCAAATAATATTCTACACACGTAATCATTTGTTGTTAATTAGTTGTCATGACAACTTTCTTTAATATCCTAGAACAAGCCAAAAACATTTTCTAAGACTAAAAATAAATTAGTGATGTTTAAGATTGTGACACACTTTCTATATAAATAATCTTAAAGAGTCAGACATTGTCAGACAGTGTTTCAGGTGATGAATAGGTTCATTTAGTCAGTTAGGTTCTAAGTCAAAATTTGAGATATTACGAGTAAAAATCTTACATTTCAATTTAGACCAGTCACTACTGTAATTTGTAATCATGTTACTGACATATTATCACACATGACATATATAATTTCGCTTAACTACACTGTTTTATTTCACTTCATGTTGACTAGTTTGATTATCACGTCTTTATTGATGCGAGGTCATGGTCGTATGTTATCACAAAGACCCTCTAATTCCGGCTACGACCAGGAAGTGGCTTTCAGATGACGTCACTATTGCAAAGTAGACACTTATACACGTTCCAGGGAACTTGCTGATTTTGACGTCAGTATTTTGGATTTGTTAGGCTGAAAAACATATATTTATGTCTGTTTATTTCAATTTTACCCAATTAAACGTCTTCCTGGTATTCACCAACATTATAGCTAGTTGCTAATTCAAATATTTGAGGAATGATTAACACTTTCAGGATACGTACCATTTCTTCAACTTATTGAGGTTATGTAACCAACATGTATCTCACGATACAAATAATTTACCAAGTATATTATATATGATGTTTTCCTGGCTAGTCTCTTGTGGAGCGTATATTTTTATTAGAAAATTCGCTCGTTTTTTGTGACTAATATTTTCATGGTTCAAGTCCCGTTATATTTAAAAACACACACAAACAAGCTAGAGTTTTGTTATTCGGGTGCGTTATAATAACAATGCTCAAGTCCCACTATTTGGTCAGACAACAGTTGACGGTGGGTGATATTGTTTGTTTTCTATCTAGTTTGTCACTTCAAAACAAAAGACATATAGCTTTACCCGAGATAAAAAAAAACAAAAAAAAATAATTGTTTTAATTATAAAACTACTAATTAGTTCAATCTTCATTGTATATGGTTATGTGCTGAGTTAAATGGTTTCCGAAGCAATCCCTTATATAGAAAAACGGACATGAAATTTAGCCGAGAATAAGTAATTGATAAAACTGCAGCAAGCCACTTATTCAGAAATACGGGCTTAGAATTTTGCTGAAAATGTGTATTTAATTAAGCTGTAATAAATTCTTCAGATATGTGAAACTCGTCGGTTGTATTCAAGATAATAGCAAATTCAGTTACTTACTGGTTAAAAAGAAACAACTAAGATAACATTAAAGGTGAATTTTCAACAAATTTAATAATTGCCTTAGAAACTGTGCTTTGGTTAGGTAAAATTCCTGTGTGGTTGCCATATTTTTAAACACATAAGTTTTTGAGTAAAAAATGAAACAAAATATGTGGGTCCTAGAACTCAAGTTCCTTCCTGTCGTTCGGCTGTTTCCGTGACATTTTACAACTATGACGTAATTGTTGCCAAACACGCTTAGTTGCGCGCCGACCATTTTGTTCCATTCAGTGCTGGTGTTTTATGCAAATCTATCGGTGCTTTATTCGAATTACATACTTTGTGAGACTGTTTTTTGTCTTGATACTGCGACTTTATGTTTGTTCGATGATAACGTGATTTACTGCGTTGCATATGGTTGTAAAAATGGTTCTGCATCGGGCAAAAGCTTCTTTTCGTTTCCGTGAAAGAAGAAGAAACCGGCAAGGTGATGACAGTGGGTGTGGATGGTCAATAGGAAGAACTGAACACCTTCACACCATGCAAAGCTTTGTCAAGATCACTTTGAACACTCGTGTTTTGTGTTGGATCCCACTGTTTTGGATTCCGTGGGTTTCAAGCCAGGCAGGTTGAGACTGAAAAAAACATCGGCAGTAGACAGGATCGTCCCCACCATCTTCCCTCGTGTAGAGCTGAGAACTGATCTCAGCCTTCAGCGTACAGGTTCCACCCCTCTGAAGCCATCCCTTGCCATCTCGAAAAGAACAAAGGTATGTGTGTAGTATAAAGCGATAAACAATAACTAGTATAATATAATAATTTATAAAGTACAAGTTTTTGAAGAATGTAACTAGACATACATATTTCACATTCATGAGCGTGTTTTGTATTTATGGCACCTGAAAGTCAGTGAAACCTTGACTTCCTAGTCCAGACAGAAGACAAATCTGTCACAAATAGAGTATATTACAAGTTTAGAAGTTGGTAGATCATTCTGTAGATGTTTTGTATCATTTTTAAATATGGAAAAGTTTGAAGAATTCCATTTTTCAAATTTAATATTTCAAGATAAATTGAAATAACACTATGTGTTGAACATATTTCCATAACTCATCATAACAAAATTAATATTAACACAGTACTTTGATATTGTCATATTAAATGTAAATCTCACAAACCTCATAAAGCATTTTGTTTTAATATATATCTTCAGTTTTTAGAGGAAACTGCTGCTGATGACACAGTGCTACTTCTATGGAGGAACTTGTGATTCAGCCCACCCCTGATGATGACTGGCAAGACTCCAGAACTGACTCATTTCAGAGTGTGTCCAGCTGACTCATTTCAGAGTGAGTCTGTTCAGACTCTTGTCAGTAGATCATGATTGTTAGATTAAACATTCATAAGTTGTAATAACTGATATATAATGTTATTTACATTAATTTGAAACTAACCGTGAAAGAATGTTTTTATTTCAATACCTAAATAAAAACTTATTGTTTTAGCCTATCCCAAGTATTCCAAGAGGGACACAGACTGGCTGGTGTTCTGTTTCCAGATGTATTCCCATCTGGCTTGAAGACTGTAGCTACCCAGACAGAAAATCTCCCAACAACAGATTGTGCTTGAGGTACTGGTAAGTTAGTTTGAATATGAAAATGACATTTTAATTCATGATTTAACAATATTCAATAGTCAGATTAGTATTGTTAATATTATTGTGATTATTTATTATAAACTATTGTTGGTAAACAGTACATTGTTCATATACATGTAATTCTTTGAGTGATTTTAGAAGAATCATCACCTGGTGCTAAGAAGTCCTCTGTATCCCAAGTGACAGATGTTGATGTTCGTATGAGTGATGATGAAGGTGTTGATCCTGACTAGAACTTGTCAGATCTGTATCAAAAGTTCATAGTAGGTTCAAATTGATATGGCGCTACTCGACACTGTTCAGAACACAAAGTCAAAACAGACTCCGTCTCTGTTTCTGCGTATACACTGGACATGTTTATTTACATTCAACGCGCTTGCGTTAGCGGGTTGTTTGGCAACTATTACGTCACAGTACTTTTCCTAGCGGCAAACGTAAAAAACTAAAACGTTCGGACTGCCGCTCGGAAAGGGCTCTTTCTGCACCAAGTTCTATGTTTCATTTATTAGCACATACGTTTTATAAAAAACTGTGAATCTGCAAAATTAATCAGTATGAATAGTTATTTTGACTTTTTTCTTTTAACTTTAAAACTTACCTTTAAAGGTTTACTAAAAGTTTTTATTATCTGGTTTCTATCGTGCAACACGTAAACAGAAAGAAATACTAATATCATAGAAAAGAAACAGCATCCTTATCGTTTGTAATGAAAACCAGTTAACAATGAATAAGTTATTATTACTGTACGACTACAGTAAATAATTCCCCTAGGAACAAACAATGGGCTTTTTATGAGGGATTTAAATAGCAACAAACAATTGGCTCTCGTGAAGGATTCACCTAGCAACAAACTGTAATCTTTCTTGAATAATTACCCTGGTAACAAACAATGAGATTTTGTGAATAGTTTCTCCAAGTAACGAACCATTAGCTTTCGTGATGGATTTACCTAAAAGCAAACAATTTTTAATTTTTCATATTTTTCAGTGTGACGTACCTTATACGTTGGCGTGTTGGTTATAGATTAATAACACATTTTCTGCAAAACGAAATCTAATATTTGTTTTCGCTAACTTTAACAGATTTTGTTTTTCCTCTCAGTGTTATAAGCACATAGATTTGCTGCCACGGTGTCTTGAAATGTGTAACAAAATCTGGTCTCAAAACTGTTAATATGCAGTTAATCAGAACAACGACTTGATTTGATTATTTTATCATTTTCTGAAACATTATGAAACCATAAAGTATCTCAATATTTAGTATTATGAGACGACGATGGGAAGGTCCAAGGTTCGAGCCTGTGATACATCACTGATCATGCTCCTTACTTGTTACAGCAGCAGCGTTACACTCAGTCCTGTCATTTAGATTCAGAAGTTGGACAACGCACATGTGGCTGAAAGTGTTATTAACTGACTGTCTCCCTCTTGCTAAATTATGAATTGTTTGTTTGTTTGTTTGTTTTTTGAATTTTGCACAAAGCTACTCGAGAACTATCTGTGCTAGCTAATTTAGCAGTGTAAGACTAGAGGCAGCTAGTCATTAACTGTGATTAACTGTCACATTATAACGCTCCAACGGCTAAAAAAGCGAGCATGTTTCGCGCGACCCTCAGATTACGAATCGCATGTCTTAACACGCTTGGCCATACCGTGCCAACTAAATTATGAAAGGCTACATCTCTGACTTACTTATTTGGATATTAGGGCTTTACTTGCTTTAGTGGTTAGGGACACTCGACTCGTAATCTGAGGGTTAAAGGTTTAAATTCCTATCACACCCAACATGCTTGTCCTTTCAACCGCAGGGGCGTTATATATGATGGTCAATCCCACTATTCCTTGGTAAAAGAGTAGCTCTAGATTTGGCGAAGGGTGTTGATGACAAGCTGCCTTCCCTCTAGTCTTACGCTGCTAAATTAGGGACGGCTAGCGCAGATAGCCTTTGTGTGGCTTTGCACGAAATTTATAACAGACAAAGAAACATTCTAGTTTTATTTTCTACTGAGACTGATTGGTTGTATTCGTTTTGATATTTTTCTTGTCGAAAAATCACTTTAGTTTTTTGTTATTTAGAATATATTATTCTGGTGCCTGGTTTGTTCTAGAATAGTTTCTGCTATTTACAGAATTCTTAAGGACCAATAATAGAAAATACGTTTCTACGTTTTCTTCGTTTTGTTATTGTAATAGACGATTGGGTTCATCTGTCATTCAGAAACGAATTTTAATGCCTTGGTGACATCACGGTTGAGAGGAGACAACTACTTCATTTTTGACACTAGAGGTCAGTGTTGACGTCAGCAGACATACGAGCTTTCCTCGTACTCACGTATATTATCAACTCATCGTTTCAAAACGAAGTTTTTCGTTTCTCAGACCAGTATTCGTGGTATTTAACATGTCATCGAACCCCGAACATGTAAAATCGTGTTGTATATATTCTTGGTGTAAATTATAACATGTCATTAAAAAAACGGAAAAAACAAAGCTTGAGATAGATGGTTGTTTCTAAATCTATTGCTTGTTTTATTACGTTATACGATGTTTTCTTGAGTGTTATTGTTTGTGGTGGTTGACGCAGAAAGTCACCATAAGTACAAATACTGAATATTTTGTCAAATAATTGAAGGTACTCATTTAAACAAAACTCCAAAATGTCATTAATTAAAACACCTCTTTACCAGATGGCGCTGTACATGTACGTTCACCGACAGATATTTCAAATTTCTAACTTCAATACGGTGCTCAGTTCGATTCTCTGAGCAGAAAGTCCTTTGTGTGGATTTGCGATTAAAATAAACAAAATATAAATTTAGTCCAAAAATTAATATTAATTAATGTTCGTTAAGTTGAGCTCGTTTGTTGTTACCCAATGGGCCATGTTCCGCACAGGCATCGAAATCCGAATTTTAGCGTCATAAGTATGAGGAATTACAGCTAATCCACCAGATGGCTCACGATAACAACTTTTCAGTGTTTATATAACACAAGGACTCTGACAGTTTCGGAGATCGAACGTCATGACAACCGTTGTTGGGAAGTGAATGTAGAAAACATACATTAATACACCAAAGTATTCTATACATCCTGCACATATAATATACTAGCTCTCATAAATGGTTCCACCCTCGTAGTTTACTCTGTATATATGTTGTCACCTGTTCCACAACATAAATATATACGTATCCTAGAAGCTTTCTTCTGTTTTATTCTTACATAACCATTGTCCCAGCATACTCAGGTGGTTAAGATACTTGACTCATAATCCAAGAGTCATGGGTTCGAATCCCCGCCACACCAAACATGCTCGCCCTTTCAGCCGTGGGGCCGATATAATGTGGCGGCCAATCCCCCTATTCATTGGTAAAAGAGTAGCCCAAGAGTTGTTGGTGGGTGGTGATGACTAGCTGTCTTCCCTCTAGTATTACCTTGCTAATTTAGGGACGGCTAGTGCAGATAGCCCTCGTGTAGCTTTGCGTAAAATTAAAAAAACAAACAGTTTCAAAATGCAATGCAAATCATGGATCATTTTACATAGTAAAATGGTAAAATGATCATGTAACACTATTTTTATTGTGGACTTAACTTATGTAGTGAAAATTAATTTCGTTATGAGATATAATATGTATTTATAGTATATTCTTCAAATTAAAATTCGTCAAAGTTACAAAGCACGTTAACAAAGAGTGCAACAGTGAGACACATGTTTAAGTAGGTTATTTCTAAAGCGATTTTAAATATGAACATATCACGTCACGTGGAAATTGCGGCCAGCATAGAGCCGTGGTGAAACAGAATGTTTTATAACTCCACGTTAACATTGTTCGAGGTGACGTTCTTGGTGGTTTGATGCTCAAAGGGATCGCTTATGGGAAGAAATATTCACAGAAGCTGATCATAAAGATGTGTCCAGATCGGAAATTTAGAACTTCCAAGACAAGTATATCCCTAATACTCAGTTTAGAACTTCCAAGACAGTTATATCCCTAATACTCAGTTTAGAACTTCCAAGACGGGTATATTCTTAATACTCAGTTTACAACTTCCAAGACAGATATATCTCTAATACTCAGTTTAAAACTTCCAAGACGGGTATATCCTAATACTGAATTGAAAACTTCCAAGACAGGTATATCCCTAATACTCAATTGAAAACTTCCAAAACAGGTATATTCCTGATACAAAATTGAGAACTTCCAAGACAGGTATATCCCTGATACTCAATGAGATTAAAAAACAGGAGAATAAAGGTAATCTTGAGGTATGAGCATAGTCTGTATTACAACAATCCCATACATCCACAAACGTGTTAAGCCTCGTATGGTAACGATATTACAACAATCCAATACTTCCACACACTTTTTAAGCCTCGTATGGTAACTACATTACAACAATCCCATACATCCACAAACGTGTTAAGCCTCGTGTGGTAACTACATTACAACAATCCCATACATCCACAAACGTGTTAAGCCTCGTGTGGTAACTACATTACAACAATCCCATAGATCCACAAAATTGTTAACTCTCGATATAATGCATTGCACCGAAGCAAGGTTTAACGTACTAAACAAGGGGAACGTATGTTTTGGATATAGAGATTCAAGTTCAAAGAAAAGAAAACAGAAAAGAGAGAGGGGGAAAACACAATGGGACGTGAGATACAAAGTGATCAAAGTAGAAATGTGAATGAAAAAACATAATACAGACAGTAAGAAACAAGGCCAGTGTGTTGTCGAATTACAGCCCATTAATTCATGTTTACATTGACGAGAATCAACGAAGTACAATACGAGAAATACCTGTAACAAATAAAAGAAAAATCGCAAACAAAAATACATTAATAATATCAAGTACTTTCACAACACCGACTTACTCTGTTTATAACACTGAGATCAACTGTATTCACTACACTACAATAAATAAAACCAATATCAACGCCCCCCAGTGGCTCAGCGGTATGTCTGTGGACTTACACGCTAAAATCCGGGTTTCGATACCCGTGGTGGGCAGAGCACAGATAGCCCATTGTGCAGCTTTGTGCTTAATTCTAAACAACAACAACAACCAATATCAACTACTTTCACTACACCGACTTACTGTGTTAAAAACATTAAAGTGATGTTTCACTACACGAGAACTTCCTTGCAACAAAGGTAATAAATACTACGTTCACTCAGAATATCACATCGTAAGTTTAACAAAAGGCCCCCAAGTGGCTCAGCGGTATGTCTGCGGACTTACACGCTAAAATCCGGGTTTCGATACACGTGGTAGGCAGAGCACAGATAGCCCATTGTGTAGCTTTGTGCCTAATTCAAAACAACAACAAAGTTTAACAAAATTGAGATAATGTGTTTATGTCACGTGTCGTCAGTTTGATTGTTTAATACTTTCTTCTTTAGAAACATTGTCAAACGTTTTTGTCAGCTAAACAAACAAAAGTTATTACTTCGCTTTTAGTGACAAAAACACTTGTAAACTCGCATTTCTCAGTTGTATTTCAAACTCAACAGGACCAACAGATAAAAAACAACAGTTACTAATGAGTCGATCCAAC
Source organism: Carcinoscorpius rotundicauda (assembly GCA_011833715.1). NCBI lineage: Eukaryota > Metazoa > Arthropoda > Merostomata > Xiphosura > Limulidae > Carcinoscorpius > Carcinoscorpius rotundicauda. Next base: position 300,432 of record MU033987.1, read on the forward strand.
AGATTCCAAACAACAGTTACTGGTGAGTCAAACTCAAAGATTATATATAGTAAGATAGTGAATACGAAGTTTAAATTTCTACAACAGACGTAGTCTTTAGTATGTGTATCAGATTGTTATATTTTTACATTATTTTGCGTATTATATCAAACTATTGATTGGTGTTATGGACTGTGAGTGTGTGTGATTTATAAAACTCAAGAGAAAATGTAGTTAATGTTAATTGAGATTAGTTTTAAGTTTACAGTTTTCAAAGTGAACTAAGGTGTTGTCCTGACAAAGAAAACAGTGACGGGTTGGATACCGTGTTTCTCCGGAAATAAGACAGGGCTTATATTAATTTTCACTCCAAAATAAGACACTAGGGCTTATTTTCGGGGGATGTCTTATTTTGATATATTAAAAATATATTAAAATAATGAATGTTGCAAACTATTAAACTAACTGATTAATACTTAAACAAACTAATTAATAAATTATTATTTTTTATTTCTTTCCTCTTCCTGCCACTCTTAACTAGGGTTTATTTTAAGGGTAAGTTTGTTTTTTTTTGGAATTTCGCACAAAGCTACTCGAGGGCTATCTGTGCTAGCCGTCCCTAATTTAGCAGTGTAAGACTAGAGGGAAGGCAGCTAGTCATCACCACCCACCGCCAACTCTTGGGCTACTCTTTTTACAAACGAATAGTGGGATTGACCGTAACATTATACACCCCCACGGCTGGGAGGGCGAGCATGTTTAGCGCGACTCGGGCGCGAACCCGCGACCCTCGGATTACGAGTGCACGCCTTAACGCGCTCGGCCATGCCTTATATTAAAACTATCCCCCAAAATCATACTAGGTTTTATTTTATGGGTAGATCTTATTGTCGGAGAAACACGGCACCAGGTTTTTTGTGTTTTCTATACTTGAAGCTGTCTAGATTCTTATTCAAGAAGGCCTAATCAGTAATGACAAGTCTGTTGAACCAAACCATGAATAAAAAGGAATTCTACAGTCGACGATACCACACCTGTTAGAGATATTCCAAAAAATACAGATGAATTCGTGAATAAAAAAGGTGAATATATGTTACCAGGCCTTGTTTTTTCTCTATTGAAAACAGTCCTAATTTTGATACCAAAATATTGTTGAACGATTTATATCACTTCGTTTCTCCTAAACGACAATAACGAACTTGGATCACTTATGACAACTTCCACAGCAAACAAAGCGCACGTACTCAGCACAAACGGTTAAAACAGGTTCAAATTGATCTTCAGCAAAGAAATTCACTTTTCAGCTGAACCCTTACGTTGATTGCGAGATCAGAATGGTGTTGTTGGTAACAACTTTACACCTAAACTTTCTCTCGTGCATAGTTTTTGTCATTATTTCGTTTCTTAAGTTTTCTATGAAGGTCTTGGAGTTAAAATGAAGTCAAACATTTACTAACGCTACACGTAACACGTTTAGTCATGGTTTTATGAATGATGCAACCCCTATGATTCAGGTTTGAGCTCGAGAGTTTCTAACACTAAAATTCTGAACTCGATCCCTGCGGTGAGCGTAGATCAGGTAACTCATTATGCAACTTTGCACTTAAACAAAAACAAACTATATATAACTGGTATATCAGAGAAGATCTTCAATGTTTAAGTAAACAGTTTCATAATTATTTTCCTTCTAACTTAGAATATAAAGTTTAACAGTTTATCGGATAATGTTACATCTGTTTCATTATTTTCTTTAAGAGTCATTAAAAACATTTTGCTTCCATCTACTAATTTGAACCATTTTATTATAACTCGACAATTTTCAGTTTACATGAAGGTGTTTTAAACAAAAACAACAAATATTTTCAAAGCATAAATTCCCCGAACTTGGTAGAGTTTGCGGTTCTATTACCGTTGGTGAAAGAAACCCTCTCCAAACTTTTAGGCTCTGACTGCTCTGATTATTCGATCTGACAGGATTTGGTGACGGGTATTATTGAACAGAGATGTCTATATGCAAAGTGTAAGTGCAACATGGTGGAATGTCCTAAAAAAACGAATCAATAAATTTCAGCTGTAATCGAAGTCTGACATACCTGATTTAACTAGTATTATCAGAAACAATGGTGCATTTTATGATAATGTATGCAAAGAATCACATGAAGATTTCTTAGTTATTTCAAACGTGTCTGCATTATTAAGCTAAATTGCAGATAGGCTAGGATATTTTAAAGGCCAGTAAAGAACGTAAGATAGCGTGTGATAATCGGACGTCAGTCTTCATCGTGGTTAATATAAGATAATTTAATTATAATTATTAATCAGTTAATTGTTTATTATTATAAATTAGTACCGAAATATACTAGATGTACTTCCGTAGGGTTCCCGAAAATGTTCTATTTCAAGGGTAAATAAAACCAAAATTAAAAGTGAATTTTACAGAAAAAAGAAAACATTACAGTCAAAAGAACTACTCATACTGATTAATTTTGCAGGTTCACATTTTCTATAAAACGTATGTGCTAATAAATGAAACATAGAACTTGGTGCAGAAAGAGCCCTTTCCAAGCGGCAATCCGAACCTTTTAATTTTTACGTTTGCCGCTAGGAAAAGTACTGTGACGTAATAGTTGCCAAACAAACCGCTAACGCCAGCGCGTTGAATGTAAATAAACATGGCCAGTGCATAAAGAGAAACAGAGACGGAGTCTGTTTTAACTTTTTGTTCTAAACAGTGTCGAGTAGCGCCATATTGTTTCGAACCTACTCTGAACGAACCTAGAACAGTTACTTTTGACACAGATCTGACAAGTTCTAGTCAGGATCAACACCTTCATCATCACTCATACGAACATCATCATCTGTCTCTTGGGATACAGAGGACTTCTTAGCACCAGGTGATGATTCTTCTAAAATCACTCAAAGAATTACATGTATATGAACAATGTACTGTTTACCAACAATAGTTTATAATAAATAATCACAATATTATTAACAAGACTAATCTGACTATTGAATATTGTTAAATCATGAATTAAAATGTCATTTTCATATTCAAACTAACTTACCAGTACCTCAAGCACAATCTGTTGTTGGGAGATTTTCTGTCTGGGTAGCTGCAGTCTTCAAGCCAGATGGGAATACATCTGGAAACAGAACACCAGCCAATCTGTGTCCCTCTTGGAATACTTGGGATAGGCTAAAACAATAAGTTTTTATTTAGGCTTTGAAATAATAACATTCTTTCATGGTTAGTTTCAAATTAATGTAAATAACATTATATATCAGTTATTACAACTTATGAATGTTTAATCTAACAATCATGATCTACTTACAAAAGTCTGAACAGACTCACTCTGAGATGAGTCAGTTCTGGAGTCTTGGCAGTCATCATCATCTGAGATGAGTCAGTTCTGGAGTCTTGGCAGTCATCATCATCTGAAATGAGTCAGTTCTGGAGTCTTGGCAGTCATCATCATCTGAAATGAGTCAGTTCTGGAGTCTTGGCAGTCATCATCATCTGAAATGAGTCAGTTCTTGGAGTCTTGCCAGTCATCATCAGGGGTGGGCTGAATCACAACTTCCTCCATAGAAGTAGCACTGTATCATCAGCAGCAGTTTCCTCTAAAAACTGAAGATATATATTAAAACAAAATGCTTTGTGAGGTTTATGAGATTTACATTTAATATGACAATATCAAAGTACTGTGTTAAGATTAATTTTGTTATGATGAGTTATGGAAACATGTTAAAGACATAGTGTTATTTCAATTTATCTTGAAATGTTAAATTTGAAAAATGGAATTCTTCAAACATTTTTATATTTAAAAATGATACAAAAACATCTACAGAATGATCTACCAACTTCTAAACTTGTAATATACTCTATTTGTGACAGATTTGTCTTCTGTCTGGACTAGGAAGTCAAGGTTTCACTGAATTTCAGGTGCCATAAATACAAAACACGCTCATGAATGTGAAATATGTATGTCTAGTTACATTCTTCAAAACTTGTACTTTATAAATTATTATATTATACTAGTTACTGTTTATCGCTTTATACTACACATATACCTTTGTTCTTTTCGTGATGGCAAAGGACGGCTTCAGAGGGGTGGAACCTGTACGCTGAAGGCTGAGATCAGTCCTCAGCTCTACACGAGGAAAGATTGAGAGGACGATCCTGTCTACTGCCGATGTTTTTTTCAGTCTCAACCTGCCTGGCTTGAAACCCACGGAATCCAAAACAGTGGGATCCAACACAAAACACGAGTGTTCAAAGTGACCTTGACAAAGCTTTGCATGGTGTGAAGGTGTCCAGTTCTTTCTATTGACCATCCACACCCACTGTCATCACCTTGCCGGTTTCTTCTCCTTTCACGGAAACGAAAATTTTGTGAAAACACACTTAGTCATTAAAAAGTGTGGTATTACAGCTACATACACATAAAAGTGGGCACGTATTTGGTCCCTGGGACCACGACTGTTTTGAGAGAGCTGACCTTTCCCTACAAATAGGTAAAAGTCCAAGTCCCGAGGTCTTTTACAGTTATACTCAAAATTTATCGTAAATAGTTTGTATAAATGTGTATCAGTAAAGTTGTCCTTGAATATAATTTATGTATCAATTTTTCTTAACATCAAGATTTCAATTTCGCATTTTTGAAAGTATATATACATATAAATGTGTAAATGGCAAACTTTACTTTTTATATTTATCACATGACACTTCTTCAGTCTTAACTATTGATTTCAACATTTTCTGGTACCCTCCAAGGCATTGTAATTTTCTCTGGAATGTTACACTTACATTGTAGATATTTTTGAACTAAAATTTCAGTTCCTAGCGTGAATTTGCCACCAATATAGCTTTTACTCTATAGAGATATCACCAATGGAGTACCGGTATGTGTCTTACACTGAGTATCCCATTTTCAACACGTGTCATAAATTCTCTCTAATACTTACTATTGTATTATGTGTAACCAACAAAAAGGTTTCACGGAACTGACAGCCATAAGTATTTGACAGTGGACGTCATCTTTTTTAATCTCGTTGTTGGGCCTCTGTTTTACCAGGTATAGAAATAATTTTGAGCCATTTCTATGTTAATTATTCGTTCGTTTGTAGTTAAACATAAAAATGCACAATTGTCTATCTTTACGCTCTGCCCGCCACGGGTATCAACATTCGGTTTCTTGCGTTGTAACTCCGCAGACATCCCGCTTTGTCACTGGGGGGGGGACTGTATAAGTTAGAAAGATAGATAAACTTTTAGATTTATAGAAAAAAATTATTCTGAATTGAATAAAAATTTCTGAGGTTACATTATTATAAGTAAATAAATTTTACTATTTTTAGAAATAATATAAATTCCTATTATTTAATTTTCTGTTAAAATCTGCAGCCGTCCTAGAAATAGAAAGGGGTAATTAAAGTGACCTTTTACTTTTTTCTGGGGGTTGCAATGTCGGCCAAAATGACTGAATCCATAAACGTGAAGTTAAAACACACGTAAAGTACTTTGACTTTAAAATAATTTGCCAAAGGTATTGAAACAAAATTAGTTTGAAGATGCTTGTATAAAGAGACCAGGTGGCGCTCGATTCGCAGTCTGAGAATCGCCAGTTAGAGTCCCCGTCGCACAACAACAACAACAACGCACCAAATATGCTCGCCTTTCAGATATCTCTCTAGTGGCTTTGTGCGAAATTCAAAACAAATCGTGAATGCGTGCACAGATATTTTTTGCCAAATGAATGTTGTTGTTTTTTTCATTAATAACTCAGCTCAGTGTGGGTTACATTTAGACCAAGTCTGACATGTAATTATAAGTTATAAAGGTCTAGAAGGGCATCGGTTTTAAAAGAGAAATCCATAAACGTTGAGCACGTTTTTCTATCAAATAAATTTCGGTGCAAAGAAGAAGAAAATGATGAAACCAAATCATGGTTGGATATTTTATATCACGTGGGTTTCTTAATGAATTGTCTGGAAATTTGGTTTGTGAAGTAAGGGTCCTGTAGAATACATCCAATAGAGCTAGCAGAGAGCGGTAAGTTAAGGGATTTACAACGCTAAAATCAAGGGTTCGATTCTCCTCGGTATATACAGCAAATAGCCCGATGTGGTTTTGCTAAAAAAAATACACATTCGTTAATAATTACCACGATTTTCTGAAATAAAACTGGCCTGATGATAGCTTGGAGACCTAAGACCTGAATGGCCACTTTATCTTCTTGTATTATGGACAACTGTGTGAAGGACAACTGAAAGTCTTTAACTCCAGGCCTCGTGCGCCTTCAATCTGGTCCTGACGTCATAAATATTGAAAACTGATTTTAGCATGAGATAAAGTTATAAATAATGTTAGTGTTTTGTAATATAATTTCTGAAAAACAAGAATTTGTTTGTTTTTTTAATTTTGCACAAAGCTACTCGAGAGCTATCTGCATTAGCCGTCCCTAATTTAGCAGTGTAAGACTAGAGGGACGGCTAACGCAAATAGCCCTCGAGTAGCTTTGTGCGAAATTCAACAAGCACAAAAAACCTTTAACTGTCTGTCCACTCGCTACATAAACATATATATGTATATACATATGATAACCACTCAGTTTAATCGTATGGAAAGAGATGTAATATAACAAACGCTTTTCAATCCCTTTATCAAATGTTATTTTGTTTCACATTCACATGGTTCATTGGAATTTATATACAAAATTATAAAGCAGAATAAATAACATCACGACGGGCGTAGCTAAATATTAACATGTAATTTGGAAGTAACAAGTTGAAAGCGATTATATTTCTTAGGCTTGTTTAGTTGGAACAAAGCGACGCCGATCGGTAATCTGCGTCAAAGTCCCTGGTCCAAAATAATCCTTCAACAGAACCGAGCTAAGATAATAAAAATGTAAGCTCAGTGACATTCCTGACGTCAATGAAACCGGTTTCACAGGTTGTTTTATGCCGTACGACTAAGAAAATGTTCCACTCACCTCACGTACACGTCAGACTTCGCTGACCGTTTTGCTTTGTCTGTGAACTGATAAATTTACGAACTAGTTCCTTCATAAGTTAATGACGTCAAACAAGGAGCAGCCAATCATCTGTCTCTAACAACAAAGGAGCACAGCTTGTGTAAACGAAGATCGACAACTATTCAAAATGTAGGTTTGTTTGTTTGTTTGTTTTGGAATTTCGCACAAAGCTATTCGAGGGCTATCTGTGCTAGCCGTCCCTAATTTAGCAGTGTAAGACTAGAGGGAAGGCAGCTAGTCATCACCACCCACTGCCAACTCTTGGGCTACTCTTTTGCCAACGAATAATGGGATTGACCTAACATTATACACCCCCACAGCTGGGAGGGCGAGCATGTTTAGGGGGACGCGGGCGCGAACCCGCGACCCTCGGATTACGAGCGCACGCCTTAACGCGCTCGGCCATTCAAAATGTAGGTAAACAGTACATGGGAAAATAACACAATATATTTATATTTTGTTTTCAATAACACAAAAACGACCTGAGGTCCAATGGTCTGTTAGATGTTTCCGTCATAATAATTAACACAGATAAACAAGCATACGAAATGCAAATCATTAGAAAGCACTTCGTATCACTGGCTATGTCAATGACACTTCACCGATGTTTATAAACATTTCTTTGTTCTCTATCAAAGTGATAAAATTAGTGCTTATTCTTGTAACACTACAAACATCCTCAATGACTTATTGTTCCGTAGGACGTAAACTCACGTCACAAGCTTAAAACCTTTGAAGTTTTTTTAGAATTATACACAGCTTATCCTATACACGTTAAGGTGACTCAGTGGGAACAAACCACAAATTCTACATATATTTACACAGTGGAAACCAAATATCAAAGATTTTCCGTATTGTTTTTTCAGTGGAAACCAATCCCTTATTTCAAGTTGCAAATGTCGTTTGACCTCTAGGGATGGTGACAATGGTTTGAATTCCTAAGACCACTGAATGGGATAGTTGGATCCGAGTTGTTAATTTGTCGAGTTATAAATCAAAGGTTCCAAACCTCAACATTTAACTCGCTGCTTATGTTACGTACTTTCTGCTATGTGCGAATTACAAAACGTTCAACCCGTTTTATGTGGTTGAGAGAATTAACACAGCCCTGATGTGGGCTGGAGGTACTGACTGGCTAGCTATCCTTATGTTTCATACTTCAAGCTTGAAAACGGACAGCTATATCTGAATTATATGAACGTTAGATTTGCTCACGTGACACAACAGTGAATCGTACACCACGTGATCCCTGCTGTTGTCTCGAGTAACATAAACCCTGGTGAATTGAAAAAAAAATTAATAGTTTATCAAATAAATAATTACCGGTTCTAAATGTTCAACAAGGACTAAAGAGTAACCAGATCTACTGTTTCATTACATCAGTAAATAAACAAGCAGTTACAGAAATCTAACATTACCTAGAGAGTAACTAGATCTACTGTTTCATTACATCAGTAAATAAACAAGCAGTTACAGAAATCTAACATTACCTAGAGAGTAACTAGATCTACTGTTTCATTACATCAGTAAATGAACAAGCAGTTACAGAAATCTAACATTACCTAGAGAGTAACTAGATCTACTGTTTCATTACATCAGTAAATAAACAAGTAGTTACAGAAATCTAACATTACCTAGAGAGTAACTAGATCTACTGTTTCATTACATCAGTAAATGAACAAGCAGTTACAGAAATCTAACATTACCTAGAGAGTAACTAGATCTACTGTTTCATTACATCAGTAAATGAACAAGCAGTTACAGAAATCTAACATTACCTAGAGAGTAACTAGATCTACTGTTTCATTACATCAGTAAATGAACAAGCAGTTACAGAAATCTAACATTACCTAGAGAGTAACTAGATCTACTGTTTCATTACATCAGTAAATGAACAAGCAGTTACAGAAATCTAACATTACCTAGAGAGTAACTAGATCTAATGTTTCATTACACCAGTAAATGAACAATCAGTTCTAGAAGTGTAGCAATACCTAGAAAGTAATTAGATCTAATGTTTGACTATTTACAGAATCTCAGTAAATAAACAATGAGTTCTGGAAGTCCAAAAATACTTTTCATTGGTAATCAAATCTAATATTTGACTTCTTAGAAAATGTCAGTAAATGAACAATCAGTTCTAGAAGTCCAACAATAATTAGATGTTAAACAGATCTAACGTTTTACTACTAATAGAACATCACGAGTTAACAATTAGTTTTCGGAGTTTAACAATATATAAAGAGTAATTAGATCTAATGTTTGACTAATTTCCCAACATCAATCAATAAACAATCAGTTCTTAAAGTGTAATAATACATAGAGAGTAATTAGATCTAACATTTCGCTACTTAACATCTGTAAATTTACAATTAGTTCTAGAAGTCCAACAATATCTACATGATAAACAGATCTAACGTTTGACTACTTACAAAATGGTTGTAAATTAATAACAGTTATAGAAGTCCAATGTATGCAAATGGAAATTATATCTAAAGTTTGACTACTTACAGAACACCAGTAAATAAAGAATCAGTTCTCGAAGCATAACAATACCTAGAGAGTAATTAGATCTAATGATTGACTCTTTACATAATATCAGTAAATAAACAATCAGATCTCGAAATGTAACAATACATAAAGAGTAATTAGATAGAGTATTTCACTGCTTACAGAATATCAGTAAATAAAGAATTAGTTCTAGAAGTCCAACAATACTTATGTGGTAAATAAATCTACTGTTTGACTATTTATAGAATATCAGTAAGTAAAGAATTAGTTCTCGAAATCTTACAACACCTAGGGAGCAATTAATTTAACGACTTACAGAATATCAATAATTAAAAGAGTCAGTTTTTGAATTCGAACAAAACCTATATAGTAATTAGTTCTATTGTTTTTCTACCTACAGAACAATTAGAAGTCCAACAGTAATTAGAGGATAAACAGATCTAATATTTGACTATTTATAGAACATCAGTAACTTAACAATCAGTTCTAGAAGTCCTACAATATATAGCTAGTAAACAGATCTAATATTTGACTATTTATAGAACATCAGTAACTTAACGATCAGTCCTAGAAGTCCTACAATATATAGCTAGTAAACAGATCTAATATTTGACTATTTATAGAACATCAGTAACTTAACGATCAGTCCTAAAAGTCCTACAATATACAGCTAGTAAACAGATCTAATGTTTGACTATTTATAGGACATCAGTAACTTAACAATCAGTTCTAGAAGTCCTACAATATATAGCTAGTAAACAGATCTAATATTTGACTATTTATAGAACATCAGTAACTTAACGATCAGTCCTAGAAGTCCTACAATATATAGCTAGTAAACAGATCTAATATTTGACTATTTATAGAACATCAGTAACTTAACGATCAGTCCTAAAAGTCCTACAATATACAGCTAGTAAACAGATCTAATGTTTGACTATTTATAGGACATCAGTAACTTAACAATCAGTCCTAGAAGTCCTACAATATATAGCTAGTAAACAGATCTAATGTTTGACTATTTACAGAACATCAGGAAATTAACAACAGTTGTAGTTGTCCAACAACACAGAAATGGAAATTATATTTAAAGTAAATAAAAGTCAGTTCTCCAGGTGTAATAATACCTGTCATTCATATCAGACACGAACAAATTTAAACCAATACACACAAATCCAACAAAGACACATGAGACTCAACTGAACAAATTACTATTACAAATGAAAAAAGCCAACACAATTTCACAAACACTTTATTCCTACCAACGTAAAACCGACTCACGCACACCGCAAATATACGACATCCCCAAACCTCATAAACCAGATTGTCCATTACGACCAATAATATCAACATATGAATCGTTTAGTTACAATCTTGATAAATACATAGCATGGGCATTCTCCAAATATGCAACATCAGCCAGCTCATTCATCAAAGACTCTTTTAATTTCAAGTCTAATCTAAATCAACTTAATCATAAAGCCTTAATGGCCAGTTTCGATGTTATTTCCCTCTTCACAGAAGTTCCAACAACAGAAGCCTGCAAGATAGCCTTAGAACTCTATATTCGAGACCCTAACCCAATTATAGACATTCCCAGCAACCAGTTAGCAACCCTCATAGAATTCACCACAATAAAGACAAACTTCATGTTCAACAACCAAAACTATATACAAACAAATGGCCTAAGCATGGGCAACCCAGTATCACCAGTTCTAGCCAATATTTTTATGACACAAATTGAAACACAAGCAATTAATACAGCATTACATCCACCACTATACTGGTACAGATATGTAGATGACACGGTTGCGGGATTCAAATCTACAGAACACATACTTAATTTTTTCACTCACATCCCAACATTAACTTCACATGTGAACAGGAAGAAAGCAATCAAATATCATTTCTTAACCTCAAAATTATAAGAACCGACACACAATTCAAAACAGAAATCCACCGAAAAATCACCCATACTGGACTATACATTCCTTGGGACTCAGCACATGAAACAAAACAAAAACTAAACATACTAAGAAACCAGATAAACACAGCCATAAAACTATGCTCACCAGATAAAATTAACGATGAATTAGACAAAATAAAACAATACTTCATCAACATCAATAAGTTTCCTCCACAAACCGTAGAAAACATTATACGCACACACCTAGACAGAAAGCAAAATCAACCAACAAAAGTAAATATATCTCACGAATCAAAAAATCACGAAACCATTTACTGCTGTATACCATATATTCCTGACATCAGCAAACAAATAACCAACATTTGGCAAAAACTAGTAACAAAATATAACATCCCAGTTAAAACTAAATTTATTCAAAAACCAGGCACAAAACTAAGGTCTACACTATGTAAGAACTACACTGACAAACACCACACCAACATTATATATAAAATACAATGTGATAACTGCCACGACTTATATATTGGAGAAACAAGTAGAAAAATGGAAACCAGATTCAAAGAACATAAAAAGTCACCTTCACACGTTTTCGAACACTGCAAGTCAAATGGACACAACATAACCATAGAAAACACTAAAATACTAAATAAAGAAACAAACATAAACAAACGCAAAATTAAAGAAGCCTTACTTATACAACAACTTAAACCCGAAATAAACCAATATAAAGGAGCGCCATTATACCTATATTAATATTATAGATAAAATTATATATTCAAACATCCAACCCCGCCCTCTACATTGCGACACTCAGTCACACAACTCCTTCCAAACATGTGGTCAGCTTCCGGTCAGTTACCTCTTTCTTTGTGAACCTGACAATGACCGAAGAAGGTCGAAACGTTGTTCGCTCTTCTATTTAAAATATTTTCTGAACCCAAACGAGCCGTTTTTGCATATAAAAAAGAAATGGAAATTATATTTAAAGTAAATAAAAGTCAGTTCTCCAGGTGTAAGAATACCAAGAAGGTAATTAGATCTAAGTTTGACAGCTAACGTAACATCAGTAAATAAACAACCATTCTATGTCTAAAAATGCTTATATAATAATTGGATATTTTGTTTCACTGAAATGATAGTTTTGACTTGTGGAATTGTTAGTCATCAACAAGAAGTATTTACAAAGCAACAGTTCTGTGATTAGAATCAAATATAATATAAATGTTCCTGTAATGATTCGTTAGGACATGGTTTTAATTTATATGGTTGTCACTGGACATGTCATGAGTTTTCTTCATTCTGGTTGCACATTAAGACTTGCCAGCGAAGTCTGTTTGGGAACACATGATAGTTTAATTAACTGCTTCATACTGGTTATGTTTGCACTGTTAATATATTTCGATTCACATACATAACTATCTACACGAAAAATACAGTCGTCATTGTCACGTTAATTTCAAACTCGCTTGAGTAACAAAGAAATTAAAGCTTGATTACACAATTAAACTATCGTAAAGAAACGATTTACTATTTTTTGTTTTTTGTGCAAACAGGTATTATGACTTTGTTAAGACTCGCTTGCTTCTAAATCGTAGAACAACTAAGAAAAAATATATTTCAGACTGAAACTTGTAATCATGGTAATTTATCTTTCTATGCACTTAGATTTATGACGTCACCAATGACGTCAATAACTTTAACCGGTATTTTTTATTAAAGATTGGAAAGAATAAAAAATGGGGAAATTACCAAACTTTGGCGTATAAAAAGTATATTAAAGATAAAACATCCTAAAGATAAAGACGACAAACTATCTAGGTACTGCCACAAGGAGAAAATTACAATCTTTGTAATGACAACAATCATGAAAATATATGAGTAGTGACGAACAACTATGTCACAAGAAGAAATCAAACAGAACATGAGTTTATAAAAAAAAAAAAGTAATACTGTAGCAACTAATAAAACAATACATGATCTTATAAATACAGTAATACTGTAGCAACTAATAAAACAATACATGAGTTTATATAAAAACAGTAATGATGTAGCAACCAATCAAACAATACAACAGTTTATAACAAACAAAAATACTGCAGCATCTAATTAAACAATACAATAGTTTATAAAAACAGTAATGATGTATTAACTAATCAAACAATACAACAGTTTATAACAAACAAAAATACTGCATCTAATTAAACAATACAAGAGTTTATAAAAACAGTAATAATGTATTAACTAATCAAACAATACAACAGTTTATAACAAACAAAAATACTGCATCTAATTAAACAATACAAGAGTTTATAAAAACAGTAATGATGCAACAAGTAATCAAACAATACATGAATTTATAAAAACACTAATACTGTGAAAACTAATCAAACAATAGATGAGTTTAAAAACAGTGATACTGCAGAAACTATTCAAACATTATTTTAATTTATAAAAACATTAATAGTTCAGACACTAATAATAATACATGAGTTTATAAAAATAGTAAAACTGTAGCAACTAATTAAACTATACACGAAGTTATAAAAACAGTAATGCTGCAGCAACAAAAGAAACAATACATGAATTTATAAAAAACAGTAATACTGCAACCTTTAATCAAACAATATATGAGTTTATAAAAAGATTAATACTGCAGCAAGTAATCAAACAATACATGAGTTAATAAAAAACAGTAATGTTGTAGCAACTAATCAAACAATACATGAGTTTATAAAAAACAGTAATGTTGTAGCAACTAATCAAACAATACATGAGTTTATAAAAAACAGTAATGATGTAGCAACTAATCGAACAATACATGAGTTTAAAAAAACATTAATGATGTAGCAACTAATCGAACAATACATGAGTTTAAAAAAACATTAATGATGTAGCAACTATTCAAACAATACATGAGTTAATAAAAAACAGTAATGTTGTAGCAACTAATCAAACAATACATGAGTTTATAAAAAACAGTAATGATGTAGCAACTAATCGAACAATACATGAGTTTAAAAAAACATTAATACTGCAGCACCTTATCAAACAATACATGAGTTTTTAAAAACATTAATACTGAAGCAACTAATTAAACAATACATGAGTTTATAAAAAACAGTAATGTTGTAGCAACTAATCAAACAATACATGAGTTTATAAAAACATTAATGTTGTAGCAACTAATCAAACAATACATGAGTTTATAAAAAACAGTAATGATGTAGCAACTAATCGAACAATACATGAGTTTAAAAAAACATTAATACTGCAGCAAGTAATCAAATAATACATGAGTTTATAATAAACAGTAATGATGTTACAACTAATCAAACAATAGATGAGTTTATAATAAACAGTAATGATGTTACAACTAATCAAACAATAGATGAGTTGAAATAAAAATTATTTTAATAACAAATCAAACAATAGATGAGTTGAAATAAAAATTATTTTAATAACAAATCAAATGATTCACGAGTTGAAATAACAGTATGCTATAGTTGCAAATTTAGTGATGGATGAATTGAAGTAACAAGATATTTTTAGCAACAAATCCAATAATACATATTTTGGAAATTGCAACCTTTTGAAGTAACATATTAAACACTACTTGGGTTTAAAAATAGCAAATTATGTGAGAAAAATAAGTCCAACAATGCATAGGTTGTAAATAGCAGTATATATTACAGTAACAAATGAAACACGTAAGACATATCTGTTGAGTGCCCAGACATCCCTGCTTGCCTGAAAGCTATTGTTAAATCTTATAAATGTCTGGTTTAAGTACTTCCTAGAAAACCATTAGTGTTTCCTAAACAAATAGCGTTACCCACATGTTACTATCGACAATGTTTTCACTGGTAATTTATGAATTGAACTCGCGCACCTGTGAACTCGACCTCGAATCTATTAAAGATCTATTGTGGCCTCTACCAATTGTTACCAGGAATTATAATCTTCAGAAAAAACGAGTGAAACTATCCAAAATGACATCAGATCATTTGTTAACAGAAACTACGAAATCTTTAAAAAGTATCCAAAACTGCATCAGATAACTTATTTAAGGAGTTATACAGTCTCGAAAAAAATAAGTTTCTGAAAGTGTTGATATCCAACTAGTTGTTATAAGGAATTATCAGCTACCTGAGGTTCTCCTTGATGTCCAAATCGAGGTGAGCTGCTTTCTGTAAATAATTATTTACCATTTAAAATGCTCACAGACATTGTACAGACAAACCAATTTCTTGATGTCAAAACCAACCTGGTGAGTGTTTTACTGAGACAAACTCGTTACCTATGTCTCTCATCTTTTCATGTAACCAGAGAGCAGCCTCGTCCTTCATCGGAGACAAAGCAAGTGCAGTTCGATGTCATATGTCATTTATTTGTGACGGGAAGTGGGAACATAACAACCAAAGAACATGGCTTAATTATCTTTTCGACTTATAAAGTTCTAGGCCTGGGTATATCATTGCTTACATTGCAGACGATAATTCAATTTTCTTTCTGTACTTGAACTATGTCATCGGCATTTGCTCGATTCCTTAAAGTAAAGTGGTTACAAGAAGAATCATCTACTGTTTTTATTTAAAATACTACAAGTTACCTGTTCTGTTTTCAAAATGTTTGAGTTCAAAAAGGTGTAATATTTTAACTTATGGGATTGGTTTTGAAATCGGGCTGTATACCTTTTTAGAATTAAGCACAAGGCTACACAATGAGCTATCTGTCCTTTGCCCACAATGGATGCCTGAGATATGTTTCTTCCTGTTTGAGCCCAGATATACCGTTGTGTACCCGGAAGAAGGGGCAGAATCGGGCTGTAATAAACTTGATTTGAATATTCACTGAGTTAAGAGGACTTAACGTTAGTTTGTGTTTCACATATGGAGGACTTAACGTTAATCTGTGTTTTACATATGGAGTACTTAACGTTATCTGTGTTTTACATATGGAGTACTTAACGTTATCTGTGTTTTACATATGGAGGACTTAACGTTAGTCTGTGTTTCACACATGGAGGACTCAACGTTAATCTGTGTTTTACATATGGAGTGCTTAACGTTATATGTGTTTTACATATGGAGTACTTAACGTTATCTGTGTTTTATATATGGAGTACTTAACGTTAATCTGTGTTTTACATATGGAGTACTTAACGTTATCTGTGTTTTACATATGGAGTACTTAACGTTATCTGTGTTTTACATATGGAGTACTTAACGTTATCTGTGTTTTACATATGGAGTACTTAACGTTATCTGTGTTTACATATGGAGAACTTAACGTTATCTGTGTTTTACATATGGAGGACTTAACGTTAATCTGTGTTTTACATATGGAGTACTTAACGTTATCTGTGTTTCACACATGGAGGACTCAACGTTAATCTGTGTTTTACATATGGAGTGCTTAACGTTATATGTGTTTTACATATGGAGTACTTAACGTTATCTGTGTTTTATATATGGAGTACTTAACGTTAATCTGTGTTTTACATATGGAGTACTTAACGTTATCTGTGTTTTACATATGGAGTACTTAACGTTATCTGTGTTTACATATGGAGTACTTAACGTTATCTGTGTTTTACATATGGAGTACTTAACGTTATCTGTGTTTACATATGGAGAACTTAACGTTATCTGTGTTTTACATATGGAGGACTCAACGTTAATCTGTGTTTTACATATGGAGTGCTTAACGTTATATGTGTTTTACATATGGAGTACTTAACGTTATCTGTGTTTTATATATGGAGTACTTAACGTTAATCTGTGTTTTACATATGGAGTACTTAACGTTATCTGTGTTTTACATATGGAGTACTTAACGTTATCTGTGTTTTACATATGGAGTACTTAACGTTATCTGTGTTTTACATATGGAGTACTTAACGTTATCTGTGTTTACATATGGAGAACTTAACGTTATCTGTGTTTTACATATGGAGGACTTAACGTTAGTCTGTGTTTCACACATGGAGGACTTAACGTTAATCTGTGTTTTACATATGGAGTACTTAACGTTATCTGTGTTTTACATATGGAGTACTTAACGTTAATCTGTGTTTTACATATGGAGTACTTAACGTTATCTGTGTTTTACATATGGAGTACTTAACGTTATCTGTGTTTTACATATGGAGTACTTAACGTTATCTGTGTTTTACATATGGAGTACTTAACGTTATCTGTGTTTTACATACGACAAGCAAGTGCAATAAGAAGTTTTCAGTTTTATTAACTTACAATTATTATCATGGGAAACTGGTTCTAATAAACTGGTTAACTCTAACCCTTCATCAAACGTAATATTGGTTGATTCTCATCTTTAATCAAAATTAGCATTGGTTTACTCTCATTTTTACTCAAGTGTAATATTAGTTCACTCTCATTTTTACTCAAATTTAATATTGGTTTATTCTCTTTTTTACTTAAATGTAAAATGGGTTTATTCTCATTTTTACTCAAATGTAATATTGGTTTACTCTCATTTTTACTCAAATGTAATATTGGTTTATTCTCATTTTTACTCAAATGTAATATTGGTTGACTCTCATTTTTACTCAAGTTTAATATCTGTTAATTCTCATCTTTAATCAGATTTAATATTGCTTGACGCTCACATTTAATCATATTTTAGATTTGTTGACTGTAATATTTCATCAAAGTTGGTACTGGTTGAATCACATCTTTAATCAAATTTCACATTGTTGATTATTATCTTTAATCAAATTCAGTTTGGGTTGACTCACATTCTCAGTCAAATTCAATATTAGTTGACACTCATCTTTAATCAATTTTAACATTTGTTGAATCTCACCTTCACTCAAATGTAACATTGGTTCACTCTAACTTTTCATCAAATTTAACATTGGTTCACTCTAACTTTTCATCAAATTTAACATTGGTTCACTCTAACTTTTCATCAAATGTAACATTGGTTCACTCTAACTTTTCATCAAATGTAACATTGGTTCACTCTAACTTTTCATCAAATGTAACATTGGTTCACTCTAACTTTTCATCAAATGTAACATTGGTTCACTCTAACTTTTCATCAAATGTAACATTGGTTCACTCTAACTTTTCATCAAATGTAACATTGGTTCACTCTAACTTTTCATCAAATGTAACATTGGTTCACTCTAACTTTTCATTAAATGTAACATTGGTTCACTCTAACTTTTCATCAAATGTAACATTGGTTCACTCTAACTTTTCATCAAATTTAACATTGGTTCACTCTAACTTTTCATCAAATTTAACATTGGTTCACTCTAACTTTTCATCAAATGTAACATTGGTTCACTCTAACTTTTCATCAAATGTAACATTGGTTCACTCTAACTTTTCATCAAATGTAACATTGGTTCACTCTAACTTTTCATCAAATGTAACATTGGTTCACTCTAACTTTTCATCAAATGTAACATTGGTTCACTCTAACTTTTCATTAAATGTAACATTGGTTCACTCTAACTTTTCATCAAATGTAACATTGGTTCACTCTAACTTTTACTCAAATTTAACATTGGTTCACTCTAACTTTTACTCAAATTTAATATTGATTGACTCTCATCTTTAATGAAATTTAACATTGGTTGACTATGATCTTTAATCAAATTCAACATTGATTGACTATAATCTTGAATCAAATTTAATATTGGTTGACTCTCATCATTATTGAAAATGAATATTGGTTACTCTACTTAAATAATATATTCGTGAACTCTCACCATACATTGGTTGATTTTCATCATTATACAAATTTAACATTGGTTGATTCTCATCTTTAACTGAATTTAATATTGGTTGACTTTCGTCTTTAATCAAATTTAACATTAGTTGTCTCTCATTTTTATCAAATCCAATATTAGTCGATGTTTGTTTGTTTGTTGTTGTTTTTTGAATTTCGCACAAAGCTACTTGAGGGCTATCTGTACTAGCCGTCCCTAATTTAGCAGTGTATGACTATAGGGAAGGCAGCTAGTCATTACCACCCACCGCCAACTCTTGGGCTACTCTTTTACCAACGAATAGTGGGATTGACCATCACATTATAACGCCCCCACGGCTGAAAGAGCAAGCATGTTTGGCGCGACGGGGGTGCAAACCCGCGACCCTCCGATTACGAGTCACACGCCTTAACACGCTTGGCCATTTCGGGCCTGATATTAGTCGACTCTCATCTTTAATGAAATTTATTATTGGTTGACTTTAATCTTAAATCAAATTTAACACTGGTTGACACTCATCTTTAATTAAATTTGGCTTTGCTTAATATCCTCTTTAATCAAATATAATATTGGTTCATTCTCATCTTTAATCAATTTATCATTTGTTGAATTTCATCTTTTCCCAAATTTATTGTTGGTTGAGCCTCATCTTTAATCAAATTTAACACTGGTTGACTTTCAAATTTAATCAAATTTAACTTTCCTTGAATCTCATATTTAATCAACTTCCACATTGGTTGACTCTCATTTTTAAAGAAATTCAATATTAATTGAAACGCATCTTTAATCAAGTTTGATGTTATTCTGATGTAATCTTCACATTGAGTGGCAGCAACTCACAGTTGATCACACTAACAATATTCCACTAGACTCTTAACAAAACTTTCCTAGGTTGGAGGTCCATTTTGGACTGTGCTTTAACCAGTTTACCTGCACTGAGCCATGGCCTGTAGCGTTTAACATTTGTATAAAATATCGATTTTTCATCTCTAGTCACATACCTGTCCAAAAAAGGTGAGTTACATTTACGAGAGTACAGGTGAGTGAATTCGTCTACTCTTGCTCTAAGATTGGCTTCTGTCAAATCATGGGGGACCATTCAACAGCTCATCGTCATCTACAACAGCTTGGAAAGGTGTCAAAACTTGGAAAATGGGTCCCCCATAACTTGTTGCTGGCTGCAAGTCATCATTAAACTCAACAGGATGACCTGAACGTGGTGCATCACTTGAGATGTAGTCACCTGATCTGAACTTCTGAAACCACCTTCAACATTTTCTTTCATTGAGAGACTCCGCACCATAAACATCTTGAATGTTTCATGTAGTTTCTGCTACACTATTATCTCTTTTAAACTCATAAAGCATTATATGCCTAATGCGCTCCTCAGATACATCCATCCTTCATCAGGGTTTATTTGATTAATGATCTGAAAAGTGGAGTTGGGTTAGTTTCTGTTATTTGTCTGAACATTTTTTACACGTCCTACTAAAAAGTTTAGTCATCAAAACTTTCTACAAAGACATAAATGATGACCCACTTTTTGTGTTAAATTTTCGGCCATTAGTTGTGGAATGATGTGATATTTTCTTTACTAGTGAACTGGGAGAATATGAAAAACTAATCATGTTCCCAATTTATACTCACTCATCACCAAAAAGTTTACATGTGAAACAGGTGACGTTTTTAAACAGTATAAACATTATTTAAAAAAAAATGTAATCCGTGGATCGGGAAATCTAAAAGATACTTTATCAGCTCTTGAAAATTGTTCACAGAAGTTGGCCGCACTTTTTCTAATAGATCTGTGTTTGATAACGTGACGACGTTATCAGCTAAATGTTTAGTTCCAATCACTCAGCAAAGTTCCAGGATAATTTCAATAATTGAGTGTTAGTAGAGAAGAAGTCATAGATATTTTACAGGTAGAGAAAACATTTTTAAATAAGAAATAAATCATTTTATTTCTCTTCATAAAAACAAAACGAACAAATCAGCAGAAAACGAAAGTTCAGGATCTCTCGCGACGGAATAGTGTCAATAGTACCAATAGTATCAATAGTGCCAATAGTGTCAATAGTATCAATACTTTCAACAATGTCAATAGTGTCGATACTGTCAATAGTGTCAAGAGTGTCAGTACTGTCAATAATGTTAATAGTGTCAATAATGTCAATAGTGTTAATAGTGTCAATAGTGTTAATAGTTTCAATAATGTCAATAGTGTTAATAGTGTCAATAGTGCCACTTCGAGCAACTTCCTTACCTAAAAAGAGAAGTCCAGAATTATCACACAAAACCATTGCTATAAACCTGGGCACATGTCCTGCTTTTCAAGTTTTCAAAGATTAATTAGAAGATAACTTACAAACCTCGAACCTGTGTTACGTCCTCTATTTCTCTCCCATTACCTGGTTTCGGTACGAGTGGTCCATCTGAAAATGTCTGGTCAAAGATCCAATTCGCTATAAACCAATAAATAGTCCGTAATGATGGTCATCAGGTACAGTTCAGTCAAAGATGGATAAAATAGTTCCAGGATCAATACATAACACAGAATATCAGTTTTATAAAATGCAATTAACCCTAAATACATTGTTCCTACAGTTGTTGTTGTTGTTTTTCTTACTAATCACAGAAAGAGTGTTGATTGGCCATTTGGCAAATCGCTCTCCTTATATCTGGTTCCTTAAACCAAACAACCTCCTCCCGTGTGGGTTTCGACGACAGTGGTTAGTGTGTATCACCTGATATTACTCGAAACGTCGATTTCTCAGGCCTTTCTCAGACGACATCTTGTGTAACTATTCTTTGATCTTTTTTTCTCCGCCCTTTCTCAAACGACATCTTGTGTAACTATTCTTTGATCTTTTTTTCTCAGGCCTTTCTCAGAACATCTTGTGTAACTATTCTTAGATCTTTTTTTCTCAGGCCTTTCTCAGACGACATCTTGTGTAACTCTTCTTTGATCTTTTTTTCTCAGGCCTTTCTCAGACGACATCTTATGTAACTCTTCTTTGATCTTTTTTTCTCCGGTCTTTCTCAGACGACATCTTGTGTAACTCTTCTTTGATCTTTTTTCTCAGGCCTTTCTCAGACGACATCTTATGTAACTATTCTTTGATCTTTTTTCGCGAACATGAAGTTGATTGAGCGGCAGCTAAAGGCTGAAGTGAACCACAGCAGAAACCTTAACATTTCTCTTTTTGCCGCCAAAGGCGTGTTCACCCAGAATTTGGTCTCCGTGTCGGTGAAGTTGTGCTTTCCTTGGTTCCTGGTACAAAGCTCTTGGGGCTCATCTTTGATCGTAAACTGACCTTTATACCACACATCAAGCAGCTACGGGTCAAGTGTACAAAAGCAGTGAACGTCCTCCGTGTCCTTTCCTCCACCAGTTGGGGAGCAGATCGATGTTCTATGCTAAAGATATATCGTGCTCTTATTTGATCGAAACTAGACAAAGGGTCACTAGTCTACAGATCTGCTAGGAGCTTGAAGATGCTGGACCCCATTCATCATCAGGGGCTTCGGCTCTGCACGGGAGCTTTCCGTGCTTTACCAGTTCAGAGCTTATACGTAGAGTTTCATGAACCTTCTTTGCACTTCTGCCGTTTGCAACTGTCTTTACTGTGTACTTCAAACCTCATTCCTTACAAAAGTATTCCACCTGGGGTTGTGTTTTCCTTCATCGGTGGGCCATACTTTTTCAGAACAGATAATTTGCCATTGCTCCTTTTTGTCTTTGAATCCAGGCATAGTTGGATGAATTGGGTCTGTCCTTGGATAACATTGCTGTATCCACTGGTCAGCCCATCCTACCATGGCTTTTTACAATCCCCAAATGTGACCTATCTTTAAGTCATCTGAGATAAGCAGACACTCTCGATTGGAAATACTGTCTGTTATTTGCTGAACATCTTTGAAAACATCCTTCCATTCCTATTTATACAGATGGTTTGAAATCAGGTGACTGTGTGGGCTCTGCCATGGTTTGTTGGATGCACACAGAGTCCCCTCTACAGTTTCTGTGTTCACTGCTGAACTGTACACCATTTCTCTTGTCCTGGATCACATTGAAGCTTAGCAGTGCTCAAACTGCACTATTTATATGGATTCGCTTAGTTATCTACTGGCCTTGGAATCGCTTCACCTTGGTTCACACCCTGTTCTTACCGATATTCAAAACCAACTGACCCATTTCTCTCTAACATCTACTTCTATCCTGTTTTTCTATATATCGGGTCACGTTGGTCTTCGTGGGAACGAGCTCGCCGACACTGCAGCTAAATCTATCTACTCTGACACTATCACCAGTGTGCCTATTTCATACATGGACTATGGTCCTGTATTGAAGGCTCGGCTCAGTGCCAGCTGGTAGTCAACTTGGAGTGAGCAATGCAAAAACAATTTTTTCTAAATAAAACCATATATGATCATCTTGGTTCTATAAGGATTACAAAGAGGAATTTGTTCTAACTGGACTACACATTGGTCACAGTAACTCATCGTTTACTTTTATCTGGAACTGATGCACAATGTGTAGTCTGTGTAACACTCAGGTCACCAATAAGCCACATTTTACTGTCATGCCGTCGTTACAACTCTCAATGACGGCAACATGTTTGATACGTTTTGTCCACAGGTTTACTCCTGACTCCGGACAGAGTCATTGGCGATGGTGACACTGTTCACCTTTCAAATGTTTTTAGTTTTTTTAGGGCCGTTGGCTTTATTAAAGTTGTTCAAGCTTTTAATTAATAAATTACACTTTGTTTTAACGTGGTTACTTTTTCACGAATTTTAATAATTTTACTTTACTTTCAATTTTTACTGGTTGTTTGGTGCAGATAACCTACTTGCTTTGTGCCAAAATCGCCAAACAACCAACCATCTGGTGACCCAAATTCAGATCTATGCTGTACCAGAGTTTCATGCTGTGTACAACGGGGAAAAGTATACAACAAATTAAGTTACCATTTGTGTAACCATAAAACAAATTTCGTATCTTTGTCATTATATAAACCACATGTTAATGTACTACACGTTACACTGTCGTCTCCGTAACGGTTAAAATTAAAATAAACCTTGTATAATTTTCCACTGTGGAAACCAAAGCTCTCTAGTTTAACTCTACCAGCTTGTTATAATCACCCTGAAGTTTCAACTGAACTCTGCTCCTTATTACACTCACCCTGAAGGTTCAACTAAACTCTGCCCCTTGTCATACTCACCCTGAAGGTTCAACTAAACTCTGCCCCTTGTTATATTAACCCTGAAGGTTCAACTAAGCTCTGTCCCTTGATATATTCACCCTGAAGGTTCAACTAAACTCTGCCTTTTGTTTTAGTAACCCCGAAGGTTCAACTAAACTCTGTCCCTTGTTATATTCACCCTGAAGGTTCAACTAAACTCTGTCTCTTGTTATATTCACCCTGAAGGTTCAACTAAACTCTGTCCCTTGTTATATTCACCCTGAAGGTTCAACTAAACTCTGTCCCTTGTTATATTCACCCTGAAGGTTCAACTAAACTCCGTCCCTTGTTATATTCACCCTGAAGGTTCAACTAAACTCTGCCCCTTGTTATACTCATCCTGAAGGTTCAACTAAACTTTACTTTTACCTTTGCCTTATCTGTATGCAATAAATAGTAATATAGCGTAATTAATATACTGTCCTTAATTATTAATATAAGAAAAATATTTTAAAACATTTTCATAAAGAAATATTTTTATTTCATATTTTAAGTTTGAGTTGCTCATCTCTAAAACTATGTATTATTGTATTCATATTACTTGTCTCGCTGAACACAAAACAACAGTTAAGAGGTTTTGAAACTATTAAGGGATGTTTGAATCTCATCTGCAGTTGTTCTAAACTCTAAAGTAACAATAAATAATAATGATAACATTGTAACGATAATGACACAGATTTACAAATGGTAACAATTGTTGAAAATTATTTGAAATAAAACATTCTCTTATTTCCGATAATTATACAAGTTTAGATTGAAAGGAAAAGCGGGTAAATAGCTATTGTTATAGAAATTACAGTCCTTGTAACTTTCTTCCATAAGAACCTTTTATCCAATACATTATTATTTAAAAAATACAACTCTCGTTTATTGTAGTAACGTGGTTATATATATATATATATATATAATCTGTCCTGCCATCTAGTGACTAGTTTTTCTATAAAATAAAATGCTTCAAGCTCATTTTATATTAACTTTAGTAACACAGATAATTAAAACAAAAAGAAAACAGTGCTTGTTATATATTTCTAAAACGTTACTTGAAGTAGAAACTGTAATACAAAAAAAAGTTTTGTTTTTACTGTGTCGATGGTTGGTTGGCATTTATTTGCGCAAAGCAACAGGGCAATTTGCGCCAAACAATCGTTAAAAAGCGTAAAATAGATAGATGTGAAGTAGAAAAACGAATAGAGATAAAACGAGACAGTTTAGATAAACGATCTCAATATGATACAAGATACCAATGGCTTGTATAAAGGAAAAAAACATAAGTGAGTCGGACAATTTCACCATCTTCAATGACACTGTGATAAATCCATTGGAAAAAAAAATGTCTAAAATGGTGCTGACGGTCATTGTGACTTGAGTGTCACAAAATCCACAAACTGGTGCATCAGTCACATTTAAAAGAAAACAATGAGTTATAAAACTGTGACCAATACGTAGCCTAGATGGAACTTCTCTCATTTCATCCTTACAGAAACAAGACGATCAAAAAGATTTGATACGAAAAACGTTTCCATGACGTGAGTTATGTACAGACGACAAAAACGTTCACGTTTTTTAGTTTCTTGACACAAGCTTTTCTTTCTTTTTCCAAATTCCAATGCTTGTTGTTGTTGTTTTGAATTAAGCACAAAGCTACACAATGTTGCTATCTGTACTCTGCCCACCACGGGTATCGAAACCCGGTTTTTAGCGTTGTAAGCCCGCAGACATACCGCTGAGCCACTGGGAGGTAATTCTAATGTCCCTCATAGTTTACCGCTGTTCTTCTTAACACCCCGCTTACGTGTCTTGTGCGTGTTATGGCGCGAGTTTTAACAATAAACTTAGTTTAGACAGAGCTGTTCTTTTTGCTGAATTTCGCACAAGCTGTTCTCAAGAGCTCTTTGTTGTAGTCACCTAATTTAAAAATTATAGTTGAGAAGTAAAGCTTTAATACCACCTACCGACAACTCTTGGGGTACTATTTAATACCACCCAGCGACAACTATTGGGCTACTCTATAATACCACCTACTGACAACTCTTGGGGTACTCTTTAATACCACCCAGCGACAACTCTTGGGCTACTCTATAATACCATCCACCGACAACTCTTGGGCTACTCTATAATACCATCCACCGACAACTCTTGGGCTACTCTATAATACCATCCACCGACAACTCTAGGGCTACTCTTTAATACCACCCACCGACAACTCTTGGGCTACTATTTAATACCACCCACCGACAACTCTAGGGCTACTCTATAATACCACCTACTGACAACTCTTGGGATACTCTATAATACCACCCAGCGACAACTCTTGGGGTACTCTATAATACCACCCAGCGACAACGTTTGGGGTACTCTATAATACCACCCAGCGACAACTCTTGGGGTACTCTATAATACCACCTACTGACAACTCTTGGGCTACTCTATAATACCACCCACCGACAACTCTTGGGCTACTCTATAATACCATTCACCCACAACTCTTGGGCTACTCTATAATACCATCCACCGACAACTCTTGGGCTACTCTATAATACCATCCACCGACAACTCTTGGGCTACTCTATAATACCACCTACTGACAACTCTTGGGCTACTCTATAATGCCATCTACCGACAACTCTTGGGCTACTCTATAATACCACCCACCGACAACTCTTGGGCTACTCTATAATACCATTCACCCACAACTCTTGGGCTACTCTATAATACCACCCACCGACAACTCTAGGGCTACTCTATAATACCATCCACCGACAACTCTTGGGCTACTCTATAATACCACCTACTGACAACTCTTGGGCTACTCTATAATGCCATCCACCGACAACTCTTGGGCTACTCTATAATACTATCCACCGACAACTCTAGGGCTACTCTATAATACCACCCACCGACAACTCTTGGGCTACTATTTAATACCACCCACCGAAAACTCTAGGGCTACTCTATAATACCATCCACCGACAACTCTTGGGCTACTCTATAATACCATCCACCGACAACTCTAGGGCTACTCTATAATACCACCCACCGACAACTCTTGGGCTACTATTTAATACCACCCACCGACAACTCTTGGGCTACTGTATAATACCATCAACCGACAACTCTAGGGCTACTCTATAATACCATCCACCGACAACTCTAGGGCTACTCTATAATACCACCCACCGACAACTCTTGGGCTACTATTTAATACCACCCACCGACAACTCTTCGGGTACTCTTTAATACCACCTACCGACAACTCTTGGGCTACTCTATAATACCATCCACCGACAACTCTTGGGCTACTCTATAATACCATCCACCGACAACTCTAGAGCTACTCTATAATACCACCCACCGACAACTCTTGGGCTACTATTTAATACCACCCACCGACAACTCTTGGGGTACTCTTTAATACCACCCACCGACAACTCTTGGGCTACTCTATAATACCATCCACCGACAACTCTAGGGCTACTCTTTAATACCACCCACCGACAACTCTTGGGCTACTATTTAATACCACCCACCGACAACTCTTGGGCTACTATTTACGAGTTTTGAAAGTGTAGTTAACTCATCATATTATAATGTGAAGGGGTGAATATGCTTGGTGACGAGATTCCAACCTAAGATCCACAGATTGTGAGAGGTCCACCCTGATCATGAGACCCTTAACGACATAACTTTTGAAATAGCGATGGTACTTGCAATCACGTACAAAGTGGTACTTCTACGAGCATATATTGCTAGATACCGGTTCTCGATACCCGTGTTGGGGAAAGCACAGATAGCTCATTCTATAAGTTTGTGCTGAATTACAAACAAAAAACGTACCAGGAAATAATATCTAAAACAAACAAAATTTAGCTCCGACCACACGAGCTAGTCCAGCATCTACCAGTACCAAGCTCAGGATGGTCAGTATAGGAAACCAATGGTTTAGTGTTATATCGATAGACGAATGAAACTTGACACAACTTATAAAACAACAACAAAAACGAACAAACAAACAATAATGCTATTGAAAACATGACACGATGAATATATATATGATACCATTAGGAGCATTATACCATTTTAGTACGATACTGGTTATTATATCATGTTTGTATAACACTGGGCGTTATACCATCCTTCTTATGTTTACTCTTCATTGTTAAAACGGCAGTTTTAATTTGGGAATCGTGAAGAAAATCATCTTCTAAAAGATAAACTTAAACTTTAACATTGCATCTTTGTGGTTTATAATAATGTACCTACTTAAACTTTAACATTCATCTTTGTGGTTTATAATAATGTACCTACCTTAACTTTAACATCGCATCTTTGTGGTTTATAATAATGTACCTACTTAAACTTTAACATTGCATCTTTGTGGTTTATAATAATGTACCTACTTAAACTTTAACATTGTATCTTTGTGGTTTATAATAATGTACCTACTTAAACTTTAACATTGCATCTTTGTGGTTTATAATAATGTACCTACTTAAACTTTAACATTGCATCTTTGTGGTTTATAATAATGTACCTACTTAAACTTTAACATTGCATCTTTGTGGTTTATAATAATGTACCTACCTTAACTTTAACATTGCATCTTTGTGGTTTATAATAATGTACCTACCTTAACTTTAACATTGCATCTTTGGGATTTACAAAATATTGAGACTGACGATTTTGTAAATATAATTTCAATTCCCTTTTTGAACTTAATGATATTACTGGATCTGTTATTTTGTTTCGCTGTCAATCCAGTAATCGACTGACGAAAGTCCGATTCAGCTGGTATGTTAAATCGATTGGAATATCTTCCAATAAGTTCTTCCCTCATCTGACCAATATCTACGGTTTATTTTACCCACTACAGTAGTTCACAACAGGTGGTAAAATGAGTTGTTGACTCATTACATCTCCTTTAATAAACTGGAGGATACAGGTTTATCCTAACCCTCAATACACCAACACAAGTCTTAGTATTTATGACACCTTAGAGATTTTAAACTACATCTGTTACATCTGACTTTCCTCAAATTCTGTCTTTTTATCTTCATTATCATCGTTATATTTACGAACTGGTCACTTTTTATTTCTTCGCCCTCTGCACTTTTCCACTCTAGCCTTTAGACAAAGTTTCTTTAGTAAACACTGTGACAGACCGAAACATGTACAACTGGGCCAGATACACCAGTTGTGATGTTGTTTTGTAGACGCCTAGGTGAAACTTGCCGTGTAGTGAATAAAACTTCAATTTATATGTTTTTCTCTAAATATTAGTAGTTTAATGTATTTAATTTCAACAATAAAATGTACATTTCACTTATTTATAGTATTAGCTAGATTAATACATAGCATTATTATGATAAATATTTAAATAGTAAGAACTATAGCTTAAAAATTTGATAGCCGTGATACTTGAACCTATATGTGTGACGAATATGCTTCGATACTTCACTAGAAGGCCAAGCTTCATCAGCTGTTCTTGGGTTAACGGCCAATAACACCACTAGCAACGAAGGTTTGTGTGTTTGTTTTTCAATTTTGCACTAAGCTACTCGAGGGCTATCTGTATTAGCCGTCCCTAATCTAGCAATGTAAGACTAGAGGGAAGGCAGCTAGTCATCACCACCCACCGCCAATCTTGGGCTACTCTTTTACCAACGAATAATTGGATTGACCCACACATTATAATACCCCCACGGTTGAAAGGGAGAGCATGTTTGGCGCGACGGGAATGCGAACCCGCAACGAAGGTACCTAACTGATAATGAAGGACAGGTATTATAGGTAGTGTTATTGCTAGCCCTTATTAATATTAATTACCATAATGGTAATATCGCTAGAAGGTAAAGCTTTATCAGGTATTCTTGGGTTAACGGCCAAAAACACTGCTAGCAACGAAGATACATAAAATTGATGTTGAGATACAGATAAAACCCATGATTATGTCGTTTTCCAACCATTATTACTAGAGAAGTAACATTTGTTTGAATACACTTCTTGTTACTACCTCTACAAACTGTTTAATAGCTTCTGAAAAACCAACCATATTAAAGTCGCAACTTTGCAAAATTTCACACATTCGTAATTTATCGAAAGGTTTTTCTAGGGTAATAATATTTTGATATAGCGATGAATATTATATATACAAACACAGGATGTAACTTCGCTGTTTGTGTTATAAGAAGTTAGTTTAGTTGTCGATATCAAACAAATAAAAATACGTGATTACTATGGTCCGTTTACTTTGTCTAGCTTCTAGATGTTCACAAAAATTTAAAATTAGGCTTTGATTACGAAAGAAAGAATTTTCTGTTTCCATCTGTTTATCTATTTTTTCATCGATTTTGTTTACATTTATTTAATGCATGTGCAAATCTGTTTATAATATACATTAACATTGGTTTACGGTAAAATATAATTATGTTATATATGTTCGTACCAGTTTACAAACGTTCATACTTCAATAAGTTTTTATAGGTCCCCTAGTGGTACAGCGGTACATCTGCGGATTTACAACGTGAAAATCCGGGTTTCGATCCCGGTGGTGGGCAGAGCTCAGATATCCCATCGCTATGGTTAATTACAAACAAGTCTTTCTACATAAACTTATGCTTACATCTGTTTCAGTAATGCTTATTTGTAACTCTTAGAACACTAGAATGGAACTGACCGTCACATTTATAACGCAGACAGAAACTAATGATTTAAGTTACTGAGATAGAGTGTCATAATTGCCTTCTATAGGTTACTAAACCTTTTTATTGTAATATTTTATTTATATTAAAGAATAGAATAAATCTTCCACTTTAATTTTTTTAATTAATTCTTGAAAAGTACTTAATTTATCAACCGTTGTAAAACTGAAGGTCGTTAGTCCAACCATCGTAATGCTTCTCTAAATGTTAAACTGAAGGTCGTTAGTCCAACCATCGTAATGCTTCTCTACATGTTAACTGAAGGTCGTTAGTCCAACCATCGTAATGCTTCTCTACATGTTAACTGAAGGTCGTTAGTCCAACCATCGTAATGCTTCTCTAAATGTTAAACTGAAGGTCGTTAGCCCAACCATCGTAATGCTTCTCTGAATGTTAAACTGAAGATCGTTAGTCCAACCATCGTAATGCTTCTCTAAATGTTAAACTGAAGGTCGTTAGCCCAACCATCGTAATGCTTCTCTACATGTTAACTGAAGGTCGTTAGTCCAACCATCGTAATGCTTCTCTACATGTTAACTGAAGGTCGTTAGTCCAACCATTGTAATGCTTCTCTACATGTTAAACTGGAGGTCGTTAGTCCAGAGGATTTGGCGAGTTTTTTAAACATGTCTCAAATATACGGTAAGAAACTGAAGGATATACTGAGCATGATATCTAATGGTATCATCCTCTGGTATCAGAGATTTCGGGATGAAGATATGAAAACACTCACAGTAGTCGTAACGCAGTGTTATATCTGTCAACACTACGGGAACGTAGCGGAAGCCCCGTAATATCTCCAAAGTTGGATATAGTGGAGACCGTAACTTTGGAGAAAGGTTGATTCATTGATGTAGTGTTTAATGGCACAAAGCAGCTAGGCGCCAAACATCCTGTGAAAAGGTAAAAATGAAGAAAATGTAGTAAAATACATAAAAGGAAATGAAGGTAAAACAAAAAAAGTATAAAACCAATGTTGACACCCAGTCTACAATGTTAAGATAGAAAGCAGAGTATAATAAGTTATAAAGTACTTACTCTAGCAAAATGGTAAAGAACACAACCAGCCAGGAAGACCAACAGGTAAGTTCAAGAACCACCGTCAGTCACCTGAAGTTGGTCTTTACACTCCTGGTTCCGGGTTATATGTCATAGCAGCCATTATCAAAATGTAAAAGAATACAAGATTTAAAAGACACATAGCAAAATCGTAATAATGAGTAGCCAAATGTCCAGTAAAAAGATAAAAGTCAAATAAATGGAGTAAAATTTGTAAAAGTAAATGAAGGTAAAAACAAAACAGCAATTAAAAACAGAAAATGGCGTAAAAACCAATGTTGACATCCAGTCCATAAAGTTGTAAAGGACCACCTGCAGCAGAATGGTAATGATTGTAAGTCGCCAGGAAGTTGAAGAAAGGAAATGAAACACTAGCATGTTATTATACTGTCAACAGAAACAAGTGTCACACTATAAACGTTCCATGAATGTACCAGAGAAATATTACGTAATATAAACCACAGTATTCAACCGGAACAAAGACACATATCAAAGTATAAGAAACAAATCAATCTAAACTTCGGTCAAGGAACAGCCCCATTAACAACCACAAACATAGAAACCACTGAAGCACGCATTGAGGCGTACAACCACCGAACAAGAACCACATAACTTCGGAACAACTAAATACAAATAAACAGCAGCCACGTTCAGTAAACAGTCCGACTTTATAAGCAGTTCAAACCTCCTTTACAGAATTTATTCAATGGTATAAAAGTGCACTAAATCAAACAAATGATATCACCTTATGAAGAGAAATAGCCATGAAATACCTTACACAAATGAACACTGCCGTACATTATAACAACTCTCACAAATTACTTACATTTGCATAAAAGTTAAAAACGAATATGATGTTTACTGATGATCTGTCAAATGTTATTAACATACACTTACTAATTTAAAATTTAAAGAATGAAACTATAACTAGTACTAACTGGTAACGATATGGGTCTCATAGACCGAGACAGTGATGAGAAATTCAAGGCTTAACCACTGGAGACATGCTGAGATACTATTCAGTCTTCATTACCACCTAGTGCACGTGACTGTGTCTAAAATATTTTATCCACGTAGCATGCACTCCTGACATGATAATATAGAAGTATGACACTACAATAAATTTTTTGTGCATGTAACAAATAAATGGAAACATGAAATACAGCCTATTACATTTGTAAACAGTTAAATAATGAACCTTTCAGCCGTATTTATTTGATGTTCTAAATGACATTTTAGAGAATATGAAACACAGTAAAGGACGAAATATTTGTCTGTTTGTTTTGAATTTCGCACAAAGCTACTCGAGAGCTATCTGCGCTAGCCGTCCCTAATTTAACAGCGAAAGACTATAGGGAAGGCAGCTAGTTACCCACCAGCCACCGTCAACTCTTGGGTTATTATATTACGAACGAATAGTGAGTGGGATTGATAATTATATTATAACGTCCCCAGGGCTGAAAGGGCGCTCATGTTTGGTGTTCGAATCAACGATTCTCAGATTACGAGTCGAGTGCCTTAACCACGTGGACAGGTCCCGGGCCTCCACAGTTCTGAGTTTTATTTCAAGTTGAACATATTTATCAAAATTCCTGTCATTTTTTGTACCAATGTATTTATTGATTTATCTGTCTTACCCATCACAGGTATCGAAACCCCGTTTTTATTGTTACAAGTTTCTACACCTCCCTCTCTGTCAGTGGACTGGGGGACATATATTTATTAAATCCGGTTTCGTAGCATCTGTGGAAGTCTAGAAAATAAATTCAAAGGTTTTGAGAAAATTGACATTTAAATTTAAAATTCATAGTTATAAGTTCTCCGCCGGTACAGCAAGCCGTCTACGCTACAATCAGATTCACTTCGGTGAACTCAGCAGATAACCCGATGTGGCTTTGCTATAAGAAAACACACACACAAGTAGTTATAAAATAGCGTGATATAAGAAATGTCCTCAGTTTTAAATTCAAAACCAAATTGTAAAAAAAACAAACTAAATTAAAATCAGTGATTATACAAGTTAAGATGTAATTCAGAAAGAATTTAGGACATTTTGATGAAATACATAGAAGGTTTTAACTAATTTTGATTTGGTCAGAGATCGCTAAAAGATAAAGATTAACTCTATTGAAAACCAGATTTTTCAGTTTGTAGACACAACAGTCAGAAAAGGTTTTCGAAAATTCTAAAATAATTTAGCCTGACGCTATCCTCCAATTTTATGTTTCTTCTTCAAATTATAAAACAAATATATCGGTTACTATAAAATGTTGTTTATTGCGTACAAATCATCTTAAATCAAGAAATTTCATTGTTGGGCCTAAAAACTTACCTTTTATTCTAATATGTCCAATTTGTGGAGAATTATATGTTGCAAAAGACTACTAAAAAGAGGCCCCGGCATGGCCAGGTGGTTAAGGCACTCGACTCGTAATATGAAGGTCGCGGGTTCGAATCACCGTCACACCAAACATGCTCGCCCCTTTTAGCCGTGGGGGCGTTATAATGTTACGGACAATCCAACTATTCGTTGGTAAAAGAGTAGCTCAAGAGTTGGCGGTGGGTGGGGATGAGTAGCTGCCTTCCTTCTAGTCTTTCACTGCTGAATTAGCGGCGGCTAGCGCAGATAGCTTTCGTGTAACTTTGCGCAAAATTGAAAAAAAACAAACCAAACAATTTGAGACCACGCGAGTTAGTTCAGTCTGGAAAAACGACCCCTACCGTAAGTAAATATTTTAATTTATTTAACTTGGATTATAGGAACGATTTTTTTTTTGTTTCGATAATTTCCTTTTTAGGGTGTTTGCGAAAAAGAAATGTTAAATGAAAGCCGCTAGGAGGCGAAGTGTGAAGGATAAGGAACACATAGGTCATGATGTGCCTTACCTATATTATAGGTAATGTTCAAAAAACACGGTTATTAAAAATAATGTGGGGTGGTTGAGTAAACTTTTTTAAAATATCTTTACTCAGTAGAACATAGTTTATTTGTAATAAATTATGGTTAAATTTAAAATAATTTAACTGTATTCAAAATCACTTTTGAACAGTTTAATTTGGGATGACGATATATCAGGAAAGAAACGCGTGGAAAGTGTAGCATAGAACAAAGTGTAGAAACTTTGTGAATGTTTACTGTGCACGAGAGGTTGTGTGTACAGAAATCAGTGCACGCTTCATTTGTGTTAGAAATTATTTTATAAATTTCGTCACAACTTAATAATAATAAAACATACTAAAACTTTATTTTCCACATACATAATAAAAACATCACACCAACCTTATAAATTCAATACAACATCTATGTTGTGTCATATACAAGTGATTTCGTCAAGTCAAACTGTACATTTGTTTCAACATGTTTTGAAATGCGACATTCGGTCGGTTAACAGCAGGCAGTAAGAAGCATGAAATATACAATTATATAACAAGGTCTACAGTTATCAATTTCACTTCTCTGATTAGAGATTTGTTACATTACGTGACTCGTCAGGCAAACATAAGTTGTAAAACTATAATTGTTAATTGAGAAGCAGACATAAAAGAGGTTAATTACAGCAATAAAAATAGACCAGCAGAATAGGTTGTTTTTTTCGACCACTCTTTCATCTTTTTCTCTGAATATTAATCAGACAGATGGAGCCAGCTATGTTGTCATTTGAAATGTTATAAATTATTCATAAAACACTTATCTGTATTTTCGTTCATTAGGCCTACCAGCGGCCATGAAAATACATCGTATGTTGAAAAGATAGGTAATTTCACTTAAGGTAATATCTGATTTTACCACTTTCCACATGTTGATTTATCTTAACAATTATCATTCATTGTTGTCGTAATACTCGAGTTAAAACGTTCAGCCCCGAAATGTCCACACGTTGATCTGGGTGCATTAACTAAATTGGCTAAAATTTTAATCGTTAATTGTGAGTTCTTTGTTTAGATACGATAAAGTATTAACATGTCATCACTGTCGCACCATTCCATTTATCATAATATTTGCGAGGGCGTTTCTTCGTTTCCGCCAAGTCCCAAGATCCTTTGCGTGGTATCTCAGTTGTTTCAACCATTCACTGGACTCCTTCATTGTATCAGCCTGGGAAAAAAGTCGAACAGTGAGAAACGAATCACGAATTCAATGACATTTGTACAACAGTAGAGTTTGAAAGCTGAGTTACGAAATGATTGGTTGTTTGAAAGCTAAGTTACGAAATGATTGGTTGTTTAAAAGCTGAGTTACGAAATGATTGGTTGTTTGAAAGCTGAGTTACGAAATGATTGGTGTTTGAAAGCTGAGTTACGAAATGACGGGAAAGTAAATATTGAAATAGGTGACAAAGTAGCAATAAATTAGACCATAATTCTTAGAAATCCTAAACTTGTAATCTTGGTTTTCAATCATAAAAAAATTTATCTTTATAGCTTGGGAAATTAGATAACGAAACCAAAACCTCTGAGAAAAGAAATACTTTGCACACGATTGTAATGAGACAAACCAAAACTCAAATTGATTTCGATGAAATAAATGAAACTTGAATTTAAGGGACAAACTTTTATTACACTATGTATTTATTTATTTACATATTTATTTATTTCGGTCTAACTCAAATCTTCACCTTAAAAAAGTAAGCTTCCTTTGTTGTGTACTCCTGGACTTCAAACGTTTCGTAATTTTCAGGATCAGAGCTGATAACACAGTTCCCAAGATGCATCGGATCCTACAAAATAAGGTGAGAATTTGGATTTAAGAAATTAGGCTTAGTAGAAAACATTTTTAATTTTAACAGTTCTGAAAGCTATATTTATTCAAACCTGTTGAGCATTGTTTTTGAAAGTGCGCCAACTCTTAGGGCTAACTATTTCCAACAAACAGTGTAATTGACCGTCACATTATAGCGCCTCCAGGGCTGAAAAGGTGAGCATATTTGGAAACAGATTTCAATTTCGCGACCCATAGCTCGAGCGCCTAACCACTAGGACGCGGAATACATTGAAACTTGTATATAAATATATTTGAAAAATATAAAATACATGAAAGAAGTCATGAAATCCTATGTCTTTGTGACTTTCAACCAGCAAGACAGTTTATACCACGTGCACTGAGACGGCCAGGTCAAAGAATTCTGTGCTTCAGATATAGATGCCCTTGTCTTTGTACTGACCAGAATACAGCCTGCTAGAAAGACTTTGGCTCTCTCGAACAACAACAAAAAAAACTACTTTAATACAGCTAACAGAGTATTGTACACTATGAAGTCTCAAACTTCGAACGTTTCAATTCGTAGCCCAACAAATTAACTACAAAGTCACGGAATACATAAATTTAAACCATATAAAATAGGACGGCCTTCCATAAACATTACTTCGTTAATACGCACATCTTAGTGTATTGTCGTATTTATTAGAGTTTTAACAGTTACAAACAGTCGGAAATTTCACAAACATCTGTTTAAATCCAATGATTTGTTTTGTTTGTTTTGGAAATTCGCACAAAGCTACTCGAGGGCTATCTGTGCTAGCCGTCCCTAATTTTGCAGTGTAAGACTAGAGGGAAGGCAGCTAGTCATCACCACCCACCGCCAACTCTTGGGCTACTCTTTTACTAACGAAAAGTGGGATTGACCGTCACATTATACACCCCCCACGGCTGGGAGGGCGAGCATGTTTAGCGCGAAGCGGGCGCTAACCCGCGACCCTCGGATTACGAGTGCACGCCTTAACCCGCTCGGCCATGCCAGGCCTTTAAATCCAATGAATTTTAAGTGTTTCAAATGCAATAAAAGATCCACTGTTTTGAGTTCTGGCAAACAATTAAAAATGAAGTGAATTTTGATCTGAACTCACCCAGACAAATAAAAACCTTTAAAACTTAATCCGAAACGTCATGAATTAATAAATATCATACAATAATCACTATAAAACAATTATTATTTTCTTTGTCAAATAATTACCGACGGGAAGTTTTGCGTATTAATAACTTAACGACTACTTTTCATAAATACGGATATTAACACATATCATTAAAGCAGAAAACAACGTTTCGGCCTTCCTAGATCATTTTCCCGAAGAACGCCGAAACGTTGTTTTATACTTTAATAGTAAGTGTTAATATTCGTACCAACAGTTCTGAGATACATTCTGACGATTAACTAATTAAAAATACTGTTTCATTTTACCTTCACTAATACAAACCGTCCGTTTTTTTCCTTCATAAGAAGTAATGTGGCATTCCTTATTCCGGTGTTTCTAGGAAACAATATGGAGTTTTCGTTGGCCAAATCTGGTTTATAATTAGAATTTGGCTTTCCTAACGTAACAAGTAACGCATGAACTGTAACGAACTTTTGTGGCTTTCCCTTCTTGTTCCATGGCATGTCTGTTATTGGGTAGAATTGTAATTTACCAGCCATCACGAAACGAACCTCATCTCGATTCCAATTCAACACTTCCAGCGCCATCTGTTAAGAAGATATCACATTAAAAAAAGCCCATTCCATGGCCACTTTAGGAAAGCAGCCTCCAGTAAGTAGATCTTAGGATCACACTAGGCAGGTCATTGAAACATTACGTCTTAAGGTGGGAGTTTAAAAAAAAGCAACTATAAATACCTTGTTTGACACAAGCCCTATTTCAGTGTTTCAACGTTTGTTTTACGAGCGAATAAATCAAGCACGTGGAGTTAATGAGTCATTTCAAGTGGTGAGTCATAAACCAAGAATATTATTCAGTCAGAAACATTTTAGGGTGAATTAATTCTGGGTTTGTAGTCAAGTTATGTGAACACTGAAAATTAGCTGATTTTTTTTAAAAATCCAATAACTCTTAAGTTTCAACTTCGCACCATTTGGTTCGAAACCCAATTGTTAATAGTCAACTTGGTTTGGTTTTTAATTTCGCGCAAAGCTACACGAGACCTATTTGCAATAGCCAGCCCTAATATAGCAGTCTAAGACTAGAGAGAAGGCAGCTAATCATCACCACCCACCGCCAACTCTTGAGCTTCTCTTTTTACAAAAGAATGGGTATTGACCGTCACATTACAATGCCACCACGAGAATATTTGGTGTGATGGAGATTCGAACCCGGGACCTTCAAATTACGAATAGAATGCCTTAACCACCAGGCCATGCCGGGCCACGTTTAGGGCAGATATCAAATTTTCTTGTTTGTGTAAGATAAAGTTTGTTATTATCAGGTTAACACGTTTCCTACAACATTTAAAGGAATTGTGTTAACCTTAGGCAAATATTACGTACAAAAATGTATAATTGGAGAGTTTACAAACACCTAAATCTTATGATCAAAACAACGTTTCAGTTACGACGACCTACACTTATAATCACACTGAGTGTTATGAAATACACTTCGGAACTTGACTATTACGAACTGAGAGAAACATTTATAATCATTTTAAAATAGCTATAAAGCAGCTAATTGGTTAAACAGTTCGATATGTAAGATTCATTTTGTTTATTATACAGCCGTGTCGGTGTTATTTTGATTATTATACAGTCGTGTCGGTGTTATTTTGATACACATTTTTGTGGATTGTGATATTAATATTCTCTATCTTACTTAACTCCACTATTTTACTATCGTATTAAATTGTAAAGATATTTCTATCTAACAGCAACTCTTCTCAATGAAAGAAAAGAAAGACTGTTCGTAGAATTTCCAAAGTTGTTTTTTTACAAAAGTTACTAGATGGCGATTTAAAATTCGGAAATATTTGTTCTACCAAGTGATAACAATAACAATCACGTGGATAAAGAATCATATGAGTAGCAACATAAAAAAGTTGACGAAGAATAAAATGTTAACAATGTAAACAGATGGACGAAGATGTCTACCAAGGTGTTAACAGATTAAATGTCTACCCTGGTATTACAGACTAGATGCCTACCATAGTATTACAGATTAGATGTCTACCACAGTATTACAGACTAGATGTCTACCATAGTATTACAGATTAGACGTCTACCATAGTATTACAGACCAGATGTCTACCACAGTATTACAAACTAGATGTCTATCATAGTATTACAGATTAGACGTCTACCATAGTATTACAGACCAGATGTCTACCAAAGTATTAGAGACTAGATGTCTACCAAAGTATTACAGACTAGATGTCTACGAATCTCACCTTTCGAAGTTTGATGTGACCTATTTCCTCACCGTTTGACAGTCTACGTGTTGATGTGGAGATGTTGGTTAAAGTGGAGATGTTAGATATTCTCCTCCATATTTTAGTTTCACTCGCACCTTTCGTCTGCTGGAAAAGAAAAAAAAATCGTTTTAAACTTTGTTCTTCTACCATGATATAACACAAATAAAATACAGTTAATATCCGCTTACTTATAATAATAATAAAAACTTATTACATATCTCAACTAGAATACAGTTAATATCCGCTTACTTATAATAATAATAAAAACTTATTACATATCTCAACTAGAATACAGTTAATATCCGCTTACTTATAATAATAATAAACTTATGATATAACACAACTAAAATACAGTTAATATCCGCTTACTTATAATAATAATAATAATAATAACTTATGACATAACAACTGAAAAACAGTTAATATCCGCTTACTTATAATAATAATAATAAAAACTTATGACATAACAACTGAAAAACAGTTAATATCCGCTTACTTATAATAATAATAATAAAAACTTATGACATAACAACTGAAAAACAGTTAATATCCGCTTACTTATAATAATAATAATAATAATAATAATAATAATAATAACTTATGACATAACAACTGAAAAACAGTTAATATCCGCTTACTTATAATAATAATAATAATAAAAACTTAT
The DNA here is from genome assembly GCA_011833715.1 of Carcinoscorpius rotundicauda. NCBI lineage: Eukaryota > Metazoa > Arthropoda > Merostomata > Xiphosura > Limulidae > Carcinoscorpius > Carcinoscorpius rotundicauda. The sequence goes on from MU033987.1 coordinate 341,476, forward strand.
GACATAACAACTGAAAAACAGTTAATATCCGCTTACTTATAATAATAATAATAAAAACTTATGACATAACAACTGAAAAACAGTTAATATCCGCTTACTTATAATAATAATAATAAAAACTTATGACATAACAACTGAAAAACAGTTAATATCCGCTTACTTATAATAATAATAATAATAACTTATGACATAACAACTGAAAAACAGTTAATATCCGCTTACTTATAATAATAATAATAACTTATGACATAACAACTGAAAAACAGTTAATATCCGCTTACTTATAATAATAATAATAAAAACTTATGACATAACAACTGAAAAACAGTTAATATCCGCTTACTGATAATAATAATAATAAACATATGTTAAATTCCATCAAAATTTCTCTCAAATGTCTCCAATAAAACTTTCTGGAATGAACAAAATCAGCTTACGCGGAACTTCTGAGTTACGGAATGTTCTCGTACCAGTTTTGAGGTATGTTCACGTACACAATTTACAGTTGGTTTTTAAATACACTTATAACGTCTTGAAACATGACGACCAAGCCTGTAAATTATTGGAAAGTTACGTACAGCTTTGCTTCACACTCTGGGGTGTCAGACTAAACCTCGAGTGCTGACACAAACATTCTGAAGTCTGGAATCATCAGTAGCAGTTTGTATTGTATTTTTTGTTCATCACGGAAATGAGATTCGGGTGAATGTCCGCAGCTTTCCGCTGTACTTGTAACGACCATACGGGGAGACCCGTGAAGTAGAAACGTGGGCGCTACCAACAACCAGCGCCGTGATGTCGTCCTCTGAGAGCGGGGTTTGAGAACGAACCGCATCGGTACAGGTTGAAAACTTAGCAAATACTTTAAAAACTGAACCTAAAATTTTTGTAAGCCTGCACAACTCACAGCCACTAGGCGGCGCATAAAATAAACATGACGATTGTTTAAAATTTTGTTTTGTAACTTAAATAAATGGATTACTTGATGTTCTGTAGAAATTCTGATATTAATGTAGATCGTACAGTTGAGATTTATACGAGTTTGTTATCCTTAAAAAGAAATTAGAATAATTCACCATGAAGAAAGCAACACAAAGAGCTTCAACTGACTCGAAAATTGTTGACACAGCAAGAAAATTGTAACGTAAACCACTGATATACATACAATTCAAGTAAGATCTTTATAATTGTAACGTAAACCACTGCTATACATACAATTCCAGTAAGATCTTTATAATTGTAACGTAAACCACTGCTATACATACAATTCCAGTAAGATCTTTATAATTGTAACGTAAACCACTGCTATACATACAATTCCAGTAAGATCTTTATAATTGTAACGTAAACCACTGCTATACATACAATTCCAGTTTGATCTTTATAATTGTAACGTAAACCACTGCTATACATACAATTCCAGTATGACAACGTCAGATCTCATTCTGTCCAGGGAGAACAGCAGGCGTTGTGTGACATAAGACACTGGAGAAACTTCATTATTTTACAGCAAAACATATCATGCCATTAGTGGTACATGTATTCTAAAGAAACCAGTACCTTACCGACCGTTCCTCTAGAGTACAGTGCGGTACCTTAAGGACAGATCCTCTAGAGTACAGTACGGTACCTTAAGGACCGTTCCTCTAGACTACAGTACGGTACCTTAAGGACCGTTCCTCTAGAGTACAGTACGGTACCTTACCGACCGTTCCTCTAGACGACAGTACGCTACCTTAAGGACCGTTCCTCTAGACTACAGTACGGTACCTTAAGGACCGTTCCTCTAGAGTACAGTACGATACCTTAAGGACCGTTCGTTTATAGTGTAGAGCACGGTACCTTACCGACCGATCCTCTAGAGTACAGTACAGTACGGTACCTTACCGACCGATCCTCTAGAATACAGTACAGTACGGTACCTTACCGACCGTTCCTCAAGAGTACAGTACGGTAAGGTACGGTACATTACCGACCATTCCTCTAGTGTACGGAACCTTCCTAATCGTTTCTTTCCAAACGTTTCTCCCTCTCTTTGTAATGTTTGTCCATAAATCCACTAATTATGACTCTCGTCTATTTACCTTAATAATAATATATTTCATTATTAATCGATTCCATTGTAGTTTCGAAATATCTATTTATCTGACAATATAATAACAGATTTAATGTAGAAATATATTCATAACTGTTAAACACACATCAAGAGGTGCTTTACGAAACATGGAGTAAAATTAGTTTCAAAACGATGGAATAAGTGTCATAAACTGTGGATAGTTCGTATTTCACTGCACTTGTACCGAGACTACTACCGAAAAAACCCACAAAATGTGACCTAATTTTCTGACTTCGAGATTGTAAACAATCTTCTAGTGGTTCCACAAGGTTTCCTTGTAGTCCTTGGAATAATGTTTCTAATAGTTATTGTAGTCCTTGGAGTAATGTTTCTAATAGTTATTGTAGTCCTTGAAGTAATGTTTCTAATAGTTATTGTAGTCCTTGAAGTAATGTTTCTAATAGTTATTGTAGTCCTTGGAGTAATGCTTCTAATAGTTATTGTAGTCCTTGGAGTAATGCTTCTAATAGTTATTGTAGTCCTTGGAGCAATGTTTCTAATAGTTATTGTAGTCCTTGGAGCAATGTTTCTAATAGTTATTGTAGTCCTTGGAGCAATGTTTCTAATAGTTATTGTAGTCCTTGGAGCAATGTTTCTAATAGTTATTGTAGTCCTTGAAGTAATGTTTCTAATAGTTATTGTAGTCCTTGAAGTAATGTTTCTAATAGTTATTGTAGTCCTTGGAGCAATGTTTCTAATAGTTATTGTAGTCCTTAGAGTAATGCTTCTAATAGTTATTGTAGTCCTTGGAGTAATGCTTCTAATAGTTATTGTAGTCCTTGGATTAATGTTTCTAATAGTTATTGTAGTCCTTGGAGTAATGCTTCTAATAATTATTGTAGTCCTTGGAGCAATGTTTCTAATAATTATTGTAGTCCTTGGAGCAATGTTTCTAATAATTATTGTAGTCCTTGGAACAATGTTTCTAATAATTATTGTAGTCCTTGGAGTAATGCTTCTAATAGTTATTGTTGCCTTAATTTACCAACGCACGTAAATAATTTTTTTTGTTTACAAATTTTGGACAAAGCTAAGCAACCGCATAGCTGTTCTCTAATTTAAAATTAATATTCTATAAAGAAGAGCCCACCAACCCTTGGACTACTCTTGTCTGATCGAAAGTAAGATTGGTCTTTTATAGCATGGCCACAGATAACACTGGGTCACACCTGGCACCTGTAAAAAACAAAACTAAACAGGTAGACTCTTACCCTAACCAGCATGATTTACTTTAAATAAGTATAACGGATGTACAGGGCTTGAAGTAAAAAAAAAGTTCATACTTAACCCTAGTATCCACCTATGCAGTCTAACTCATACTTAACCCTAATATCTGGTCTAACTAATAATTATCCTAGCCCATACTTTCGCCTGGAATATAATGGATTCACTCCAACATGAGCTGTGCCATACATTCCATAACCGACATTTTCTTGTACAGCCGATCTGATAAGACTAATCGTTTAATAATCACACATTTCTCTCTCTTAAACGTTTTAAAAAGTAAAGAACGTACGTGTTTCTCAAAATGTTGTCTTTAATAACAGAGAAGTTTTTGTCATACATGATTTATTCCGACATTTAACAAGACCTACTTTCTATGTCGGAGTCATACACGTTTCCTATCCAGACTGACAAGAGTTACATTGAGATACGTTGTTGTTGTTTTTTTACTTTAAATGGGTAAAGTGAACACATAGCTACTAGGACTATTTATCCTGTCATGCACTTGTAACTTACAATCTTAAACAGATTGGTGGTATAAGAAATGTTACCTAACGATGATAAAGCAACTTCAAAATGTTTATTTATCAAACTTTGCTTGTCACACTATTTAATGATATCGATCTAGATTCCATCTTGATGTAACCGGACTTAAACCTGCGAAATATGATAACATATTGTTTTAGAAGGAAAGCACAGGTTGACCCTGTTGTACAACTACAAACTTCGATTCTGGATTAGCCTGGGTTTGAATCCAGGGGATATCATCATAAAATAACCCCCTCCCCATTTAAGTTGTGAGTGCGTTATGTGAATGACTATCAAATGGCCCGGCATGACCAGGTGGGTTAAGGCGTTCGACTCGTAATCTGGGGGTCGCTTTGAGAAAATCTTTGCAGATTATTGGCTTAAATGTAATTAGTTAAATCTTACCTGAACTCAGTGGAAGAACATAAGACCAGCAGTTAACAACGGTTTCCTAAGACAAGTAGATATTCGAGTCTGATATGACTGGATTAAGCCTTACTCCAGGTTAATTCTACTAAGGTATTCTGAAGGTCAACCAGTGCGCATGCACCCCGAGAAACTGCTGTTATTGGTTACGAGATTTAATCTCAATCGACGTAACAAAACTTCTTATAATGCAGGTAAAATATGACGTCATTTCAAGATTACACACACCAAAGAGAAAAACGTCATATTCAAGAAATGAATACGTTAGCAATAAAAATTACAATGCAACAAAACTAGAAGAATATATAATAATTCGAAGCACTTTCGACCAGTTGGCTTGCTTTGTTGTTAAATGCAAAGCCACACTGTGTTCTACCCCACAAGCATCTGAAGCCAGTTTTTCACATTACAAGCAGAGTTACTGCTATCAAGTTAAAACCATCTTTTTGTTAGCTATGCTACACAAGAGAGGCTGGCTATCTGTGCGCACTGCAGGTCTCACAACTTGAATTTTAGCGTTATAAGTCTTCAGTCTTCTTACACTTACAAAGTATTCACCAAACTAAATCCTTGCACTTCACACACACACACAGCCTTGTTTATCAGTCTATCCACTTACACCAATCAAAACATCGATACTGAAAACAGTTTAAAAACGTCTGTTTAAAAACAAACAAACAGCATTTACGTTTCAAACTTGATCTAGCATCGTTAAAACAAAACCAAAACCATGAGTGAGGCTTACAGTGTGGAAGGGCAGGGTTCAGAATACATCCTGATGTAAGAGATGTGTGTATAATTAAGCAAAATGTAACAAAGGTCCGTTATGTTCATCGTTCAAGATACGTCTAACATCAAAGATAAACGCCCGAAATAGAAATTTAAAATAGTGCAAAAGCATAAACTCGTCTCCTAGTGGGCTCGGCAGTAACTATTTGGACATTTATCTACGGGGCGACAAACAATATCAAAATGTAGTTCTCATACATGCCGTTCCACCACGAGTTTACACCAGTTTTGGTCACGTGACGTACTGAACAGCATATTCAAAATAGTTTTTATATATCGTCAGCACACCTCAGTAAAACAGTATAGCATCATGTTTTAATCAAACGTTTTTAAAAAAGTTGATATATTATTACAATTTTTCCCGTTATGCCTTTGGGCTAACAGTATTGTAACTGAAACGCTTTTGTTAACACATTTATATTACAACAACAATGTTAAATATTAATGAGGTTACTTAAACAAATAGATAATTCTCACTTAAATCGACTTATAACAAAATCTTTATCTGACCACACTTTAATATTGAAATTCTAATATAACACATTAACACATGGACCTATTAAAACATGCGTCTTACTAAAGAAAGATTCTTCTAGATACCTCGAAACTGAGCTATTCAAATAAACATCTTATGTAGAAATATTCATGTAATTACCTAGACAATAAACTATTTAATTACAGACTACAATATAAAAATATTCGTGTAATTACATAGACAATAAGTTATTTAATAACACATTACACTATAAAAATATTCGTGTAATTACATAGACAATAAACTATTTAATTACAGACTACAATATAAAAATATTCGTGTAATTACCTAGACAATAAGTTATTTAATAACACATTACACTATAAAAATATTCGTGTAATTACCTAGACAATAAGTTATTTAATTACACACTACACTATAAAAATGTTCGTGTAATTACCTAGACAATAAATTATTTAATTACACACAACACTATAAAAATGTTCGTGTAATTACCTAGACAATAAGTTATTTAATTACACAATACACTATAAAAATGTTCGTGTAATTACCTAGACAATAAGTTATTTAATTACACACTACAATATAAAAATGTTCGTATAATTACCTAGACAATAAGTTATTTAATTACACACTACACTATAAAAATGTTCGTGTAATTACCTAGACAATAAGTTATTTAATTACACACTACAATATAAAAATGTTCGTGTAATTACCTAGACAATAAGTTATTTAATTACACACTACACTATAAAAATGTTCGTGTAATTACCTAGACAATAAGTTATTTAATTACACACTACACTATAAAAATGTTCGTGTAATTACCTAGACAATAAGTTATTTAATTACACACTACACTATAAAAATGTTCGTGTAATTACCTAGACAATAAGTTATTTAATTACACACTACACTATAAAAATGTTCGTGTAATTACCTAGACAATAAGTTATTTAATTACACACTACACTATAAAAATGTTCGTGTAATTACCTAGACAATAAGTTATTTAATTACACACTACACTATAAAAATGTTCGTGTAGTTACCTAGACAATAAGTTATTTAATTACACACTACACTATAAAAATGTTCGTGTAGTTACCTAGACAATAAGTTATTTAATTACACACTACACTATAAAAATGTTCGTGTAATTACTTCGATTCTGAGCTTCTCCTTTACATACCTTACTGTAAACGCACTAATACTAAGATATTTATGTAAAAAATTCATTACCAAATGAAATGTCCTTTTGAAATGTTCTAGTGAATACCACACGTACTAATTACCATCACAAAAAACGCTGTCATGATCAGGCGCACGTCTCGTTATGTAAGTACAGAACTATTAAAAAGACCGAAAAACATCTTTACTGATTGACGTCATAACTAAAGTGGTGACGTCACGCTCTTCTGCTCGCGTGTTATGGAAACAGAAATGTCAATTTCAGAGTTCTTAATTCTATCATTAGCAAAGACAGGCGACAACAATACAGCCTTTCAACACGAGCCTTATATTCTTGTTCATTGTTGTACAAATATAGGTATTGTTTAAAAGCTATATTAAATACACATACATATGAAATACACATACATATGAAATACACATACATATTAAATACACATACATATTAAATACACATACATATGAAATACATATTCTTTATTCATCAAAACGAGTAAAAAACACACCGAAAGTTTTGTTGACGTTGAAAAAGTTACATTTTGCTTATCTTTGTAAAGCATTCAGAATATACAGTACTAATAACACACAATATATACAGTACTAATAACACACATACAATATATACAGTACTAATAACACACAATATATACAGTACTAATAACACACAATATATACAGTACTAATAACACACATACAATATATACAGTACTAATATCACACATACAATATATACAGTACTAATATCACACATACAATATATACAGTACTAATATCACACATACAATATATACAGTACTAATATCACACATACAATATATACAGTACTAATATCACACATACAATATATACAGTTCTAATATCACACAGACAAAATATACAGTTCTAATATCACACAGACAAAATATACAGTTCTAATATCACTCATACAAAATACACACCTCTGTTACCATACACGTACAAAAAATATTTCTATACAATACACATGCACTGAGATCACTTGTGTATTTTTTTAATTTACAGTGACGGACTACAATAAAAGAGCTCTTGGTAACTATCACCACAGTGAACTACTGTGATTGACTGTCACATTATAGCGCCCAGAGGGTTACAAATATGAGCACATTCGGTGACGGGATTCGATCCCAAGACCAGCAGATTGTGAGGCAAATTTTTTAACGACAAAACACTGTCTTTATCACCAGATATTAGAATTTTGTTAATTATTGTTTTGTTATTTACTAGTGAAGGTTTTCATGTCATAAATTCGGAATATAATTTTATTTAATATCAGAACTGAAGGTTTCGTAGCTCTCAATTCGTTTTATTTATCATGATTCGAATAATAAATATCAACTATTATTAACAGGTTTGGTGTTCGTTATTTTATCACAGTCCCTCATCCAATTAAATTCTCGTGATAGAATTCTTATGACCAAATTGAAAATTTCTTGAGAAAAACATAGAAACAGAAGACAGACATCACATAATAATACAGTTCTTAATTATTAAAATCTTCAAAAATACACTATGTCAAATCTGATAATTAACAAAGTAACACTGCAACAAGTTATATTGACCTATTAACACAAGTACACCTCCGTTAACAGTTTGCACCCACTTACGTACTATATTAAACACCGTATATAAGTTCGTTCAACAATTCTGGTACCATTAATACGTTTGTCCAACAATCAAGAACCGTCAATACGTTTGTTCTATATTTAAGACACCACAGATCGCTTTCTTCTTGACGCAAGGTACCGTGGATCACTTTGTTATTCAATCAAGGTGCCGTGGATCACTTTGTTATTCAATCAAGGTACCGTGGATCACTGTTATTCAATCAAGGTACCGTGGATCACTTTGTTATACAATCAAGGTACCGTGGATCACTTTGTTATACAATGAAGGTACCGTGGATCAGTTTGTTATACAATGAAGGTACCGTGGATCAGTTTGTTGTACAATGAAGGTACCGTGGATCAGTTTGTTGTACAATGAAGGTACCGTGGATCAGTTTGTTGTACAATGAAGGTACCGTGCATCAGTTTGTTGTACAATGAAGGTACCGTGCATCAGTTTGTTATACAATGAAGGTACCGTGCATCAGTTTGTTGTACAATGAAGGTACCGTGGATCAGTTTGTTGTACAATGAAGGTACCGTGGATCAGTTTGTTATACAATGAAGGTACCGTGGATCAGTTTGTTATACAATGAAGGTACCGTGGATCACTTTGTTATACAATGAAGGTACCGTGGATCACTTTGTTGTACAATCAAGGTACCGTGGATCAATTTGTTGTACAATGAAGGTACCGTGGATCAATTTGTTGTACAATGAAGGTACCGTGGATCAATTTGTTGTACAATGAAGGTACCGTGGATCACTTTGTTATACAATCAAGGTACCGTGGATCACTTTGTTGTACACTGTAGGCTAACACACAGGGTTATTACAGCAGAGTTTTACTAAACAACACTACAGGTGTATAACATTCTCATCACTTTGAAAAACGAACTCATTTTCGTTAAATATATCACAATAAACTAGAGTTATAGGAAAACTAAATATTACCATCACTGAGTAAATCAAAACAAAGGCAGTGGTAAACATTACCATTTGTGGTAAACTGTTTACATATAAAACGTTATCAGAGTTCAACACCACTCACAACAACAGAAATGTTAAACACCATTTTGGAGTGAATGTTTGTACTCCCAACAACAGTGATGTTTACCACCATTCTGCAGTAAGTGTTAGCACTCAAAACTAATCACTACTTACCTGGTTGATGTGCTCCAAGTGCAATTCAACCTTTTGTTTGGCTTCCTTTATTGTCTCTTTGTCCGGATGGTGAATTGGTGTCACTTTATAAAGGCGGGTGAGAAGCAATGGATATCTTTGTTTCACAAAATATAACAGATATTAGGTTTTACTGCCGCCAGGTAACTTTCGTATGACAACAGTTAATAAAGTAAGTATAACATGTTAAACGTTGTATTGTCACCACAAACATACACTCGGTTCCCGCTAATCTGTGACGTTGTAGTAAGTTTTCCACCTTTTAATAAAATATTTGTTGAAAATGACGCAAAGAACAGCTGGATTGACGTCACTGAATTTCATATCGAACAATATTTGAAAATTATGACGACTGTACATGGAAAACGGTATTATGTATATATATATTATATATATGGCCACATTTTTAATATATCAGGTATAAATGCTGTTTTATCCTAAACTTTTTATCAAAATATCTAAATCCATCCTACATGCACAATGAGTATTGTGAAGAAAAGAATAATATTTCACATTGTTTAAGGAAATTGTATAGTCAGCAAAAACTGTTCTAAAGTTACTTCTTTACGTGAACCATTATGTATTTGTTTGTTTCAATGAGCTTCTAGAATAATCTTCTCGCCACCTGGTGAGCAAATTAACTTAAATCGTTAAGTGTCTAAAACGCACGTTTCTCAGTTTTTTTTTGTAAAACGTCACACAACTACACCGCCTGGTATCCGAAAAGCTATTTCACAACTCGGTCTAAAAATAAAACGTGTTTTAAATAATAAACACAATAAACACGAACATTTCGTCGAACAATAAATACAAAATGTGGCTTCCCAAAACTTGGATCAATATGAAACGAAAACTTGACTCCAGAAATATTTAACACTGGCTAACATATTTTAGAAATAGGTTATTCATAAATTAGTTTCTGTAATATACACTGATTAGTGAAAAGGAGCCATATTAGTGGTAAAAATTAATGACCTTATAACGCCAAATTTATTTTACTTTAATTGAAACGCTTAACGTTTCGCTTTAGAACTTATTCCAGAGTACTTCACTAAAATACAAAGCTTAACTTTGATTAGTAGCTGTTATTTATTTATTTAAACTATCTGTACTGTCAGTTACAGTTTCTGTTTTGGTGAAACGCTTATGAAAGAGCCGTAAAGCGAAACGTTGAGTATTCAATAAAATAAAAGCAACAAATGTGGTGTTTTAAGGTCGTTTACTTCTAGTGTTAATAGTCTTTTCACAAGCTTAACACCGAAACCGGCTAGTCAATGCGTCTGAATTAGGGAGTGAACGGGGTGCTAGAGGGAGTGTAACAGGTTTTCATTATTCTGTATAGAATCGCCCAAAAATATCCTCCAACTAAAAGACTGGACCTTTTAAGCTGAAAGTTGTTGTTGTTGTTTTGAATTGAGCATAAAGCTACACAATGGGCTATCTGTGCTCTGCCCACCACGGGTATCGAAACCCGGATTTTAACGTGTAAGTCCGCAGACATACCGCTGAGCCACCGGGGGACAAGCTGAAAGCAATACATGCTTTACAACAAGTGTTCAGACAGGAAGATGTGGGTTTAGAAGGTTGGTTATACCGTGGTCCTCTGAAATACCTTACAGTGGCACGTGAATTCAGCCTTCCTTTCCCATACCTATCGAAAGGGGCCCGGCACGGCCAAGCGTGTTAAAAGTCGCGGGTTCGAATTCCGGTCGCACCAAACATGCTCGCCCTTTCAGCCATGGGGGCATTATAATGTGTCGGTCAATACCACTATTCGTTGGTAAAAGAGTATCCCAAAAGTTGTCGGTGGGTGGTGATGACTAGTTGCCTTCCCTTTGTTCTTACACTGCTAAATTAGGAACGGCTAGCGCAGATTGCCCTCGATTAGCTTTGCTCCAAATTCAGAACAAACAAATAAACTCTATTGAAAAAAACCGGGAAGAAAACTGTTTTATAGAACTAAGGAAACATATTATATTTCCTAGCATGTGAAAACAATACCGTGTTTTGTGGGAGATTTGGATTAGAGGTTCTACTGCTACAGAGCCTGGAATCTAGTGCGTTTTACAGACATCTGTCATCCACGCATCCCCGTCTTTTCTTCAAATGAGTTAGAGAGCAAGTTAAGTAAGTAGATATAATACGTGGATACTATAGATGTTGTACGAATTGCTTATCACTTTAATTAATGACTCTACCCTAATCGCTCTCCCCCACACTTTAGAAAACGTTGTTCGAATTCGGTAATGCTCGTGGGAAATTTAGAAAAATGTAAAATAAAGAGTAAAGAAAAGTTTTGTTTAAGAATTAGTTTACCACAATAACTCCCTGAAAAATTTGTAAAAATATAAAACTTTATAAAAGATAAAGAACTTCAGGCCTCGAAAACATCAGTTATGAAACAAACATACTTGGTAACTATTTGGACAGGCACCATAAGGAAAGGAGACAAACATATTTGGTAACTCTTTGGGCAGGGACCATGAGGAAAGGAGACAAACATACTTGGTAACTCTTTGGACAGGAACCATGAGGAAAGAAGACAAACATACTTGGTAACTCTTTGAACAGGGACCATGAGGAAAGGAGACAAACATACTTGGTAACTCTTTGGACAGGGACCATGAGGAAAGGAGACAAACATACTTGGTAACTATTTGGAAAGGGGCCATGAGGAAAGAAGACAAACATACTTGGTAACTCTTTCGACAGGGACCATGAGGAAAGAAGACAAACATACTTGGTAACTCTTTCGACAGGCACCATAAGGAAAGAAGACAAACATACCATACTTGGCAACTATTTGTACAAGCACCACGAGGAAATAAGACAGACATACTTGGTAACTCTCTGGACAGGCACCATGAGGAAAGACGACAGGTTCATTCGACGAAGAACAATATTTTCCATCTGAGAAACTCTCAGAAAGATACGTAACAGTTCCTTTTCTTTCTCCAGATTGTGTAGTATCAATGACGACGGACCCTGAGAAGTAACAAAACACTCACTTAGAAAATACTCAGAAGGTTAATTTTGGTTATAATGAGGTTTTCAAAATGACACATTTCTGTAATTTTTCTCAGTTGTTTTCTCTTATAGAAATGTTTTTTGTAAAAACCTTCATAATAATTTATCAAATCGTTAATTTTTATTGGGGCAACAATGAAATGGTAGTTCTAATTACCTTAACGACGAGATTGTTCACGTTGTTACATTTTAATACTTAAATGTTTATACGTGAAACCCTGATATGGATTATTCATCTAAACACTTCGATATTCATATGGATTATTCATCTAAACACTTCGATATTCATATGGATTATTCACCTAAACACTTCGATATTCATATGGATAATTCATCTAAACACTTCGATATCCATATGGATTATTCATATAAACACTTCGATATTCATATGGATTATTCATCTTAACACTTCGATACTGAATCCTACAAAAGAGGAATAACTCACTTTATTTGTCAGTCAAAAAATTCATCATGTAACGTTATGTTTTAAAATCGGGAGTAAAAACTAGTTAAGCCATTTACGTAACAGTGGAACCTTTACAGAAACGTTATCAGTTAAGGTTAAGAACATGCTGAGCAGTGGAACCTTTACAGAAACGGTATTAACTAGGGTTAAAAACATGCTGAACAGTAGAACCTTTAGAGAAACGGTATCAGCTAGGGTTAAGAACATGATGAAAAGTGGAACCTTTAGAGAAACGGTATTAACTAGGGTTAAGAACATGCTGAACAGTAGAACCTTTAGAGAAACGGTATCAGCTAGGGTTAAGAACATGCTGAACAGTGGAACCTTTACAGAAACGGTATCAGCTAGGGTTAAAAACATGCTGAACAGTGGAACCTTTACAGAAACGGTAGCAGCTTGGGTTAAGAACATGCTGAACAGTGGAACCTTTACAGAAACGGTATCAGCTAGGGTTAAGAACATGCTGAACAGTGGAACCTTTACAGAAACGGTATTAACTAGGGTTAAGAACATGCTGAACAGTGGAACCTTTAGAGAAACGGTATCAACTAGGGTTAAGAACATGATGAAAAGTGGAACCTTTACAGAAACGGTATTAACTAGGGTTAAGAACATGCTGAACAGTGGAACCTTTAGAGAAACGGTATCAGCTAGGGTTAAGAACATGATGAAAAGTGGAACCTTTACAGAAACGGTATTAACTAGGGTTAAGAACATGCTGAACAGTGGTACCGTTTCTGTAAAGGTTTCAGCTAGAGTTAAGAACATGCTGAACAGTGGAACCTTTACAGAAACGGTATCAGCTAGGGTTAAGAACATGCTGAGCAGTGGAACCTTTAGAGAAACGGTATTAACTAGGGTTAAGAACATGCTGAACAGTAGAACCTTTAGAGAAACGGTAGCAGCTAGGGTTAAGAACATGCTGAACAGTGGAACCTTTAGAGAAACGGTATCAGCTAGGGTTAAGAACATGATGAAAAGTGGAACCTTTACAGAAACGGTATTAACTAGGGTTAAGAACATGCTGAACAGTGGTACCGTTTCTGTAAAGGTTTCAGCTAGAGTTAAGAACATGCTGAACAGTGGAACCTTTACAGAAACGGTATCAGCTAGGGTTAAGAACATGCTGAACAGTGGAACCTTTAGAGAAACGGTATTAACTAGGGTTAAGAACATGCTGAACAGTGGAACCTTTAGAGAAACGGTATGAGCTAGAGTTAAGAACATGCTGAACAGTGGAACCTTCAGAGAAACGGTATCAGCTAGGGTTAAGAACATGCTGAAGAGTAGAACCTTTAGAGAAACGGTATGAGCTAGAGTTAAGAACATGCTGAGCAGTGGAACCTTTACAGAAACGGTATCAGCTAGGGTTAAGAACATGCTGAACAGTGGAACCTTTAGAGAAACGGTATTAACTAGGGTTAAGAACATGCTGAACAGTGGAACCTTTAGAGAAACGGTATGAGCTAGAGTTAAGAACATGCTGAACAGTGGAACGTTCAGAGAAACGGTATCAGCTAGGGTTAAGAACATGCTGAACAGTGGAACCTTTAGAGAAACGGTATGAGCTAGAGTTAAGAACATGCTGAACAGTGGAACCTTCAGAGAAACGGTATCAGCTAGGGTTAAGAACATGCTGAACAGTAGAACCTTTAGAGAAACGGTATGAGCTAGAGTTAAGAACATGTTGAACAGCGGAACGTTTACAGAAACGGTATCAACGGGGGTTAAGAACATGCTGAACAGTGGAACCTTTATAGAAACGATATCATCTAGGGTTAAGATTATTACAGGACATGTTTGGTGGGAACTTTACACAAGTGTTACTTACTGTGGTTATAGAGTATTGCACATTTCACAGTATTTAAAAAAATGCGCTACATAATGGGAAACTGCAGAATCGTTACAAAGTATGGCCTCTCATCAGAACACCACCAAGAATTTGGGTCTTTTCACCTACACACATTCAAAAATTAGTTTCGTTTTTTCTGTCTTACGCCAAGCGACACCAACCACTATTTTAAAAGATAGAAGAACGTGTGTCCGTGTTTCAATTTGTTTCTAGTTACGCAAAAACCTATAAAAGGGCTAACTATGCTATGCCCGCCACGGTTGCTGAACCAAATGTTTATCATTATAAGCCACTAGGGGACACGCATGTCAAAGTGGTTAAGCGCTTCGATGCCGCGCATGCGTCCTCGTATGTTTCCATGACAAACTCTACGTAAGATACGGATCTAATCTTATAAACATTCAACACTTTGTCATTCTGTCGCACCACAATACATTTGATTCGGATTTGCACATTGAAACAGATTCCCCACCTGAGACGTAACTACAAATCTTATACCACTCAATAATAGCTTTGTTTCTTCTCACCTGTTGAACACAATACGTTTCAAAAGCATGAAACATGGCAGTTGACTCCAGAAATAACTTCCCTATGTTAACCGTCGTGTAGTCCTGAAATAATTCAAAAACATATAACAGCAAAGTTCCCGGATGTGTCATAGTCTTGAAAGTTATTACCTGCCAACTGCTATCTTGAAAGAATTAAAAAACAAATGATAAGACTTTCGTAAGTTAATGTTTGTATATTAACGTAGCTGATTTTCATTACACTTAGTTTAACTTATTAAGCTTCATCTTTGTTTGGATATACTGATGACCTTACGAATTAGCAGTTTTTATTTAAAAACAGTGACTATTATAAATACCATCCATGTGCCAGTTTTGGGGTGGAAATAACCAAAGATATTCCATTCAGTACCAAGAATAATCCACCCATGTATCATTTTAGAATGCCAGTACCAAGGATAATCCACCCATGTTTCGGTTTAGAGTGCCAGTACCAAGAATAATCCACCCATGTTTCATTTTAGAGGGCCAGTACCAAGGATAATTAATGTTTCTTCGTGTCAAAAGGCACCTAAGATTAAATATAGCCTTTTAAAAATAAAATGTATTTCAAGTTAACATAATGAGCTAAAAATGAAGACCGTACTGGGGTTATAATTGAAAGAGGACTGTCTTTCTCTTATTGTTCTGTGTAAATAGTTTACTGTCAATAACTGTGATGGGGTATACCCTCGTGGCCGGAGGAGTGCCCTCCTTCCCTCGCAGTTGCACCCTGATAATTTTCAATGAACTGTTACACAAAAGGAAATCTATATTGCTGCCTTTTAAAACGTTGATAAAATTTGTACTTACAATATATGGTTCAATTTACAGATCAACTAACCAACGCCTAATATTGATATTTACCTGTTTTGAGGACCTCAACTTTTTATCGGTAAGGCAATATTGAAAAAAAACCAGACCGACATGAAATGTCTCTTCTGATAAATAAATCAGAATACTTAATTAGCAGAATCAATTATGCGTACTTATCCAACTCCTATATAACTACAGACTCACAGTAGTGCATAAATTACAACTGAAACACCATAAAACTCGTAACTGTTTTGTAATAATAACATTATTTTAATGCGATGTATATATATAAATGTTTAACCCTTTTATGGCCGAGTTCCTTCATAAACGTTTGGTATCAGAATCATTCGGCCTGTTAGATTTGTATTACTATACCAGTGTAACGAACATTGGTTGTTAAACCATTTTTATATTGTATATTGTTTCAAATTGATGCTATGTGCTACTAGCGCCATCTATGAAGCATCACAAAGATTAACTTTCATACCTCATCATCTTGTTCTCTGGCAATGTGAAGAGCGTTCTTTAGTTTCTCTGCAAATTTAACACTGAAACTTATTAATTCGTCTATGTTCAAAAATATCTGACGTAGTTGTTCTTTTCCTAGTAAACCAGCGACTTCCATTGGCCTATAGAACTCCTATATAAAAAAAAAAGACATTAGAATGCTTCAAATATGCATTAAAATTATATAGTTTATATTTGCTCCAGTAGCAAGTAATTTGTTTATATTCACTTTTATTAGCTAGTTTTAATAAATTATTTGCGTATTTAAATGATTTAACTGGAACTAGTCTAAAAATATACAGACATTTTAAACCTTTGTTTTATTTTGTGGAAATAAGAAATTAATTATTATCGAACATTTTGTTATCACGAGTTTGATTTGTGTAAGTTAACTATGGTTTTACACAACCTTTCAACACTTGGGTGAATTTATCGTCAAATATTTTGGTTGGTATCGTAATCAAAGGGCAATGTTAGGATAATTTGAAAAACAAAATGCATTTTTGAAATATTCCAAGTAGACGAAACACTTTACCTCTTTGACGATATTAAGATCTCGTCCATATTTAATTTCGGTTACGACAATTTCTCTTATTAATTCTTTTCGTTCATATCGTTTCCTTTCACATTTTTTGCACACCAGGGGAACATACGACATTCCTTCTCGTGGCTCCACCTGTTGGTTACAATCGGTACAGTACCGCTTCATCGTAAACCTTGATTTGCTGGTTTCTTCACCAACATCATTGTCATTTCTTTCAACTCCAGTGGAATGCTGCACCAAAAACTGTAAAACTGTTACCATAGCAACAAGCAAATGTTTCACCTAGCAACACTATTGTTTAACTACAATATTTGTTCATCGCCACTAAGTTAACACGTAAATGTTACTTCGGGCCTAACGGGTCACGAACAGAAAACCCAGAATAGGATATTACAAGTTTGTTTGTTTTAAAATTAACTCATCAAAAAATAATTTATATTTTCTGGCTTGTGTTGAGTATTGTTGAAATTACATCATATTAAAATTTGTGTTATTCAATATACCTTTAAATGGTTCATCAGTGTCTACTGATGTAACAAAGTGATTCCTACCTTTCTGTCCACCTAATTCATTAGTATCTACTACTGTAACAAAGTGATTCTTACGTTACTGTCCACCTGGTTCATCGGTATCTACTACTGTAACAAAGTGATTCTTACCTTACTGTCCCCCTGGTTCATCGGTATCTACTACTGTAACAAAGTGATTCTTACCTTACTGTCCCCCTGGTTCATCGGTATCTACTACTGTAACAAAGTGATTCTTACGTTACTGTCCACCTGGTTCATCGGTATCTACTACTGTAACAAAGTGATTCTTACCTTACTGTCCACCTGGTTCATCGGTATCTACTACTGTAACAAAGTGATTCTTACGTTACTGTCCACCTGGTTCATCGGAATCTACTACTGTAACAAAGTGATTCTTACGTTACTGTCCACCTGGTTCATCGGTATCTACTACTGTAACAAAGTGATTCTTACGTTACTGTCCACCTGGTTCATCAGTATCTACTACTGTAACAAAGTGATTCTTACGTTACTGTCCACCTGGTTCATCGGTATCTACTACTGTAACAAAGTGATTCTTACCTTACTGTCCACCTGGTTCATCGGTATCTACTACTGTAACAAAGTGATTCTTACCTTACTGTCCCCCTGGTTCATCGGTATCTACTACTGTAACAAAGTGATTCTTACCTTACTGTCCAGCTGGTTCATCGGTATCTACTACTGTAACAAAGTGATTCTTACCTTACTGTCCACC
Organism: Carcinoscorpius rotundicauda; assembly: GCA_011833715.1. NCBI lineage: Eukaryota > Metazoa > Arthropoda > Merostomata > Xiphosura > Limulidae > Carcinoscorpius > Carcinoscorpius rotundicauda. The sequence goes on from MU033987.1 coordinate 360,076, forward strand.
TGGTTCATCGGTATCTACTACTGTAACAAAGTGATTCTTACGTTACTGTCCACCTGGTTCATCGGAATCTACTACTGTAACAAAGTGATTCTTACGTTACTGTCCACCTGGTTCATCGGTATCTACTACTGTAACAAAGTGATTCTTACGTTACTGTCCACCTGGTTCATCGGTATCTACTACTGTAACAAAGTGATTCTTACGTTACTGTCCACCTGGTTCATCGGTATCTACTACTGTAACAAAGTGATTCTTACCTTACTGTCCAGCTGGTTTATCGGTATTGATATAAATGACCTGGACATGGTATTGTCTTCACTTGTACTACTCGACTCACTAGAACTGCTAACGTTACTGATTCTCATTTTATGGTTCCTTGCTTTTGTTTTCTGTGAAATATTATACGACAAATCTTTATAGAATACTGACTTAACATCGAATTATAATTATTTGTACATTCTCGATAAAACTTAACGTAAAATATAAAACTTCAATAACTAAAACATTATACATATAATTTACACAATAAGTTGGTTTAATTATGGTAATCCGGTCTAGTCCGGTTATACAAACTAAATCCCTTCTGATCTGATTAGATTAACGTAACCCAGTACATATGTGGCTGGATTAATTTAATTTAGTCTGATTTGATCAGATTAACTTAAGCCTGTTTAATCTGGTTAGATCGAATCAAATGCACATAAATTAATTCAAGCTGAACTGAGAAATAAATGTGTCCAAAAACAGTTGATAAGTTGTTTATTTCTCCAACACTGCTACCTCTTAAAGCAGTTGATAAGTTATGTTTATTTCTCCAACACTGCTACCTCTTAAAACAGTTGATAAGTTATGTTTATTTCTCCAACACTCTACCTCTTAAAACAGTTGATAAGTTATGTTTATTTCTCCAACACTGCTACCTCTTAAAACAGTTGATAAGTTATGTTTATTTCTCCAACACTGCTACCTCTTAAAACAGTTGATAAGTTATGTTTATTTCTCCAACACTGCTACCTCTTAAAACAGTTGATAAGTTAACTCACTGCCTGATTAGCTCCCTCATCTTCTTCTTCAATTAAAATGTCTATATCTTCTTCCATCATCTGTTCAAACCCTCGCTCTTTAGCATTCTCTAGGTAATGCAAGATGTCTGCTTTCGAAGCTCCTTTGAAGAACGACTTTTTCATTGGCCCATAAGAATGTAAACCTGATAAACAATAAGAATGTAAACCTGATGTACAATTAGATGTCAACTATAACTGTTCATTAATCAGATCGTTTCCAGTACAAATCTGGATACATAAAACTTGACTTAAATCATCAGTGATCAACAATTGTTGACACTTCATAGAAAAAAAAAAAAAAACTGATTTTGACGAACGTGAGAACTTGTTATACGTAGGAGCTAGTGTCATCACCACCCACCACTAACTCTTGGGCTACTATTTTACCAAGAAATAGTGTGATCACCACACATTATAACGCCCCCACGGCTGAAATGGCGAGCATGTTTGGTGTGAGGGGACTCGAACCCGTGACCCTCAAATTACGAGACGAGTGCCTTTACCACATATGTATTAGTTTTTCTTAAGGTGTTTCAGCGTAAGTAATAACACTTCTTTATTTCTTATCAATTCATCGTTTAGACAATTTCTGTATCTATCATACAACTAATGTCGTAAAACTGCATTTTCAACCTAAACTGGTTACATTTAGCTTTAATTACGTGCATTCTGAAACTGGTAAAAACAAATGGTAGATGCACAAAATCCCTATTAGTAACACAGGCTTAGCTTTTATTATTTTTTTACCTTCTTCACGTTAATTTCACGATAACTGGTTATCACAATACTTTTATTTCAATCTCTACTTACTGTTGGTAGGAAATAGTTACCACAAAGGTTTCATTGTTATCCTTTACTCACCTTCAAGTGGGACGTAGCAGTTATTGGTATCATCACGTAGTTTCTCTTTCTGAATCACTTTAGAATCACTCATGTTGATACTACCATCCGGGTACTTTACTGAACGACCTCTGTCGTCTGCTCGTGTCTCGCTGGTGTTATCCACGATAACGCTATTTACAGATGGCAATATCTGGATGATTGGATCGGGGGGATTTTCTCCTGTAGAAATGTCCAGTTCATCAAATGATCCCCCGTACTTTTGACATTTTTCATCTGGTATCGACGCTCTAGAGGTAAAATCATCTCTGGACGAGATAGAACCGTTTCTGTTGACAGAGTTGTAGTTCGAATTAACGGAGACGTAAAACACAGACTTGGAGAAGGTGGAAACCTGACGAAACGGTGAACCAGAACACGATATTTCGAATCAAATCAAACTTGTATTTAAATCGCTACATTATGTTTTCTATCATCATCATTGTTACTTAACACATACTTGAAACGTGTTACATCTAGTTTGTTCTTATTAAATGAGGTATCTAAAAACGTGAATAAAGGTTGTTTTGATATTCACTAGAAATTCATAACGGTACCTCAAATCTAAATTATTTACCAATAACAATGTTGTTAATAATCATATAATTACCCTAAAAACCAAACGTGTGAATGCTTCAGTGACATTAATAATAAATACAACACATTTGCTTAATCCGGTTTGCAGCGTCTAGACACCTAATACAAGTGTTGTAACATCCCAGGTGATCTGATGAGTCATGGAACTGGGTGAAAGGCTTCGTCAGCACTCTCATATGGAAGGTGTAGTGTAACCGATACCGTAACCTCTGGTATGAATGGTACTTTATCTCCTTTACTTGGGTTTGTTACACTAGTCAAATATTCCCAAATGAATTAAATTATCATAACGTGTACTCACACTTAAAACGCTTTGTATCATTAACTTTGTAAACACCACTTACGTCAAAAGATGCTACACTGAATCGTGTTTCTCTAGCAAAATGACGACACCGCAAGGTGGCACTGCGTATGATGTACATATGTGGGTCAATACTACAAAACAGTGACATCTCGTGCCGTAAAATTAATTATACCTAATATGTTCGTTTGGTTTGAATTGTGTGCAAAGATACACGAGGGCAATCTGCGCTAGCCGTCCTTAATTTAGCAGTGTAAGACTAGAGGGAAGGCAGCTAGTCATCACCACCCACCGCCAACTCTTGGACTACTCTTTTCTCAACGCATAATGGCATTGATCGTCCCATTATAACGCCCCCTGGCAGAAGGGGCAAGCGTGTTTGGTGTGACGGGGATTCGAACCCGCGACCCTCATATTACAAGTCAAGTGCCCTGACTACCTGGTCATGCCAGGCCTTACTTTATTAATAATAATTGGTAAACTGATAAAGCTGACATTACATTATCTCAGAAAGATAAAATGTCTAAAATTCAGACCAGCAAACACTGCCCTACAAAATAGTTAACAATATCATACACACCAAACCCTGAATCTCAAACTACCGTGTCTTCTCAGTATACATATGTATAATGTTTGAAGAAATGATTTAACCACCTTTTCTGTGACTTTTAATTTTTCAACTGTGCTATACATCAGAGAGTGAAGTGTGTTGTTGTTTTTTAACGACTTAAACTTAATACACCCACGAAACTACATACGAGTGATAGGCGCTATCAATCTACTTTCAGTTCACAGACCTGAAAGAAGACAGCCATCACGTACTCTAATCAAATAAAAGGCCTTGTCAGTCAATAACACAACATAACACAAAGCACCAAAGTGCAAGACACGTTCTTATGGCATCAGCCAACCATGAATCCTGAGCCAATCCAACCCCATTTATTTGAATTAAAACAGTCAACTCCTTAACGCCGTATACACATAACGTGTGTTATATTGTTGTCTGATAATAAATCTGAGATTAGATCGCAAGTAATTTTATACAGAAACAGATGAGAGACTTATGTGAAACTGCAACTTCTTATATGTTCTTTTTTTTCCTTTGACTTCCAAAAGAATGAATCAAATCTGCAGATGGTTAACCTCATCTTAAATCCATTAGCTTAACGTCGTATTTATTTACCTCTTCGTCGTCACAAGACTTGGATGGACGTTCCACAGTGAACTCTGGTAGTTCAGTTTCTTCTGGGGTACTTGGAAGAGAATCGTTGGACAACAAGGTAGCGTTACGGATGATATTTAGAGGTTCAAACTGCCTGTTTAGTGGAGATGGTTTTACAGTTATTGAGGTGATCGAAGGATATTTCTTTTCGTGGTTGGAAACGTCTTTGTCATCACAACATTGAGAGATTTCTTTTAATACACTTTCCGAGAATCCATCTCTTCTTGCATCAGGAAAGAAACGCGTGTTTTTTATTTCAACCAAATCACCAGATTTGGTTCTTAAGATTTCTGGATTACCACCATCTCTGTTTTCAATTTTATCGTCAAATGGATCTTCAGGTACACAAGTGTTTTCAAAAGATTCGCCACTTTCTGTAACGCCTAAATTTCGAGTGTGTTGTAAGGTGGCGCCATCTGGTGAGCACGTTTCGATACCTGTGGGATACTCTGTTCGGGATGCACCATAGTTGCATTTTACCTTCCCCCACTCGCTGGTGGTCCTTTCAATAATATCACATACAGTGGGGGAAGGAAGTCCGTTTTTTTTAAAAGATGTAATTCCTTTTCCAGCGGATGTGTCTCTTGAAGTGGCTGAAAAATAAAGATAGATATTGAAACATAAACTCAATTTTGCTTTCGTCAACCATGACTTATGTTCCTAAAACAAAGCCTTTGAGGTTTTTCATAGACACAACCTTAAGAATTTCTTTAAATTCACGTCAGTATTTTCTTTTTATATTGTGTTCAATCAATCCACTCGTTATTTCATTCACTGATGTTAAACTTTGTACTTTATTCAACTGAGAAACGAGTAAATAATGTTCTACTACGGCCAAACTTGCGTGCTGTAAGTTGTTTGAAATAAATCATTTTGTATTGCATTTTTCACGGGTCTGTAAACCAAGTTTGATGTATAACACGCAACCCGTTTTGTTCAAAAACACGCCAGTTACACGTTATTTGGGTCAGGGCCACAGGAAATTTTGTTATAAAACAAAGACACACGTACCCGATTACAATGCCACTTTACGTCACAAAGACGAATGAGACGGTATTTTCATCCGATAGCTTCTTGATCAGGAAAACTTTAGAGGAAAAAATATTGTCAATTTTACATGAGTATGATTCAACGAGACTTTTGAAAAAGCAAATTCTAGAGGGCAGTAAAGCAAAATGGTGTAGTCTGCTATATTTACATGACCAAGCGTAGTAAAAAACAAAACAAAAAGAGTGGTCTGGGGGGCACGGCCCCCCTAAATATTTTAGCAAATGATGCAACGTGGTGCAGTCTGCTGCATTTACATGACCAAAGTGATGTACAGGGTAGTAAAAAACAAAACAAAAAGAGTGGTCTGGGGTGCACGGTCCCCCGAAATATTTTACCAAATCATGCAAAGTGTTGCAGTCTGCTGCATTTACATGACCAAAGTGATGTACAGGGTAGTAAAAAACAAAACAAAAAGAGTGGTCTGGGGGGCACGGTCCCCCGAAATATTTTATCAAATGAAGCAACGTGAAGTCTGCTGTATTTAATTTATCAAAGTGATGTAGAACAAAGGATGGTTTGGGAGCATGAATTTTATTTTCGTTCAATGAAACAAACTGGTGCAGTTTGGTACATTTTCTCCATCAAAGTGACGGACGGCTCAAGCCGGTCAACCAAGCATAACGTATTATAGAAACATTCTAACTTGATCAAAACACGAGTTTTTCACTAATGCTTGAGAATAGACCCAGATGCGGGGGTTAAACTTTAGTTTTAACTTATTTTAGAATTTCAACACGATGGAGGAAGCTAACCCTAATTATCGACTGATTCTACTAACATTTAGATCATTCAGTTTTTATTTACCATTTATTAACGGGCTTGTCTAGATGTCTGAAGTTACAGAATTTGTATTCAACTTTTTACAGCAGAGACTAAAGTATCATCATTACATATCATACCTTACGACAGTAAAACTTGAAATAACTAAGTTTGTTTACAATGTAGCATTAAGCAACACAATAAACTATCTCTACTGTACTCATTGTGAGTATCGAAACACAAAATTTAGCTTTATAAGTCTTCAGACTTATCGCTGAACCAACCAACCAACCAAAGGGATGGAAAAACATCTAATTAATAAGGATTCTGGGGTACCAATAACTTAAGCAAGGGGATGGGAAGACATCTAATTATTAAGGATTCTGGGGTACCTATAACTTAAGTAAGGGGATGGGAAGACATCTAATTAATAAGGATTCTGGGGTACCTATAACTTAAGTAAGGAGATGGGAAGACATCTAATTGGTAAGGACTCTGAGGTACGTATAACTTAAGTAAGGGGATGGGAAGACATCTAATTAGTAAGAATTCTGAGGTACGTATAACTTAAGTAAGGGGATGGGAAGACATCTAATTGGTAAGGACTCTGAGGTACGTATAACTTAAGTAAGGGGATGGGAAGACATCTAATTAGTAAGAATTCTGAGGTACCTATAACTTAAATAAGGGGATGAGAAGACATCTAATTAGTAAGGATTCTGGGGTACCTATAACTTAAGTAAGGAAATGGGAAGATATCTAATTGGTAAGGACTCTGAGGTACGTATAACTTAAGTAAGGGGATGGGAAGACATCTAATTAGTAAGAATTCTGAGGTACCTATAACTTAAGTAAGGAAATGGGAAGATATCTAATTAATAAGGATTCTGGGGTACCTATAACTTGAGTAAGGGGATGGGAAGACATAATTGGTAAGGATTCTGAGGTACCTATAACTTAAGTAAGGGGATGGGAAGACATCTAATTAGTAAGGATTCTGAGGTACCTATAACTTAAGTAAGGGGATGATAAGACATCTAATTAGTAAGGATTCTTGGGTACCTATAACTTAAGTAAGGGGGTTGGGAGACATCTAATTAGTAAGGATTCTGGGGTACCTATAACTTAGTTGACAATACAGTAAGGTACTTCAAAACATGTTGTTAAATGCACTTATGCTGTGCCCACTACAGCTATCGAAACCAGATGTTTAGCGTCGCAAGTCTAGATCGTTGCAACTGAGCCACTGGAGAACAGAGGGGCCAATAGTAAAACACATTTTTGATTTTTTTCTTCAAATAGTAATATTAATTTTGATTGAAATTTCAACACTGTTTAGGTTACAATTCATGATGTTCTGAAAACACGAATGTCCAAGAAGTCTTGATAAAAATGAAATAGAAACCCTATGACCCGAACGCTTTCGAAAGATGGACTTTTCTTCTTCAGGGAGCAAACTAGGTAAATTGGGTTACATTAATATCTGCTAAGCACTCCTCTCTGTCAAACTATTCATTTATATTTAAATATTTCCATTAGTGAAAGAAACATTTCAAAAAGTTCCAGAAAGATGAGTTACCTTAAAAAGTACAAACTAAAGAACACCTGTTAAGTGAAATATAATAATTATTGGTCATCAGAAAGAAAACTGTGTTTCTTTCAGAATAAAATAGGGTTGTGTAAGGTCTCGGTATTAATACTGAAATTGTCTAAACATGATAACAGAGTTACACAAGATGTAACTACCAAACCATAATATCAATAGATGGCGTCAAGAAAAACGTTGTGTGTGTGTGTGTGTTTTCTTACAGCAAAGCCACATTGTGCGATCTGCTGAGCCCACCGAGGAGAATCGAGCCCCTAATTTTAGGGTTCTAAATCCGTAGAATAACCGCTATACTAGAGGGGGTGGCAAAACGTTGTGAGAGATAAAAGTTTGGAGGCGGCTTGACATGTCCATACGACGTACATTAAAGATTTTATCCAGTAAATTCTCCAAATTTTATTTCTAAAAAATTAGGTCCCCCGTCATCAAAACCCTCGCAGAAATACGCACTATACACTAAGATACAACAAAGTCACAACATTAACGAAAAATTACTAAAAACAATATCTATGAGTGATTGCCTAACAACAGAAAATTTTGTATCTTTGGCTTATTAGCTGTGTAAAATATTTCACTTTATAAATTACTTAAACTCGAGCGTTAATTAATATTTACTAAAACACCTAAAAACGAGTGTTAATTAATATTTACTAAAACACCTAAACACAAGTGTTAACTGATATTTAATTCCAAAGTTTTATTTAACCCCTAACGACAAACTTCCCTTGTTCTCTGCCTACTTTTGTAGCAAAAAAATCTGTCAATTACCTTGGTGCACTCCACGTGATGGAAATATAGGACGTATGTCAGTCACGTGACTACATTGTGTACCTTTATCACGTGACTGTACCAAGTTTCCGGCTTTTGTATTTTCTGAATATAAAGATAATTGACTAATTTGACCATACCAAGGACGACCAGAAACTAATCCAAGATGCTTATATTATTATATAACGTGACTATTCTAAGGAACGGTCTTATTTATGAAAAACTTATCCTCAATGCAAACTAAAACTAAAGTTCATTTGCTGTTCTCAAACTAACACCATCTCAGTGAAAAAACAAAACAAAAAAACATAGAACCTTCTCAATATCAAATTATATTCTAAATAGCTGAAATAACTTGAAATTATTTCACGATTGTCTACTTGTAAAAAGCTTCGTCATGACCAGGTGGTTAGGGCGCTCGATTCGTAATCTGAGGGTCACAGGTTCGAATCCCTTCACACAAACCTGTTCTCCCTTTCAGCCGTCTGGTTGTTATACTATTCTTTGGTATAAGAGTAACGAAAGAGTGGGCGATGGGTGGTGACGACTAGCTGTCTTCCCTCTAGTATTTTAACTAATAAATTATAGACGGCTATCTGCGCTAGCCGTCGTTTAACTTTGCACGAAATTCAAACAAACAAACAATTTGTTGAATTTTGCGTGAAGGTACACGAGATCTGACTATATGTGGTAGCCTTTCTAAATGTTTATGTGCTAGATCAGAGGAAAGGCAATTAGGCAATACCACCTCCCGCCAGCTCTTGGGCTACTCTTCACCAACGCAACTGACCATCATACTATACCGTTCCCACAGCTGAAAAGCTGAGTATTTTGGTGACGGGATGCGAACCCGTGACAAACCAGTCCAGTACCCTAAGCACCAGGGTCTTACTTTTAATAATACGTAAGGTATCGATTTCTTTTCCGTGACGTTTTCACACCATTGTAGTCCGTATATGTCATTACATCTGGTGTGTTTTTCTCACCCGTTACAATACTCGTGAAGTGAATAAAATTACGAATTTTCTGTATAAAATAGCATGATTAGTTTTCATAATGATCCTGTTGTTTGTAACACTTTTCACAGAGTCGTGTGTTATTATGGACATTATGAACAACACTCACTGACCCATAATAAACTTCACATAGTCTTAAGAAACAAGTTCATAAACGGTCGATGGAGGTTTACAGACCTGTGTTGTGGGGCAGAAATGCCATCTACCATAGTTTTGTTATTGGTAAGGCATTATCACAAAAATGGCTTTCTACAAAAGCCATGTAGAAAAACAACAAATTTTGAAATACCATTTTAGATACGTAAATAAATCACAACAGTTTTGACAAAAATTCAAGCCTTACCACATACATCCACCTCCACGTTGTCTGCAATGTTGGCTTCCCTGTAAGAACGTGTGTCTTCAGTGGAAACATTACATAATACCTTCCTCGAAGACAAAATCAAAGAATCTTTTACATTGGTTATTCCTGATTCAACACGTGTCAGAGTTTTGTTTTTTCCCTTACATGAAATATTCATGGAAAAGCTCACTTTATCGTGAATACCTGTGGATACTTGTTCAGAATGTTGTCCCGAATAAGAAGGCTCTAAAAAATCTTCAGTCCTTTGTCCAAAAGAGGACTCGTAGGAATATTTATTTCTTTGACCAGAAGACGACGAATCAGAGGAATCTTCCATTTCTTCCCCAGAAGAAGACAGCTCAAAAAGATCTTTTGTCTTTTGCCCAGAACAAGAGGGCTCAACGGAACTCTTTATTTTTCGTCCAGAAGAAGATAAACCACAGGAATTATTCATTTTTTTCCCAGAAGATGAATTGGAGGAATCTTTAATTCTTTGTCCGGAAGATGGCTCAAAAGAACTGGATGACAGTAATTCACTTACAGTTCGAAATCCAGAAGTAAAATCCCCACCGATCATAATTTTATTGGAAGAGTTGCTTGTGTTTTCTGCCACATCATCCAGCTCTTCTTCTGCTTGTTGTTCCAACTTGTCATGGTTCCATACTAATGTAGGAGTAATATGTTCAAGTATTACAGCGTCGTTACTGTCTGCCTTAAACTTTACTTGTTTCTTCTTCCTTGATTCTTCACACCGTGGTAACTGCAAGATTCGTGAAGATCTTTTACTTGTTAAAGAGCTTCCATTTCTCTTCAGAATTGATTTTACTTCCTTCGAAGAGACATGACTCATTGAGCTCGTGTCCGAATACTCAATACTTGTATCTGCGTCATCAGATTCATTGTCCAGTTTACCAGAAATGATGGAAGTAGTATCCACCACATCACTATTTCCGTATCTTTTGGATTCTTTGTTAAACTCGGGCTCCCAGTCTTCTACGTTTTGCGAAAATGTGGTGGTTGGTTGACTTTCTAAACACTTTGGAGACGAAGATGAGCACTGTTGGTTATTTTCAAGTTGTGAAACAAGGTACGTGTCTGTATCAACATGTTGTAAAGATGTGTGGTATTGTTCTTCAAAACACTGGCAGCCATTAGGATGAACAAACGAACAGGGATCTTGGTTTTCTAAGGACTGTAAACCGAAGCCGGAGGACTGGTTTTCCAAAAGTTGTGAGACTGAGGTAGGATGTTGCTTCTTTACTGGCTGTGATAAAAGACAAGAAAGCTGTTTTATTTCAATTTTTTTAAACACGGAAGCATACTGGTTTCCTATTTCTTTTGGAAGATAAGACATCCTCTGTCCATTTATGTCAACTATATCGCCTATTAAAGAACAATGACGTTCAAATGATATATTTCTTTCTGATGTAGACCGTTCCTTTAAATTTTTGTATTTGTTTACAGTAGACGAATTAATCTCCACATCAGAGGTAGATGAAGAAAACTGTTTTATCGTTAGATTTGGCAATGACGAAGACGGAAAAAGAGGTTTATTTTTCTCGGGCTCTTTTCGTCCCAGTTCTGGTTGTTGACGGAATTTTTGACTTAAATGCGGTGAATATGAAATTTTGGTGTTTTCAAAAAGATGTTTTAAAGTAGAGCCTTCTTCTACATCATCGTCATAGTCCGGATCCGGAATGGAAGGAGAGTTACTTTCTGGAGTACAGCGGTCACTCCAACTGTTGTAATTGGAATCTGTGACACTCGAACTGCTCTTACTACTAAGTTGAGGGGACGAGGGTGGAGAGAATTCTCCTGATGACAATGACAAAGATATGAAATCTTTTAGTCTTAGATCACTGTTTTTCTCTTCAGCAATAGTGGGAAAACCACGATGCTGCTCCTGTTGAGAAGAAACGAAACTTAGAACCCTATTGTCCAGACGACTATCTGACTTCGTTGTGCGAGCATCTCGTCTACTTCGTCGAATGTTGTGTTTCTTTCTAGGTTTCGCTTCAAGTCCATCGTCTCTTAAGTCGTCTTCTGAATCACTATTTACATTCGGTACGGATGATGAGTTCATATACTCTTTTATTAAATCATAAGCAGTTACATCACATTCCAAGATAGACTTTCGTGAAGCCGAAGAGTTGGAGAAACCCTTTCTTTTTTCAAGGGATTTAACGAATCTTGAATTGTTGGCCTCTGATGAGGACTTCGACGAACTCTTAAACGACTGATTCGCATACTGATTTGGCCCACTAATCCTTTCGTGACGCGAATGTAAACCATTATGATAAGTATCGGCGTTCTCTTCCGAAACAGCGTAGAGGTTGACTTTCTCAGGAAGAATAGATTTCCTTCGTAGGGAAACCAGAGGTGCTTCAAAAGTGCTTTGAGAAGCACGTGGAGACCAGCATCTACATGAGGACCTTGACTTTCGACCACATGAGCTTCTGAGAACCGATATTCCACATTTACATGGAGTGAGTCTGGAAGCATCCTTTGTGGGAACCACCATTTCCTCCAAAGCATCCTCATGGATTGGTTCTTGAATGTTAACATAAGTATCCCAAGGGTACACGACAACACGTGGCCTGGATCTCACACTTCTAACAGAAGCAAAGGGATAACTAGATACCTCAGAGTGGTCAATGTTGTAGTGCGTGGAAGTTGGTGCTGAAGACAGTGTACCGAACTTTACGCCCCACCATTTCTCAGAAGAACACTTCGTTATACCGGAGTTGGTTTTATTTTTCTTACGTGAAAATATGTTAAGATGTTTCTTGAAGTTACCACTGTTGTTAGATGCTTTGTTGAATTGTGGGAAATCTCGGACAGTATTGTAGTGCACATAATTACATCGGTCGGCCATCATGGCGTCATTATATTTCACAAAGGTCATGGGAGCGTACAGAGCAGGACTTCAAGTGTTTTGGTTTGCTCTTTTTGTCACCCTGAAACGAATAAATACAATAAATATATAGGCAAGTTTATGGCTTCGCAGTAAATAGTTGCTAAACACCCGAAAACTAAGAAACTAAGAATTTGATTTTAAAACATGCAATGTGTTTAAATTATAAAATTTAACGAGCTTACATGGTTCTACAGAATATGAAATATCATTAATGTGTTGGAGTAACTAAGTAAAGGGAAATACAATTTAACAATAACAAGTTGTTGCTTCAGTTTTTGGGAAATTTTCCATTTCTATGAATAACAATTATGGTAACGCTTTGTGTGTGTGTTTCTTATCGCAAAGCCACATCGGGCTATCTATTGAGTTTACCGAGGGGAATCGAACCCCTGAACTTAGCGTTGTAAATCCGAAGACTCGCTGCTGTACCAGCGGTAAACAGGTGACGCTCGTGGCAAGTTTGATTTGAATTTCGCGCCAAGCTACACCAGGACAATTTGTGCTAGTTGTCCATAACACTGGTTTACAAAAAAATATTTTTTGTCTGAGGCAAGAATGTGATTAGTTGTTTTTTACTAATTTGGGAGTGATGAATTCAAATTTATAAACAGTTTTGCTCTATCACCTCTAGTTTTCTGGCTTTTAAATAGTCTCATTTTAGTATATACAGAGTATATACGTGCTTATTTCAACAGTTGCAGCAGCTTATTACAGATAAAACAGGATAGATAAAGAACATTAACGGAATAAATATACTTGGATGACACAATGTACACAATTCATAGTACCGCAGACAGTTAGAAGTGTGTTTTCTTAGATGATCTGGTGTATTTTGCCTCCGAGATGTCACGCAAGAGCATCCAGCAGAAGTCTCCCACTTGCCTTGGTAGTTGCTCTCCATCTTCGTAATGTCTTGGTGGAATCTTTCTCCGTGCTCATCACTCACTGCTCCAAGGTTTGGAGGGAAGAAGATGATGTGGGAATGGAGAAAATAAATTTTGAGTGACATTCGGCATCATAAGTCTTTAGCAACTTCTCAATACAGGCTTGGTAATTTGGTACGTGTTACCAAGGAAGCCACTACAGACTGACTTAAATGCTTCCCATGCTCTCAGTTCCTTTAAGGTAAAAAGCTCCTCAAAATCAGTATCCTTCAGCACTTCTCGGATTTGAGGTCTGACAAAGATGCCCTCTTTGAGCTTAGCAGCACTGATACCTGGGAACACAATAGACAAGTGTTGGAAGGCAGCACCATTTTTGTCCATGGCCTTCACGAAATTCTTCATCAAACCAAGCTTGATGTGAAGAGAAGGAAGAAGCACCTTCTTCATGTCAATCAGAGGATTCTCCTTGACGCTGTGTTCGCCAGGAACGAAAGTGCTTCTAGACCCCCAGTCTTTCTGCTTGTAATGGTGGGATACAGCTCGACTATCCCAGAGACAGAGAAAGCAACAGTACTTTGTGAAGCCCGCTTGCATACCCATAAGAAGACCAATGACCTTGAGGTCCCCACACAGACTCCACTGGTACTGGTTGTACTTAACAGCTTCTAAAAGAAGCTCCATATTGTCATAGGACTCCTTTAGATGGACAGAGTGTGCAGTGGGAATGCTGGGATATTTATTCCCGTTGTGCAGAAGCACAGCCTTGAGACTTCGCTTGGAAGAGTCCATGAAAAGACGCTAGTCTGAAGGATTATGTGGCAAACCAAGGAAAGTGAACAAGCCAGGTACATTTGTGCAGTAGTACAACTTGTTTTCCATGTCTTCCAAAATCCGTCTTGATATATAGCTATATATATATAATGTAATGCTATCACTTACATTTATTGCATAATGACTAAAAAAGAAGACATAAGTCACACAATATTAGAAATTAACCCTGAATGCATATACGCCTTTATGTACAGTATGCATATCTAAAAAACTAGAGGTGATGAGTAAAAACTCAAATCTGAATCAGCACCCCCAAATTAGGTTAAAACAGCTATATTTGTGCTTGCCTCAATTTCTTTGTAAACCAGTGTAATTTAACAGTAACTGACTAAAGGTAATGCAGCCAGTCGTCATCACACACCGACAACTCTTGGGATACTCGTTTCACCAACAAACAGTGGGAGTGGCCGTCGAATTATAACGCTTCCATGGCTGAAAGGGCGAGCATATTTCTCAGGTGGATTCGAGCCCGTGATCCTCAGATTTCGAGTTAAATGTCCTCGCCACCTGGTCATGCGAAGCAACTTTATGACAACTAATATCGTGTCGTCTCGTCGATGTCACCATCCAGTAAGATTCTAATCAAACAAAGCAACTTTATGACAACTAATATCGTGTCGTCTCATCGATGTCACCATCCAGTAAGATTCTAATCAAACAAAGCAACTTTATGACAACTAATATCGTGTAGTCTCATCGATGTCACCATCCAGTAAGATTCTAATCAAACAAAGCAACTTTGTGACAACTAATATCGTGTCGTCTCGTCGATGTCACCATCCAGTAAGATTCTAATCAAACATGTTTTTCAAAGAAGTGCACGTGGGAAAAGCAACTTCAAGTAAAACCCATTTTGTTTGGTAAAACAACTAAGCTAAAACCCATCTTCTTTGATAAAACAAGATCTCAACTAAAACCCATTATCTGTAATAAAACAACGTCTTAACTAAAACCCATTTTGTTTGTTGAAACATCCGGACTGGAATTCATTACTAAAGCTAGCAAGTTTACACACACATTGACCCATACTTGTCTTCACAAATTAGCTTTCAGTTAGACTTTAAATATTTCTATAGCGTTAGAAAGAACAAATAAGCGATTTCGTTATTTCTAATATCTAATAACAACGTTCTCTAACAATAGTTAATGACTGTTATTAAAGAACAAATACACGATTTCGTTAATTTTTAATATTAAATGACAACGTTCTCTAACAATAGTTAATGACATTATGCTGTTATTAAAGAACAAATACACGATTTCGTTAATTTTTAATATTAAATGACAACGTTCTCTAACAATAGTTAATGACATTATGCTGTTATTAAAGAACAAATACACGATTTCGTTAATTTTTAATGACAACGTTCTCTAACAATAGTTAATAACATTATGCTGTTATTAACTTTATTACCCAGGTTTTTGTTTATTAACTTTATTAACCAGGTTTCTGTTTGTTAACTTTATTACCCAGGTTTCTGTTTATTAATTGTATTCCTCAGATTTCTGTTAAAGCTGTTTAATGAATTCCGTTACCTTTTAAACAAAAAACAACGAAAGTTAAATATGGTTCCAAGAGTAACAGGTCTTAAGTAATGTACCCATGGTAACAGTTCAGTTGTACTAGCCTGTTGTTGTAGTTGAGATATCATTCTAGTTCAATGACCTCTCTTACGTTTGTATAAACGTTATTTATACTCCCCGTATTTTTATCTTGCTAGTCTGAACAAAACTAATTAATGGTGAAACACTGATGGTATCCAGCGTCTCTCAGCACTAAAATTAATATAGAATACAAAAGGCCTACCGATAAAAATCACTTTCGAAACCTAGAGTACCTCCTGGTATCACGGTAACTTTTTCTATTCCCTTTACACTGGTAAAATTCAAGTCGCTGATGGTTCAAAACCATTTCAGTGCTGTGTTAAAAGATTAAGTTCTTTCAGTCTAGTTCCAGTTTTAAACGGACGGAAAGTAGTGATTATATATTTATTAGATATTAATTTGAATTCGATTAGGGCGTTGATGGGTATGGAGGCCATGCGGACAAATTTTAAAAACAAAATATATGAATATTCTTAAGATGTGAACCATTTATTTATGACAAATCTACCAAACCTATGTAACGCGAATTTCGAGCTATAAAACAGTAGGATACTGACCAGTGAAAAAACAACAATCCAACCTTAGAAACTAATTGTCTCTCTGCTACAAGGAGCCAACAGCTCTCCCACAGGAACGAATTAAAAAGGGTAACAGATGGCTAACCAATGTAACAGATATATATGCAAAAACGGCTCGTTTGGGTTAAGAAAATATTTTACATAGAAGAGCGAACAACGTTTCGACCTTCTTCGGTCATAGTCAGGTTCACAAAGAAAGATTTATAGTAAAGATCTCAGTTAAAAAGCTGGAGGCTGTTGTGTCCTAAACCATGAATCTTGATTTTATAGTAAAGATTCCAGTTAAAGAGCTGGGAGCTGTTGTATCCTAAACCAAGTTCATTAAAACTTGGGCTATCTGCTGTGTCCACCGCAGGTGACTGAACCCCGGATTTTAACGTTCCGAGTCCCAACAAGAGATTCGCTCACAAATATAGTTTATTAAATGTATTTTAAAATCCAATAGAGTCCATGTGGATTACTTTCTATTTAACAAAGTAACATCTCATAAACATTTGATTCTTAAAACTTACAAAAGGAAAAATATATTTTGGAATTTTTTCCCACTGTTCCTAATTAAAGAGTAATCTTTACTGAAACTGAAACCTAATGTTTCCTTATCCTCAAGCTGATAAATTTTCTTTCTTAAACTGACACTATATATTCAATACGAACTAAAGAGAAAACCCGACAAAGTTGTTCCCCTCCTGACTACTTGGAAACTTGCAGTCATTGTTTATGTGAATGATTAACCAGAAACCCAATTTAATAATGTAAATAATCCTATTTTAAAACAACGCTCTTCACACAACGTAAATGGTCCTATTTTAAAACAACGCTCCTCACGTAACGTAAATTATCCTATTTTAAAACAACGCTCCTCACACAACGTAAATGATCCTATTTTAAAACAACGTTCGTCACGTAACGTAAATTATCCTATTTTAAAACAATGTTCCTCACGTAACGTAAATTACCCTATTTAAAAACGTTCCTCCCGTAACGTAAATGATTCTATTTTAAAACAACGTTCCTCACGTAACGTAAATGATCCTATTTTAAAACAACGCTCCTCACACAACGTAAATGGTCCTATTTTAAAACAACGTTCCTCACGTAACGTAAATTACCCTATTTAAAAACGTTCCTCCCGTAACGTAAATGATTCTATTTTAAAACAACGTTCCTCACGTAACGTAAATGATCCTATTTTAAAACAACGCTCCTCACACAACGTAAATGGTCCTATTTTAAAACAACGTTCCTCACGTAACGTAAATTACCCTATTTAAAAACGTTCCTCCCGTAACGTAAATGATCCTATTTTAAAACAACGTTCCTCACGTAACGTAAATGATCCTATTTTAAAACAACGTTCCTCACGTAACGTAAATGATCCTATTTTAAAACAACGTTCCTCACCTAACGTAAATAATCCTATTTTAAAACAACGTTCCTCACCTAACGTAAATAATCCTATTTTAAAACAACGTTCCTCACACAACGTAAATGATTCTATTTTAAAACAACGCTCCTCACACAACGTAAATGGTCCTATTTTAAAACAACGTTCCTCACGTAACGTAAATTACCCTATTTAAAAACGTTCCTCCCGTAACGTAAATGATTCTATTTTAAAACAACGTTCCTCACGTAACGTAAATGATCCTATTTTAAAACAACGTTCCTCACGTAACGTAAATGATCCTATTTTAAAACAACGTTCCTCACGTAACGTAAATGATCCTATTTTAAAACAACTTTCCTCACCTAACGTAAATAATCCTATTTTAAAACAACGTTCCTCACCTAACGTAAATAATCCTATTTTAAAACAACGTTCCTCACACAACGTAAATGATCCTATTTTAAAACAACGTTTCTCACGTAACGTAAATGATCCTATTTTAAAACAACGTTCCTCACACAACGTAAATGATCCTATTTTAAAACAACGTTCCTCACGTAACGTAAATGATCCTATTTTAAAACAACGTTCCTCACACAACGTAAATGATCCTATTTTGAAACAACGCTCCTCACCTAACGTAAATAATCCTATTTTAAAACAACGTTCCTCACCTAACGTAAATAATCCTATTTTAAAACAACGTTCCTCACGTAACGTAAAATGATCCTATTTTGAAACAACGCTCCTCACACAACGTAAATGGTCCTATTTTAAAACAACGTTCCTCACCTAACGTAAATAATCCTATTTTAAAACAACGTTTCTCACGTAACGTAAATGATCCTATTTTAAAACAACGTTCCTCACGTAACGTAATCTTATTTTAAAACAACGTTCCTCACGTAACGTAAATGATCCTATTTTAAAACAACGTCCTCACACAATGTAAATGATCATTTTTTACACTAACGACACTCGAACAATTCATTTATAGTTCACATTAATTTTGAAAATTCACATCACGTGCAAGCACTTTAGTGCGCATGTTTGAAATACTTCAAAACTGTATCACGTATCACGACTGCTTCATTAACAGCAAGATATTCATTTATCATTACAGATATGTCAACTTCAGAAGTAATGATGTTAGGTTATTCTACAAAAGAATATGTTCGCTACAGATTTGAAAAACGTGATAATGGTATTAGGCCTATAATTATTGTATTAAATACCTTTGCGGATAGAAAAGTCTTCTGCGAATATTAGTGTGGTCCGTTTACCAACCATTTGAAACCTCAAAACTTTTCTATCAAATATTTGTTTATATTAAACAGTTAAGATAGATGTAGCAACATGTTACAGACCGGTTGTTTTATATGTTTGTTTGTTGTTTAATTTCGCGCAAAGCTACACGAGAGCTATCTGCACTAGTCGTCCATAATTTAGCAGTGTAAGACGAAAAGAAAGGCAGCTTGTCATCACCACCCACCGCCAACTCTTTTGTTACTCTTTTACCAACGAATAGTGGGATTGACTTTCACATTATAACGCCCTCAGGGCTGAAAGGGCGAGCATATTTGGTGCGACGGGGATTCGAACCCGCGACCCTCAGATTACGCGTCAAACGCCTTAACCCATCTGGTCATGCCAGTCCTACAGACAGTTTTCTAAGGGTTAGAAAAAAGCAACTCCACATTGTTAAGGAATATACATTCCACAAGAGGTTTTATTTTGTAGACGTGAAAAATACTCCTGGTGTTCGATAATGGAATTCCCCGGATGCTACGGATTAACATCGTGCTTGGTCATTATCATTATTATTTTAGTTAGTGACTCAGTTAGTCAACACATTATTATTCTACACAAACACCCACAAAACTGTCGTCATCTTCAAATATATTCTTCTGATATGGAAAAAATCTTTCACTTTTTTACCGAATTTGTTTGTCTAGAAATACTTAAACTCTCGCAATATCTATATATATTCAAACCAGACCTGATAAGTTTACCAAGTGCTCTGTTATTTGTCAAGTCTAATACGTTATTTGGAATAGTAATCAAAACGTAAACATCATATACAGGTGGAATTTCATCTTTAATTAAATATGCTTACTCATACGAGCTTGAAAGTTAGCACTGATTAAAAACGGTAGCTTTGTTTTTTTCGAACTCTGTATTCATTAGGCCACCTTAGCAAAAGATCCGAGTTATTCGGGCTTGAATTAATATTTAGCGTGCCGGGATGCATGTTTCGAGTTCGTAATATTTCATCAAATACATTTTGTACTTTCAGTTGAGAGAACATTATAACCTTTACAGTCAATCATATTACACGTTAAGAGAAGTCATGAAAACAGGGTGATGACGCTGATTGGTCGCCCTTTCTAAAGTGGGTGCTACCGATTGGTTGACGTCTTTAAATTGGGTAATGCTGATTGGTACTGACCTCAGGGAAGATAGTCAGTTAGCTGTATCACACCACCTTAATGGATTGGCTGTCAGCCCAAATTAGAAGGGGAAAAATATATTCTGTGATAATGTATTGATCCGAGCTTGATTGGCCAGCTAGGATTTTGAGAGTATTACCACTTGAAAACTCGTGTTCCAATTTACAACGTATATTTATTGTTGTCTTGTTCTAAACCTCGTTAATTTACACTGCATTAAATTTCTGTTGTCTTGTACTAATCCTCGTTAATTTACACTGCTTTAGACTACCGTTGTCTTGTTCTAAACCTCGTTAATTTACACTGCTTTAAATTTCTGTTGTCTTGTACTAATCCTCGTTAATTTACACTGCTTTAGACTACTGTTGTCTTGTACTAATCCTCGTTAATTTACACTGCTTTAAATTTCTGTTGTCTTGTACTAATCCTCGTTAATTTACACTGCTTTAGACTACCGTTGTCTTGTTCTAAACCTCGTTAATTTACACTGCTTTAAATTTCTGTTGTCTTGTACTAATCCTCGTTAATTTACACTGCTTTAGACTACTGTTGTCTTGTTCTAAACCTCGTTAATTTACACTGTTTCAGATTACTGTTGTTTTGTTCTAAACCTCGTTAATTTACACTGCTTTAGAGTACTGTTGTCTTGTTCTAAACCTCGTTAATTTTCACTGCTTTAGATTACTGTTGTCTTTTACTAATCCTCGTTAATTTACTCTGCTTTAGATTATTGTTATCTTGTAGTAAACCTAACTAAACTAAACTAACGTGGCAGGGGTTCAGTTTAGAGAGAGAGAAATCAGAAGAGTTCTCTCCCCAACCGGGGTGTTCAGGAACGTTGTGGTTCCTCTTCGTCCCCTTTCGTGGATTGTTATTAAGATTAAGTGTGTTTTTTGTTTTTTTAATTAATAAATTAATTATTATTATTATTCTTGACTATTTGGGTGGAGGATGTCTCTCTAAATGTTGTCTTGGGTGGAGGCAAAGGCAGCAGCGGAAAGGAAGCCCGGGACCTGTCCCGAAAGGAAGAGGTTGAGCAGATGTGAACATGAATATTATTCAAATCCAGATCAAAATAAAACAATTCAAACGGCACGATTCAGGGTCTGGCAAAAAAGTTGCCTGGGCTGGGATCTAGAAATCCAATGCCTAAAGATTTAGATGTGGGGGGGGGAACGGGAGTGCCCCGAGAAAACCCACTTTCACAGGACAGGCGCCGAATGTTTTGCCTGTCGTGTGCCCTGTATCTGAAAAAAAGGAATTCATGTTAATGACATGGATTTTATTTATTTAGATTCTTTGTTGAGTAGATTGTGATTCTTGAAATATGTTGTAAGGTGAGATGTATTTTGTTGGTGCACTGGATAATTTGTGTAGTGATGCCGTTAGTTTGTTTCTATGTTCTGCTTTTAGATAATATTTGAGTGAAATTTCCGTTATTTTATCTCTTATTGTTGGTAAATTGCTGATTTGGTGTAGATAATTTGTTGGTGTGAATGATGGTAGGCTGAATGCAGATTTTAATATTCTGTTTTGTTGCACTTGGATTTTCTGGAGTGTGTTGTTTGACATATTGTATGTTACTTGACATCCGTACTCTATTAGTGGACGGATGTAAGCCTTGTATATTTGTATAATGGTGTTCGGTGCGCATTTCGATTGTTTACCAGTTATAGTCTTTAGATATGAAATCCTTTTTCTGATTGATGAGTGTATATTGTTTATATGTTTCTACCATGTTAGTTTTGTGTCGAAAGTGACGCCAAGGAATGTGATGTTTTTGCTTAATGGTTGTGTTTCCAAGTGATACTTTTATTTTTTCTAGATTTTTTCTTTGCTTCTTTAGTTTCCTATAGAAGGTGATTGGTTGTGTTTTTGTTGGATTTAACACGACTCTCCACTTGTTGCTCCATGTTGAGATGTTGTTTAGTTATTCTTGTACGCGAGACATGGCCATTACTGGGTTTCTGGAGGTGCTCCAGATTGCAATGTCGTCTGCGTATTGTGAATTGTGTGTGTATGTTAGATTTGGAAAAGGTATGTTACTGACGAAAATTATGTATAGAAGTGGAGAGAGGACTGATCCTTGGGGCACTCCTGCCGTTGTATTAAATGATTTGGAGATAGTTTTATTGACTTTTACTTGTGCTGTTCTATTGGTTAAGAAATTTGAGATCCATTTGACTATCGTGGGATTTATTTGCAGGTGATTTAGTTTGTACATGATGGCATTGTGCCATACGCTGTCGAATGCTTTTTTGACATCTAGGAATACCCCGATGGTTACTTGATTGTTGTTGTAAGCTTTGTAGATTGATTCGGTGAGTCGCGTGAGGTGATCTGTTGTTTGTCTATTTTTTCTGGAGGCATTTCGAGATTCTGGAAGGATGTTATTCGATTCGCAAAAATGGAGGAGACGGTTGGAGATAATTCTCTCCATCAGTTTGCCAAGGCAGCTTAACAGACTGATGGGGCGGAAATTATCTGGATTTGTTCTATTAGTTTGTTTCTTAGGGATCGTTGTTATGATGGCTTTTTTCCACGTGTCGGGATAGTACCCGGTCCCTAGTGAGATGTTCATGATGTTTGTGAGGTGTTGCAGTAGGAGAGTGGAGCTTTTTTTCAGAATAATGTTTGGTATTTGGTCATGTCCGGAAGAAGTGTTCTTCAAGTTTTTCATATTAATCTTTAGTTCGGTTATGGTTATTTTTCTATTGATTGAACTTGAGTATGCTTCTAGTGTCTCGCCGGGGAATCGTGGTGAGAATGAAGCTTGGTTTGTATTTATGAAGTTGTTGACATGGTGTTGGTGTTGTGTGTCGAAATCTACTGAGTTTAAATCGCTAAAAGAGGATTTGTAATAGTCAGCTAAAAAGTCAGCTTTCTCTACGTCCGTCCTTGCGATTTTATTGTTGTGTGTGATATGTTGTAGCATGTGATTTGTGTTTTTGTCTGAAGCGATACTCTTGAATTTTTTCCAGAATTCTTTTGGATTGTTCTTGGTTTTTCTAAGTTTTTACGGAAGTTATGCCAATTATTTTCTCTAACTTTTTTAATTTCTTGTTTAATTTTTGTATTTGTTCTATTGATTTCTGTTTTAATGTGTGGATCGCGTGTGACGTAGTGTGTTCGTCTTAATTGTCTGCGTTTGATTATTAGTGCGTGAATTTCTGCTGTTAGAGTCCATTGAACAAGTGATTGTTTTCTTTAAACCTCTAATTTACCCTGCTTTATATTTATATTGTCTTGTTCTAAACTTCGTTAATTTACCCTGTTTTAGATTACTGTTCTCTTGTAGAAAACCTCGATAATTTACACTGTTTTAAATTTCTGTTGTCTTGTAGAAAACCTCGATAATTTACACTGTTTTAGATTACTGTTATCTTGTTCTAAACCTCGTTAATTTACACTGCTTTAAATTTCTGTTGTCTTGTAGTAAACCTCGATAATTTACACTACTTTAGATAATTACTGTCTTGTAGTAAACACCTCTATAATTTACACTGCTTTAGATTATTACTATCTTGTAGAAAACCTCGATAATTTACACTGCTTTAGATAATTACTGTCTTTTAGTAAACACCCCGATAATTTACACTACTTTAGATTACTGCTGTCTTGTACAAATCCTCGTTAATTTACCCTGTTTTAGATTACTGTTCTCTTGTAGAAAACCTCGATAATTTACACTGCTTTAGATTACTGTTATCTTGTTCTAAACCTCGTTAATTTACACTGTTTTAAATTTCTGTTGTCTTGTAGTAAACCTCGATAATTTACACTACTTTAGATAATTACTGTCTTGTAGTAAACACCTCTATAATTAACACTGCTTTAGATTATTACTATCTTGTAGAAAACCTCGATAATTTACACTGCTTTAGATAATTACTGTCTTTTAGTAAACACCCCGATAATTTACACTACTTTAGATTACTGTTGTCTTGTACAAATCCTCGTTAATTTACTCTGTTTTAGATTACTGTTCTCTTGTAGAAAACCTCGATAATTTACACTGCTTTAGATTGCTGTTATCTTGTTCTAAACCTCGTTAATTTACACTACTTTAAATTTCTGTTGTCTTGTAGTAAACCTCGATAATTTACACTACTTTAAATTTGTTGTCTTGTAGTAAACCTCGATAATTTACACTACTTTAGATAATTACTGTCTTGTAGTAAACACCTCTATAACTTACACTGCTTTAGATTATTACTATCTTGTAGAAAACCTCGATAATTTACACTGCTTTAGATTACTGTTGTCTTGTTCTAAACCTCGTTAATTTACCCTGCTTTAGATTTCTGTTGTCTTGCAGTAAACCTCGATAATTTACACTACTTTGGATAATTACTGTCTTGTAGTAAACACCCCGATAATTTACACTACTTTAGATTACGGTTGTCTTGTACAAATCCTCGTTAATTTACCCTGCTTTAGATAATTGCTGTTTTGTAGTAAAAACCTCGATAATTTACACTGCTTTAGATCATTACTATCTTGTAGTGAACCTTGTTAATTTACCCTGATTTAGATTACTGCTTTCTTGTAGTAAACCTCGATAATTTACACTACTTTAGATTACTGTTGTCTTGTACAAATCCTCGTTAATTTACCCTGCTTTAGATTACTGTTTTCTTGTAGTAAACCTCGATAATTTACACTACTTTAGATAATTACTGTCTTTTAGTAAACACCCCGATAATTTACACTACTTTAGATTACTGTTGTCTTGTACAAATCCTCGTTACTTTACCCTGCTTTAGATAATTACTGTCTTGTAGTAAACACCTCTATAACTTACACTGCTTTAGATTATTACTATCTTGTAGAAAACCTCGATAATTTACACTGCTTTAGATTACTGTTGTCTTGTTCTAAACCTCGTTAATTTACCCTGCTTTAGATTTCTGTTGTCTTGCAGTAAACCTCGATAATTTACACTACTTTGGATAATTACTGTCTTGTAGTAAACACCCCGATAATTTACACTACTTTAGATTACGGTTGTCTTGTACAAATCCTCGTTAATTTACCCTGCTTTAGATAATTGCTGTTTTGTAGTAAAAACCTCGATAATTTACACTGCTTTAGATCATTACTATCTTGTAGTGAACCTTGTTAATTTACCCTGATTTAGATTACTGCTTTCTTGTAGTAAACCTCGATAATTTACACTACTTTAGATTACTGTTGTCTTGTACAAATCCTCGTTAATTTACCCTGCTTTAGATTACTGTTTTCTTGTAGTAAACCTCGATAATTTACACTACTTTAGATAATTACTGTCTTTTAGTAAACACCCCGATAATTTACACTACTTTAGATTACTGTTGTCTTGTACAAATCCTCGTTACTTTACCCTGCTTTAGATTACTGTTTTCTTGTAGTAAACTTCGATAATTTACCCTGCTTTAGATTACTGTTTTCTTGTAGTAAACCTCGATAATTTACACTAGTTTAGATTATTGTCTTGTAGTAAACACATCGTTAATTTACACTGCTTTAAATTTTTGTTTTCTTGTAGTAAACTTCGATAATTTACACTACTTTAGATTATTGTCTTGTAGTAAACACCTCGATAATTTACACTGCTTTAAATTATTACTATCTTGTAGTAAACCTTGTTAATTTACCCAGCTTTAGATTACTGTTTTCTTGTAGTAAACCTCGATAATTTACACTACTTTAGATAATTGCTGTCTCGTAGTAAACACCTCGATAATTTACACTGCTTTAGATAATTACTATCTTGTAGTAAACACCTTAATAATTTACACTGCTTTAGATAATTATTGTCTTGTAGTAAACACCTCAATAATTTACACTACTTTAGAAAATTACTGTCTTGTAGTAAACACCTCAATAATTTACACTACTTTAGATAATTACTATCTTGAAGTAAACCTTGTTAACTTACGCTGCTTTAGAGTATTAACATTAAAACGCATAACATACATTTTAAACAAAGCAGCCTGTTATCAAAGATCAAGTAAAACGAAATAGTTTTTTCAATCTAAATACACACAAAAAAGAACACATCTGACAGCTGTTTTCCTTTCTTAGCGCAAAGCTACACGAGTTATCTCTAGTTCCACAGCAGGAAATCGAATCCCGAATTCTAATGTTGAAGGCCGTAAATTTACCATTGACTTGCTACAAGTGAAATGTCAAGTGGGAGAACCAGTTCTTACATGAACATGTAAACTTTTGTTGTTCTTATTACATTGCTGTTCGGTAGAGACCTAAATTAGCAATAAATGTTGGATCCATGTTATGTCCTCATTATAAATAATTCAACAGCTTTTGTTTTACGAAACGACCGAAACTAATTTAAAAACACTTACGAGTGCCCACGTTTATTTTACAATAATTTCCGGAACTCCAAGTCAGTGACTCCGTCTACCATTTTAACTCTAAACCTTATCTCGAATTATCCCGTTTTAATCACGTTACGCGAGACGCATCGTAGTTTTACACTGGTCTAAATTACTCCGAGATGTTTAATCTGAAATTCAGTAGGAAAACAAAAACTTTAAAGATTTTTAGTTTAAAATAAACATGTAACCAAAATACTTCAGCGGGCATTCATCCCACGGGAAGCAAACAAAATACAAGTTTACTGGTTTTTGTAATTTCTGTCAAAATTCTAAAAATAAATGAAAGATAACCAGAGCATTTAATTTTACTAGTACACTAATCTTGAGTTGAGCACAAGAAATTATACGTGACGTTTGTCAGTTGAATAAAAACCGTGAAAATTATTCCCGCGACGATCGGTTTTTATTTTTTAAAACGCACCGAAAACCTGAATATTGTAGATGTCGCAGTCGTGAAGAAAATCATCATTGTTATTTTATTAGAATAAGAACTATGTTGAACGAGGTTAGTTTTTGAATTTTTTTTCAAAATATTTACAAAGTAAACCAGCACATTTTAATCATTCTACAACAGTTCAACAAAATATGTCCCCTGGTGACCGAAAGGCAAAGCTTCTGTGAACAAAAGAAAAATACAAACCAGTTATTTACCTTCGTTAGGAAGATAAAGAAATATCAGAAAGAAGAACAAAGTAAAAAATCCATAGGTGATCTTTGAACAAAAAACGACGGAAACGAATCGGCAATGAACTTAAAATTTTGTAAACATATTCTTAAATAAACATCGACTTCTTTAAATTACATCACAAATATTGAAAAATCTTAACATAACGTATACTTATAATCGTATTACAAACCAGAAACACACATCCGTTTTGTGTGTTGTGGTTCATAAGGCAGATTTAACAACACAAAATATTTCCTGAGAGACAAACCTACTTCAATGTCTAACAATCCCACTACAACGTTTCTCTTGTATTATGTAGATCAAACTAGACAACAGATACACAGAGCTGGATATTTAACTACACATACACAGATCTGAAAACTGAACTGAACAACAGATACAAAGATCTGGATATTTAACTCAACAACAGATACACAAAGCTGGATATTTAACTAAACAACAAATACACAGAGCTGGATATTTAACTAAACAATAGATACACAAAGCTGGATATCTAACTTAACAATAGATACACAAAGCTGGATATTTAACTGAACAATAGAAGTTCTAAACAATAGAACTTCGGGAAGTTCACTGACCATAGGAACTCTGATTTCTACAACAGGAGTATAAACAGCATCGTTACACATTGGCCCAAAGTGTGTTGAAGACTAGAAATATGAAACACGATTTGTGCACAATAAAAAAAGAAAAAAGTTCGACATGCTTTTCCTCGGGTATTTCTATGTCCTTTCATTAGCTCCAGCCTGTCGATTTCCCGCGCTAAAACAAAATAAACAACCGAGCAAATACTAGTTCCAAGAAACTAGAAAATACACGTCTTATGAGAGAAAACTACAAAATAAGCTAAATATTGTCCAGAAAATATTAAGTCAGTCAAAGTTATCCGTGTTTTTATTACTAGTTATTCGGACTCGTAACCAGAGGGTCGCAGGTTCGAATCCCCGTTTCATCAGACATGCTCGCCCTTTCAGCAATGAGAGCGTTATAATGTTCCGATCAATCCCATAATTCGTTGGTAAAAGAGTAGCCCAAGAGTTGGCGGTGGGTGGTGATGACTAGCTGCCTTCCCTCTGGTCTTAAACTGCAAAATTAGGGACGACTAACACAGTTAGTCCCCGTGTAGCTTTGCGCGAAATTCATAAACGAACAAACTCGTTTGTTATTAAACACCCACTTTGTATCAGTGGGTAATTACACATCTATACTGTTGTATGATGAAGGATAGGTTGGCTGACAAAGTCTGCTCTTAGTTTCATTGGAAGTAATTCAGAAATAAGTGTTATTTATAGATAGTTTAGGGTTTCTTTCCCACCTTGAGGTATCGGAGGTATCATTAAGAGGGTAAAAAGTACACTGAATAGAAAAACAAAATCTATTAAGAACATCAGACAAAGAATTCACGAAACGTGTAAGAAGCGATTTCTTTCCTTGCTTGAAGATTTGAAATAAATTTCAAGTGTTTTGTTCACATAAAGCAACGGAAACTTAAATGGGTTAAGTTTTAGGTAAATAGTTTTTAAGCTTTCAAAACAGTAACACATCGTTAGTTACTTAATCTCAACTTCAACTCTTTTCGATGTAGTAATCAGTAAGCGATCGTGTGCACTTCAAAGATAAGAAGTTAAATAATAACATGTAAGTAGCTAAGTGAAAGAAACATTCGACTCGGATGTACTCAACTGAATACCGGAAAACGTTATTTACTCAACTTCCAAGACATCAGTTTCGGTTTTGCTTTCATACACATAAATGCAGGTGATGTAAATGCGAGTTATATACGTGTTAATATGAAGGTCTACTGGTAACAGTAAAACATTATTAAGGTAGGTTTGGTTACAGAGTAATATCAGAATACTATATCCTTATAGGGTTTCAACTCTT
Source organism: Carcinoscorpius rotundicauda (assembly GCA_011833715.1). Lineage (NCBI taxonomy): Eukaryota > Metazoa > Arthropoda > Merostomata > Xiphosura > Limulidae > Carcinoscorpius > Carcinoscorpius rotundicauda. Next base: position 389,285 of record MU033987.1, read on the forward strand.
ATTGTTTGAAGTAATATTAACGATGCCTCATTATATTTTGTTTCATTTTTTAGAAGAAACTGACTTCCTACAATTAAAAAGATTTCCCGACAAGACGATCAACTTCCAACAGCTGTAAAAAAATTTCAAGGTTTAAATAAAACTGAGTATTTAACAACAACAACAAGAAAAACAGCAGAGGTCTTTTGTTAAATTGTTACAAATTAGAAACACAGAGAAACTGAGAGACAAACAGATGTAACGTGAAAGTTTCTATTCTTAATAACCGGTCCTTGGTTAGTATAGTTGGATATTCTATACCTATACACACCTCAATCTTTATAAGATCAAGTCACAGAGTTTAATAACCTCAGCTGCCAAATAGGTGCACCGTTTCTCTCCCACACAAGTCAGGGTTAAGGTGCAGTGTACTAATATCCCTGGTGTATGTTACAACCATTCAACGCCTAGTTATCGAAGTTCATTGTTTCCACCGTATTAGGATCGTAAATAACACCAATATTTATTCTTCAAGATTTCATCGAAATAACGAAGCAAGAAACGTTATGTCTGATTGGTCAACATTTTATTTAAGTCTGTAATAAGACCATTCTTATTAGTGTTTCTGGTCAAATAAAATCGTCTTCCATTGTATCAGAACATCACTGAAGTTAAAATATTCAGCGGTTTATAAACGACTCGATTTCTTTAGCTTATTTGATTCGTGTAAAATGTATGACAAATACTTTAATTTTACGTAAGCGACCCACCTTGTCCATGTTTAGGGTACACTACATGTCATGTTATTCCCCCCCCCCATCTATTTCCACCAATATGCCAGAAGTTAAGAAAATACTGATGTGGTGTGATCTAAAGAAATAGGAAAAACGCTAAAACTGTTTCCAGATAATAAAATGAAAACAACGCACCATATTACGATGTAGAAAGTATTAAAACACCCACACTGTTACACCTACTAGACCACCAAGTTTCCGCGTGCCTAGAAATGTCAAAAGATGCTGTTGTCCCTAACATGTAGGCTGTCAGTGAAGGAGACTCCCCGAACACGTCAGACCGGTTAGTTAGGCTTAAGGATACAAAGGGTCTTGGCCATGCTGACCTATGTCAATCACAATAGACCCCTTTCTTACGTTTTGTTATTGCTGACCTATTTCGTGTCATTAATGACCCTATGTTTGAAACCAAAGCACAAAAAATATGACATCACAGATGATAACGTGTTTCGAAGAGAACGAGGTTTATAAAACACGTGCTATTTACGGGGGAAGAGGGGGGGGCTAGTTTAAGAGAATGCGATAAAAAACGTTTATTTCGCACACATCACGTCTATATTATTCATAACAGATAAACACGTGATTTGTGATTTTATGGCACAAGCAAATTAACAACTTTAAAATTTAAGATTAAACTTAAAAATGGTTAAAATTCACAAAATCTCACGAAAAAGTAAACCGTTTGATCCAAAAATTGATCGAAACATTAATAGTGCGCTAATAACACAGGCCTGCAATGGTTTTATTGTACTGAAAATCTCACTATACTACGGTAATTCCTGTAGAATTCGAACATAATATTTATTTTTCTCCATCACGTGCAGATTTTACACAAGTGAATCATTTTCATTGAAATCGGGTCGTATTTTATTAGAATTGAAATGTTGACAACCAATGGCTATAGATTTCTCTGTAGTCTAGACGTGAGGGTCTTTATCGATCGTCCTGGAACCCGTATATTATTAATAAAAATGTCTATTGTGGTACACGAAATAATAATTTGATTTAAGCAAGTTTTTTTTGTTTTTTTTTCGATTTGTAAACAAAAAAATCTTTAAGCGATAGAAAAAACATGAACATTATTTTCGACATCTGTGTTGCTTAATCACGGAAAATCTCAAAAACAGAACAACATTCATGAAGTTTACCACTTTCACAGGATTTTCGAATTAACGACGACGTGTTTTATTATGGATCAACATGCTTTCCAATTCTGTTTTTTAAATTAGTACATAAATCTGGAGCTTGCTAAGCCGAGGACAAATGAACTAAAATATTATTTAAAAAAATCAAATCGATTTTTAACAAACACATTTAGACAAAACTACGACCTTACCCTCCAAGTAAAAGTAAAGCAGTCTGAACTTCAAGTTGTGGTTAAATGTGTTCTTAATATTAAGGTTTACAAGAGGGAGTTACATGTATTAAAATACTGGTATTAATGTTTTAAGTTAATATAATACGAACGGGATATCAAGCTTCCAAATTTTAGCTGTCATTTTCACACCACACAATCACCAAGCTGTCGGTTACGCACGTTAATTTGCTCTCCGTTCTCAGACCATTATTTATAAGCGTCACAGCATCTAAACGAGTGCACATTCAGTGGACGATTATGATGTAAATTAAATGGGTAAGGAGGCTCTGGAGAGCTACATCAGTGTCTTTGGATTGTATTACAGCGCAATGGGAAATAGTGCAAATAAGGTAAAGTTAACAATACCAAATAAACGCATTCCTACGCGGCGAGCTGAACTTCCGTGTTGTTAGAATGCCAATTATCCGCTGACGTTGGTGATTTACTAAACTCACTGAAACTGACATTGTTGTTACAGCCCGCCTAGACTAGATTACGGTTTCTAGCTACATTTCGTGACAATAGGGGTGGTGAGTTTCACAAGTACATATACAGTTTTTTATTTCGGTTATAATTTCATTAATTGTTTCTACATCACTGCGAGTGTATCACCAACCGTCCCATTTTAATGAGAACTGAGTGCCACACCACGGATACGGGTTACGTTTCACTGGATTTTGGGCAAGCAGAGGACAGTAATTCACCCAAATGTTTTATTTAATGTACCTTGTTCATTATTTTTATTACTTTTTAAAGACGTCTCAAAAGTTTGTTTGCAATTTAAGTTTGTTTTGTTTCAAATTGAGAATCTAATTGGGTAGATAATTTAGGAATTATGGATTGTATTTTTCATGATGAGAAATTGCACAACGTCGGATAAAATTGAAGTCTCATCAAAAATAAATGTTTCTTTTAAAAATAAATGTGCAACATTTTTCAGTCGAATACAGGACTAAAAATTATGGGAAAATACAAAATACATACTTATACGAAAAAAAAAAATTGTCTGAACACCAAAAATACGACGATTCACGTAAAGAAAAATTCAAAGCAAGTGAAACCGTTCAAAAACTTATTGAATATTTATAAGATTTAGAAACATTTTCTTGGTCGACTTAGTTTAATAACCGCATTCAAGTCAATTTTTCACGAAGTATGCATCTTATTGTTTTATCAAAGTAACGCAAAATTTTTACAACAAAGTACCAGATTGTTGAGAAACTTTGTATTTATGTTTGCATCAAACGTTGCCTGGTTTTTATTTCTGTATTCTTTTCACTCCGATGAAACATTGTCCTGAATCCAACTCTTAACATCAAATAAGGACATTTTTCAAATGGACAGGAACGTCACTATTGTTGTTATGCAGAAAAATTAAACAAAGAACGATCATATTCGTCCAGTAGATACAGAATGCTGGTGGGGCGGTGGTAAGTCTACTAAGTTACAACACCAAAATCCGGTGGACAAAACAAATAGCTCAAAGTATACATAATAAATACTGTAACAGATTTGATATGTAAATGTACAAAAAAAAGTCAAATTTTGCCCTTTGCAAATTTGTCATCTACTTTCTGTAGCGAATTAAACCACAGACCCGAGAAGAAGTAAAAACACAAGACAGGTATGAATAACATCTTTGTATCAGTATTTTAATTATGTAAACACGTTGACAGAAGTTACGACTTCCGTGTTCATGAATTCATAAATAACACCTTATAGTGTTCTAGTTTCAGAAACTACCTACAGAACTAGCCGTATGTTCAGTGCTAGTTTCATCAACAAAATGGTTTGATAACAATGTTTCCTACTTCGCTAATCTGCTAAGACATGGCTAAATGCTTAGTTATAACTGTCTGGTTATGGTCCGGCCATAGCTTATAACACGAACATCTTTTAACGGTTTACTTGTTATGTGATAATAAGAATGCTGGTGTGACGTCTTATATTAGTCTTAAAGTTACGTTGTGTACCTTAAGTATAAACAGTTCACGTAAGTATTTGTAGTTAAGTATAAAGCCAAACAATGGGTCATCCATATTAACACTAAACCAACTTCCAGTGTCGTCCGTCTATCTTAACCCTAATTCAACGTCCGCTGCTATCCATCTTAACCCTAAACTTCTAGCACCATCCGTTTGAAAGCTGATTCAACGTCCGATGTCGTCTGTCTCAACCCTAAACAAACTTCCAGTGTCGTCCGTCTATCTTAACCCTAATTCAACGTCCGCTGCTATCCATCTTAACCCTAAACTTCTAGCACCATCCGTTTGAAAGCTGATTCAACGTCCGATGTCGTCTGTCTTAACCCTAAACAAACTTCCAGTGTCGTCCGTCTTAACCAGTGATTCCCAACCTTTTTTTATGCCCCGCACCCTTAAAAAAAATTTAATACGTTCTCTCACCCCCTTACAGTAATTATTTATTTGAGAATATAGGTGAAGATGACCAAAACAAATGTTATCTCGCAACCCTGGTTGGGAACCACTGGTCTTAACGAATTAAGATCTTGAATGTTCCAAAGTTACCCACTTGAATAATTCTAAGCAATCTGATGATACTTGGTATCATATACGTGTTGTTTAGGTCCAACTCATGCTCTACGAACGTCAGATGTATATGTAAGCTTGACCAGAATGTCTCGTAACGCGACGCATATTTTCTGGTGAACTATATATATAAAATAACCCATACTTCCCAGATCAACTATAGAAATCAGTGATGAAAACATTTAGAAACAAAATGTCCGTCTTTCTTTTATATTTCTTTATTTACTCTACTTTGTCAAGAAATCATAAGCGTAAACAAAAGAAATGACCGTAAGAAAAGATATTTTCGAGTCTATTTAATGTAGCACACTTCTAACGTCTCACGGTTTAGTTTAACATTTAATTAACGTGACCTGTTTACACCAATATTATAACAATTTTAGTTTTCTTCAGTTCTGTTTCTCCGCTTCCTAACCACGTGCTTCGAGTACTAAACCCATGTCATTTTCCCATCTGTTTTCAAACCTTTAAAGTCAAAGAACGTCTCAAACTGACACATAATTTCAGTAAATAAACTGACGTGAAATTTGTTGTCCTTCAGAAGACACTCGCATCTGCTAACTAATGTGAACATATATGCATATAAAATTCTCAACAAGTGGGTTTCTCGACATCACTGATTGAACACGAGTCATATTTACGAGTGTGACGAATCGAAAACAATTAAATTTTAATTATTACAGAATCAATAAACCTGTGAGTAACAGTGGATACGATTCGTGTCCAACTTCAATCTGCAGTCACTGAACTGTGTGTAACACTGGGAGACGTTGTTGTTGTTGTTTTGAATTAAGCACAAAGCTACACAGTGGGCTATCTGTGCTCTGCCCACCACGGGTATCGAAACCCGGATTTTAGCGTGTAAGTCCTCAGACATACCGCTGAGCCACTGGAGGGCCACTGGGAGACAAACGATACAAATCTGAAGTGTTATTTCTAATTATACACCGCTGATTTCGAGCAACAGCGACCAAATTAAGAGGAATATTGAAAGAAAAACCACTCTCAACTAATTTGTATATATTACAGAGATACTAAAATACATTGCTGGCCAAAATCTTAAGGCAAATGAACACAGAGAAAAAATATGCATTTTGTTAGACTCAACCAGTTATCTGAGTAGAGCTTCGAAAGATGAAACTAAGAAAAGGAAAAATAAAAAAAAACTTTTTTTAGCATTTAATACGGAAAATGTGAACACTGAAAATAGTCTAAATACAAGCTGGTCAAAAGTTTAAGACCATACTGAAACAAAGCGTTAATCGGTAAACACGTAACGAAATTTAGTCATTTGTGTTGAAGCATTAGCGCATCTCCCACTGACATTTCCTGTGTTACATTGAGTAAAAACATGGCAAAGGCTAAAAAGTTGACAGAGTTTGAACGTGGCAGAATTGTCGAGCTACAAAAGTAAAATCTCTCTCAGCATGCCATCGCTGGTGAGATTGGGCGTAGTAAAACTGCTGTTGCAAATTTCTTAAAAGACCCTGAGGGATACGGAACGAGAATTTCAAGTGGTCGGCCCAAGATAATTTCGCCGGTGTTGAGCAGGATGATTCGACGGGTTGTCCGGCAAGACACCAGCCGATCGTCGAACCAGATTAAGGACCTTACAGACGCAGAATGCAGCTCAAGAACAATAAGAGGGCATCTACAAGAGAAAGGCTTTCAAAACCGTAAACGTCTTCAAAGGCTACGCCTCCTTCCACACTACGAAACAGCTCGGTTAAACTTTGCTGAAAAGCACCAAACCTGGGTCGTAGAAAAGTGGACGAAAGTTTTGTTCTCTGATGAGAAAAAATTTAACCTTGATGGTCCAGATGGCTTTCAACGTCACTGGCACAATAAGGATATCCCACCGGAAACAATTTCTACACGACACAGTGGAGGAGGTTCCATCATGATCTGGGGTGCTTTCTCCTTTCATGGAACAATGGAGCTTCAGGTTATACAGGGGTCAAACAGCAGCTGGCTACATTGGCATGTTGGAGAGAGCATCCTTATTGATTAAAGGCCCTCGGTTGCGTGGAAATGACTGGATCTTTCCGCAGGACAAGGCTACAATCCACAATGACCACGGGACAAAGAACTTTTTCATGGCGAATGACGTGATTCTTTTGGACCATCCAGCATGTTCGCTGGAACTGAACCCCATTGAAAATGTTTGGGGGTGGATGGCAAGGAACGTCTATAGAAATGGACATCAACAGTCCATGATCTTCGTGAAGCCATCTTCACCACTTGGAATAACATTCCAGCCAGCCAACGCTTATATCGATCATGCCAAAGCGAATATTGGAAGTTACGAGTATTCGCAATGACGGCCTTTCAACTCACTACTGAGATCTCTTGTTGGGCATTTTCTATCCTGTTTAGGACTTCTTTTTGGTATAGTCTTAAAATTTTTACCAGCTAGTATTTAGGCTAATTTTATAATATTCACATTTTCCCTATTATATGTTAAAAAAGTTTATTTTTATTTTCATCTTTCGAAGCTCTACTCAGATAAGTGGTTGAGTCTAAGAACGCAAAATGCATATTTTCACTTTTATGTTCATTGACCTCAACATTTTGGCCAGCAGTGTATATGCTAACAAAGCTACTACCACCAGCTCCTTTCAAATCCACTTTTAAAACATTTTATTGCTGGAATCGAGTCACTGCGCGACCTCTCGTGCTTTCTAAGAGATAGTCTGGGTGGAGGCTTCATTGTCTTACCATTTTCTACAAAATGAAACACCAAATCTTAGATATTCAGATGCACGTAAGCGACAGTTCACCCTCTCAAAACTGAGGTGCTCGACTCTCAATCCTTTCAGCCGTGAGGGCGTTATAAAGATACGGTCAATCCCAGTAATAGTTGATAAAAGACTATCAAAAAATAGCAATGGGTGTGTTGACCAGCTGTCTTCCATATAGTCCATCACTATTAAATAAGGGTGTGTTCACAAGCTGTCTTCCATACAGTCCATCACTATTAAATAAGGGTGTGTTGACTAGCTGTCTTCCCTGCAGTCCATCACTATTAAATATGGGTGTGTTGACCAGCTGTCTTCCATACAGTCCATCACTATTAAATAAGGGTGTGTTGACTAGCTGTCTTCCATACAGTCCATCATTATTAAATAAGGGCGTGTTGACTAGCTGTGTTCCCTGCAGTCCATCATTATTAAATATGGGTGTGTTGACTAGCTGTCTTCCCTGCAGTACATCACTCTTAAATATGGGTGTGTTGACTAGCTGTCTTCCCTGCAATACATCACTATTAAATATGGGTGTGTTGACTAGCTGTCTTCCCTGCAATACATCACTATTAAATATGGGTGTGTTGACTAGCTGTCTTCCATACAGTCCATCACTATTAAATAAGGGTGTGTTCACAAGCTGTCTTCCATACAGTCCATCACTATTAAATAAAGGTGTGTTGACTAGCTGTCTTCCCTGCAGTACATCACTCTTAAATATGGGTGTGTTGACTAGCTGTCTTCCCTGCAATACATCACTATTAAATATGGGTGTGTTGACTAGCTGTCTTCCATACAGTCCATCACTATTAAATAAGGGTGTGTTCACAAGCTGTCTTCCATACAGTCCATCACTATTAAATAAGGGTGTGTTGACTAGCTGTCTTCCCTGCAGTCCATCACTATTAAATATGGGTGTGTTGACCAGCTGTCTTCCATACAGTCCATCACTATTAAATAAGGGTGTGTTGACTAGCTGTCTTCCATACAGTCCATCATTATTAAATAAGGGCGTGTTGACTAGCTGTCTTCCCTGCAGTCCATCATTATTAAATATGGGTGTGTTGACTAGCTGTCTTCCCTGCAGTACATCACTCTTAAATATGGGTGTGTTGACTAGCTGTCTTCCCTGCAATACATCACTATTAAATATGGGTGTGTTGACTAGCTGTCTTCCCTGCAATACATCACTATTAAATATGGGTGTGTTGACTAGCTGTCTTCCCTGCAGTACATCACTATTAACATGGGTGTGTTGACTAGCTGTTTTCCCTGCAGTAATCCCTATTAAATTAGGGACGGCTAGCGCAGATAGCCCTAGTGTAGCTTTGCGCGAAATTCTAGAACAAAGAAACAAAAATGTTCTAATCTTGTAAACATTCCTGCACCATCACGTGATTAACTGCCTCAAGGTTTCTAATACAAGTGAGTTAAGGAAGAAAATACTTTATTGCAACGAGCGGGGTACCTCAATAGCTTTTGTTCTAAGGTGACGGATGAAGAAATAAAACGTTGTACGTAAGAGATTTGTGTATGAAAATGAATACAAAAACTTTGAAGTCACTGTGTGAACTTGTTCTAACTGGGCCCTCACGTGAGCCACTAAAAGTTACATCTCTACAGCAATAAAAAAATGCAAGATCCTGTTGTGAACACAAAACATATCACGTTGTCCGCGAGGTGGCGGGAGTTACTTTTGACTGTTTTTAAGCACGTTCCCTGAGACTGGACTGTCAAGAACGAAGAAGGATCACATTAATTAATACAGATAATTTGTTCTGATGCAGAATAAGCACGCTGAAGAATAAAACTCAACTATTTCTTGGAGGGATATGTACTTTCACTACTAATATTGGGAATAGTTGTCCAAAGAGAAGTAAAATTCGACGTGTCACTTACTCTAACACCTATTAATTCATGAATAATTCACTCTAAAATTGTCAAGTGTATATTAAAAAATACATGTCCAGAATAATAATAACCATGGGTAAGGACTACTTCTGTTAAGCGAACTCAGTGCCCAAAACATGGGTTGTATTATTTCTTTGATGTTACTTTCATTAACGGTATCAGTAAAAATGTTTAAGTAATATTTTGATTGACTTATCTATTTTATATTTGATTGCGAGGATTACTTGATATCGTCAGTTTAATGTATGGAATTTAGGACCAGTCTACATCTATTAAAATAACTGAAATTCGCGAGATATTATTGGGAATACGGCCGAAAATGTCGCTAGTTAACAATGGTACACAACTGATGAATTGTGAAACGGTTATCTGCGTTTAAATGTTTATTTTAATAGCTTGATTATAATAATCGCGGTAAAGAGCACTTACAGCATGGTCGTGTGACAAAATTTATTTATTCATTAAATAATTCAGTTATCTTAAGCATTTATGCTAAAATACACAAGCCAATTAACATACTTAACAAAAATTTCTACACCAATTCAAAGAAACCTAAAAACGAAACGGAAGTAGGACAGCAGAGTGAAACTGTGATATAAAAACAGAGCATTTTGATTAGATAAGGAGAAACATGCACTAAAAGCCACGCCCCACTGTATAAAAATTATCAGCAACTCAATTAGTATACAGCTTAAGCCAGCCTTTATCAGCCAACACAATTCTACAAGTAAAGTTCTTTTTGATTCGAGTCCAGCGTGAATACTTTTCTGGGTTTTCGATCGATTCCAACATATAAAGATAACTGTAAGAGACATTCTATTACTGTCAATCACGTTCACCTACAGTTATCCGGACTCGCTACATGTCAACACGTTTCACCCTCTGTTATCCGGACCCACTATTTGTCAACACGTTCACCTACTGTTATCCGGACCCAATACTTGTCAACACGTTTCATCCACTGTTATCCGGACCCACTGCTTGTGAACACGTTTCACCCACTGTTATCCGGACCCACTGCTTGTGAACACGTTTCACCCACTGTTATCCAGACCCACTGCTTGTCAACACGTTTCACCCACTGTTATCCAGACCCACTGCTTGTCAACACGTTTCACCCACTGTTATCCGGACCCACTGCTTGTCAACACGTTTCACCCACTGTTATCCGGACCCACTACTGTCAACATCTACTGTTTATTTTGCCAGACGTTCCTGAAGATTATCTTTACTGATAAGATTCATCTACTGTTTACAAAATCCTGGATTCGATTCTCTCCGTTTTAACATAGCGCTAAACAAACAAACGTATGAAATGAAGTACATCATAACTACCTTAATAATACAGAACGACAATGAAATAATCACCAGTTTTTTGTTAAGCGAACAAACTGCACAACAACTACAAGTATCGAAACATGATTTTCAGCATTTTATAACCCTTCACTTTCCACTGAACCACTGGGAAAGCGTCACGTTAAGGAACCCGAACATGTTTTTACTGTTATTATTTTACCACGAACTGAAATCAACGTCAAAGTTTGAGAAATTAAACAAAGCAGATGTGAGACAGAAAAGTTATGACTTAACAACAGTACAATATCAAACTACTCTAAAACTTTACATCAAAATTTGTTATCTGTACAATTATAAAACCACTTCTGTCTGTGCGTGTGTGTTTCTCCGACCTATAATCGTCACGATACGTTCTGGTGTTCTTGAGTTTACCACACAGAAGCCTCTAAAACCCATCATTTCCTTCCCTACGTTGCTTCTTATTGTCTTGGACGGTGTAACAAATGTTCCCACTGCAGACTGTCTTATTGGTGGCGAGTGGCGCATACGCGTACCGTCCCACAGTCCACGTGAATCCAACGAAACGAATAACGTGCGAATTTGAATATCTTTGCTAATACCAACTAAACCACACACTGCTTCACTAAAGCGTTGTGTTTTTAATATCTCATTTGTATTTTAACGAATCAGTTGTGAGTTGTTGTTGCAGACAGACAGAACGCAGCTAGTCAACATAACACGCTTCCAGCTCTTGGGCTAACATTTAACCAACAAATAGTGGGATTGGAAGAAACTTTATAACGCCCATACGACTGAAAGAACGAGGTGTTAGGTAATAGAGATTCGAACCCAGACTCGCGAATTTCAAGTCGAGTGCCTTAACCACCATGCCATGCTAGGCCTTTCATGGGATAATGACTTGTCTGACAAACGTCTGCATGTGTGTGTGTGTGTGTGTGTGTGTGTGTAGATGTATTTATAACAGTCAGCAAACCTTGCATGTATCACGGCGTCAATGCATCTTCTCAATACACCAATAAAGGAAACTTCCCTGTACCTATAATGAAGTATCGCGTAATTATAAAAGTAATTAGTAGGTTTCGTCAAGTGACCATTAATAGTGAGACTGATGGCCATAATCCAACCGTGACATTTCTAACCACAACGACTGGATACAGAATATCTTAGTTTTTATTACTTTGTCGTTCTATACTGTAGCACCCAAAGACCTCAAAATTATTCACGTTTTCTATCACAAAACAATTAAAACTATAGTCCACATCTGGCTCTACTGAGAAAAACCTCAGAGTTTCGAAACGGGAAGTGACGGGAATCAGTCCAAAACAGGTCATGCGTATATAACAAGTTAGCCTCCTGTAGCAACAACTTCACGTGGGTGTACCTACGTACATACGTGGGTGAACTGGTAACCCAACGAGGTGTACACCTGGAGATATCACCCCATCTACGAGCTATTAACGTCAACTAATTTTATGTTTGTTACCGCGAGACTTCGCGTGATTTAAACGCTTTCATTAGCACAATGCTTCTCCAGTAGATTGGCAATTCGTTACGTAAAACAGCTACTGAATTAATACCACGACAATATTTATGGTTTGTAACACTGACTAACGTTCATTTCACTATCCCGGCATCCATCAGCACTGTTACCAAACGAACACGAATCAGTAACGGTCTCCAACACAAAGTTAAGTGAACTCAAGTGGGTTGGTAGAAAACAGAGACCCCAAACAAAGCCCACGCCTTCAAAGTTTGCAAAGCACTGAATATTATTATGTGAATTAGATTCGTGCAAACTGTATGGAGAATAAATTAATCATAACTCACACACTAGCACAACAATAATCGTAAGGAATATCTGTAAACACACAACTGTCTCTGTTTACTTTAGCTGTAATGAGTTGAATTTTATGATTCGTATAGTAAACTTAAAACTGGAACGACAACTTTAACACTATTTTATTAGAAAGTTAATAAAAATGGTTATTTTCAATTACTGAAAAATTAAAATTCATAGAATGACTGGAATGAAAACCCAGACTTTACTGAGTGACTCACAAACTTAGTAATGTACGAAACATGAAGCTAAAAAACTTGCTAAGCTTCGACAAGAAACAGCTGCTAATATAAATCACAGGAAAACACGAGCACGTCAACCGAACGTTTTATCTTATTGGTTGTTAGGTCCTTCCACGTGAAAACTGACCGTCTACTCAAGACGAGGCAACATCCTTTTCAGTTTTTCAAAGGAAGAAACGATGACTAATGCAGCGTATCTCAAAGTGTTGTCCAAGGATTTCTGGGGTCCCCGAGGTCAAAACTCTTTTCATAACATAATTCCTTCAATGAAATGTTTTCGTACGATTTGAACCCAGTTAGAGAATAAGAGTGAAAGAGGCAAACAGCTTCTTAGTTTTGGGTCTTTGAGAAATCTCTATAACCTCATTGTTTGTTTGTCTGGAATTTTGGGCAAAGCTACTCGAGAGCTATCTGTGTTAGCCGTCCCTAATTTAGCAGTGTAAAACTAGAGGAAAGGCAGCTAGTCATCACCAACCATTGCCAACTTTTGAGCTACTTTTCCACACGAAATAGTGGGATTGACCGTCACATTTTAGCACTCCAACGATTGAAAGGGCGAGCACGTTGTGTGTTACGAGAATTCGAACCCGCGACGAGTCGAGTGCCTTAACCACCTGGCCATGCATGGTCTACATAACTCAGTGAACCAATATGTTTCAAATGACCAATGTATGATTTTATACATTGGTAAACAAAATCCATTCAATGTGCAGGACAGACCAGTGGAATTTAACGTAACAGAGTACGAAAAGTTCACTGATGTGGTTTCAGATTTCGCGTTCCAACTAACCTTTGAGAAACTACCACTAGTTCGAGTGTTGGTGTGGTATCCACACATATCTGTTAAAATACTCCTCCCTTTCTCAACCACATATCTACAAACGAAACGACATAACGCAACAGTTTGAATGCAGAAGCAGATATGAGAATCCATCTACCTTCTATTAAACCAAACATCAAAGATTTCCGAACATGTAGCACAATGCCACACTTATCACTATTTTTTGTTTTGAAAACTAGTTATTTTTCATTTAGCTTTAATTATAATAGGAGAAATATCGATAGATATAACCCACATATATAACAGCTCTTATCGAATAGATTCCCGTTATATTCAATACAGTAACACTTCCTACTACAAGAATGTTGGCCCAAGAAGCACACTAAACACAAGAATGTTGGCCCGTAGAATCACAGTAAACACAAGAAGGTTGGCCCAAGAATCACACTAAACACAAGAAGGTTGGCCCAAGAATCACACTAAACACAAGAATGTTGGCCCGTAGAATCACAGTAAACACAAGAAGGTTGGCCCAAGAATCATAGTAAACACAAGAAGGTTGGCCCAAGAATCATAGTAAACACAAGAAGGTTGGCTCATAGAATCACAGTAAACACAAGAAGGTTGGCCCATAGAATCACAGTAAACACAAGAAGGTTGGCCCATAGAATCACAGTAAACACAAGAAGGTTGGCCTATAGAATCACGGTAAACACAAGAAGGTTGGCCCATAGAATAACAGTAAACACAAGAAGGTAGGCCCGTAGAATCGTAGTAAATACAAGAATGTTGGTCCACAGAATCAAAGCAAATACAAAAAGGTTGGCCCATGGAATCACAGCAAATACAAGAATGATGGCCCAGAAAATCACAGTAAATACAAGAATTTTGGGCCATAGAATAACAGTAAATACTAAATTGTCGTTCACCAGAATCACAGTGAATACATGTTGTGCCAAGTTGTGGAAATTGCAATAAAAAATCCAAAAAGAATAATGATATTACTCATCTAATGTTGTGAACTAGGACTGACAGTAATTATTAACATGACCAACACTTCTCATCACCTTACAATAATTATTAACATACAGCACAATGACCAACACTTCTCATCACCATACAATAATTATTAACATACAGCACAATGACCAACACTTCTCATCACCATACAATAATTATTAACATACAGCACAATGACCAACACTTCTCATCACCTTACAATAATTATTAACATACAGCACAATGACCAACACTTCTCATCACCATACAATAATTATTGACATACAGCACAATGACCAGAACTTCTCATCACCTTACAATAATTATTAACATACAGCACAATGACCAACACTTCTCATCACCATACAATAATTATTGACATACAGCACAATGACCAACACTTCTCATCACCTTAAAATAATTATTAACATACAGCACAATGACCAACACTTCTCATCACCAAACAATAATTATTGACATACAGCACAATGACCAAAACTTCTCATCACCTTACAATAATTAACATACAGCACAATGACCAACACTTCTCATCACCTTACAATAATTAGTAACACACAGCACAATGACCAACACTTCTCATCACCTTACAATAGTTAGTAACACACAGCACAATGACCAACACTTCTCATCACATTACAATAATTATTAACACACAGCACAATGACCAACACTTCTCA
Organism: Carcinoscorpius rotundicauda; assembly: GCA_011833715.1. NCBI lineage: Eukaryota > Metazoa > Arthropoda > Merostomata > Xiphosura > Limulidae > Carcinoscorpius > Carcinoscorpius rotundicauda. The sequence continues at coordinate 404,493 of MU033987.1, forward strand.
TCAGTTATTGTTGTTTTTTCTTAATACTCTTCCTATGCTGGTAAAAATACTTTTGTTCACTCACGGAATGTTAAAGACGAAATAATAACATTAAAAAATAGCCCTGTATATTCACTCCTGTACATTATGCCTTGACATGTGGGGGTCTGTGTCCCCTTTTATAATTCGTTTTTTATTCCTTACAGATGACTTCCTATCAACAAACAAACATGTTCCGAGATTTTCATCGTGACTTTTGTCTGCAATTTCAGCCCATGTGAATGTTTGTTGATGGACTGTGGTAAAAGTTAAAAATTCGCTTAGACGGGCCTAACTTTGATGTCTTCATTAAGTTAAATACAGATGGGTCTAACTTTGAGGTCTTCATTAAGTTAGATACAGATGGGTCTAACTTTGATGTCTTCATTAAGTTAAATACAGATGGATCTGACTTTGATGTGTTTGGTAATGTTAAATAACTAGGTAATGCTGAGTTTATAAACAAATTTGCAAATTCATTTCGAGTCAAAATATAAAGTCGACCAGAAACATAGTTTTTTTGTACAGTCATCAGTTGACCCATGCAATCAGACTTAATGCCATGTTCTGGATAACCAGTCAGACTTAAGGCATGGCAAAGAGAAGTCGTGTGTGATTTTTTTCATCGATTTTGATTTTGTCGCAATAAGTAAACAAAAAGCTGGTACCCGTGTTTCAAGCTCAGTTTCAACAGCTATGACAGGTGATTGCAATTTAAACTGTAACTCATGTAAAATGTGGAATAAATTGCCAGACGACAGATCCCTCCCGATGTTTCGTCCATTATGCATTTAGAACGGCTTATTTGGCGGATCATAATCAGTCAGCAGCATCCAGCGTCTACGTAGCTACTTTTAACTTGAAAGTGTGATTGACTGTCCTGCTTATAACACCCACTACAGCTGAAAGTGTGAAGTGTGTTCAACTGAATATTGAAACTCCAACATTGGACCTTCAGACTACACACAAAACGCCAACCATTACACAACATCCAGGCTCCAGTCACCGTATTGAGGTCAACCTAAAAAAGGGCTCGGTAAGATCTGGTCTCAAATCTCTACATAAAGTTCGTTACTTTACAAAAATATCGAGTTCTAGGTTGAAAATTAAAAAATCACCAAAGTTCTATTAATTTAAAAAGTGTTTTCAAGTGCCTTAGGCCTACCTAAACGTTTAAATACACGATATGGATGTACAGGGAAATCAACGAAAATATTTGTTTGGTTTTCCGATTCCAATACACATTAGACGTGATGTTGTAATAGATGATAAGGACGGTTAAATACAAGTTGGAAAGGAGGGTGGAAGGAAAGATTTGTTTTGTTTATTTTTGAATTTCGCACAAAGCTAGACGAGGGCTATCTGTGCTAGCCGTCCCTAATTTAGCAGTGTAAGACTAGAGGGAAGACAGCTATTCATCACCACCCACCGACAACTCTTGGGCTACTCTTTACCAACGAATAGTGGGATTGACCATTACTTTATAACGCCTCCACGGCTGAAAGGACGAGCATGTTTGGCGCGACGGGGATGCGAACCCGCGACTCTCGAATTACGGGAAGGAAAGAAGTAGCATGTGCGGATAATTAGAATAATTCGCACCATTCGTCAATGCAAACAAGAAAAATCTTCAAAGATTATAAAACTGAAAAACCAGAGTCGCAAGCACCATTCACTAAAGGCCCGACACGGCCAGGTGGGTAAGGCACTCGAATCGTCATCCGAGGATCGCGGGTTCCAGTCCCCGTCACACAAAACATGCTCACCCTTTAAGACGTGTGAGCGTTATAATGTGATGGTCAATCCCACTATTTGTTGGTAAAAGAGTAGCCCAAAAGTTGGCGGTTGGTGGTGATAACTAGCTCCCTTCCCTCTAGTCTTACACTGCTAAATTAGGCACGGCTAGCGCAGACAGCCCTCGACTAGCTTTGCGAGAAATTAAAACAAACAAACAAATAAACCATTTACTAAACCCGTTTGCTACAAGGATAACAAATGAACAAGCTTTAATGAAGCTAACACGGCAGGTCCCAGAAGCAACACATCAGGCCTGGTTTCGTTTATTGATTTGGTTTGAATTACGGATTACGTTCGAGTCGAGTGCCTTAACCACATGGCCATACCGAGCTAGTTTTGTTTACAACATTTTTATTTTTTGGTATATTTTCACGAATATAATTTTAAAAGGAGTAAAATAATTAATTATTCTTTCTGTAAAAATCATTAATTTGTGTTAAATTGGTCGGAAGTACAGATTAATAAAACCAAATTAACGTGGTGTAGCCCAGTTAGCCCTACATTCGCTTATTAATGCAAAGTACATCATATTAATGAACTAAATACACATCTAAGAAGTTATTCTAAGTCCAAGTCAGCAGTACACACAAATATGCTGATCAAATCGATCGTCGAGACAGCAGAATGATTTCAACACTGTAATGGAAAAACAAAACATAAAACGGAAACCAATTCTTAAAAAAGGCAAAAACAAACCCTTGTAAAAACGATATAATTACACAAAAAAATCTAATTTTTGATATAAGATTCATTAGAACTGATCTTTCCCAAACCACCTGAGGTACCCTTAACCTGGAGGGAAATTATGTAAATTCGTAATTAATGGAAAGTTACCTTACAACATGAAAAGTTGTTTCCTTTATATCCAATTTTAAAAAACAAAACGCTCACAAAAACAGCAAAACACAAAATGTGAATCGTAAATTTGAATGCATCTCCTCAGAGACAACAAACCCTCACACCAAATTTGAAGATTCTTCCACAGCAGTAGAAACAAACAAACACAAAAACACTCGTAGAAACCGCCAATTGCCAAATTTGAACATTTGTGTGCATTTCCCCATGGATCTAATAAACCTCTATACCAATTTTGGTGAATACCCATCCACACCCTGCGAAGTATTGATGTGGTCATATAACAAACAGTAATATTATATTTGTATAGATGGTGCCAGTACATAAGATTTGCATGCGATTTATTCATGACGTCATATCTGTACTCTCAGAATGAAGAAAAAGTTATCCGTAACAGGAAAGAAAGATAAAACGGAGAAATCGAGACCCGTATTACAACCCGACATGCACACGGGATAAATATTTCGCCGAGTTGAGAGTTGCAAATCGCGTAATAAAATGGTTTTCCAGTATCATTTAAGCAATAGTTTCATTACAGTATGACGTCAGATTTTCAGCTAATGCTCGTAGAAAGGCTCAGAAGTTTAAATACACACTTTTAGTTCATAGCTCATTCATCTCTTCACCGATTTGAGATTTAATTACACTTTTGGACTCAAGAGGTCGCAACCCTTTCGACTGAAGCATTTGATTCATAGATTAATGTAATCTTATCCTGCCTAAAAGAATTTCAAATTTGAGAGTAGGGTGGTGGGTATCCTGATAAGTAATAAACTCGAATCGGTTATATCGTGCTCCAGGGTTGGTGCTGCCGCGCAGACAAATACAATTAATAGAAATGGGAGTGAAAAGGTTTCACATATTAATTCACTCTAACCCTGCCTTAAAAAATAAGTGTTGCGGCTATTGATAATTCCTTCTTGTTTTCATAACTGTTTACCCGTTACACTCACTTCCACCAACATCGGTCTATAATGATGTCACTTCCCTGTATTCTCGTGTAACCAATAGACAGTAGTAGTTACTCATCTCCTAGCGGTCACAAGACTGAACTAAAACAAAACAAATACAATCATAACCTCTTAAAAGCGTGATACATGAGTACATCGTAGGTTCCAGAGGAGGCTAAAATCGATGTTTCTTCTATGTTAAAAAAAAAAGTTCAGATCATAAACTTCTCAAAAACCAAACATTTTCACATTTGTAACCTTCAGTGAAACAGTATTAAAACAAAATTAGATATATTCACCTAACTACAAAGGTATGTTAAAGCGCCCTCGTTGATTTAAGTTCTTTAACCATCCTGTAGAGGTGAGTGACTTTGACCTTGACGACGCCCTCTACAATCCGGATTGTAAAACTGGGCATTGTTAAAAACTACAACATTCCGAAGTGGTATGTCTAGGGTTCTCAGTTTCACATTCTTTACCTTGTGCAGCTGTGTCTGTTTCACGTTAATCACAATGCGAAGGACATACACTGAATGTTAGAAATTTAAAACTAAACAAAAAAACCAAACAAACAACGAGTTACTAAAATCACTTCAATTTAAAAGTAATTCGTGTTTTTCTTTTCCATCAGTTTAGAACCAGGTTTGTTCTGGTTTATTGCATTTCTTGAATGGTGAAGAAAACTATAATATTTTCAAAATTTCTTTCCTCTTGATATAAATGTTAAAATCAAGCTATCATTATATAAGAATGACCTCAATGTTGAACAAACAGTTTCAAGAATTAGGACGAATTACGCGACAGCTATCAAACTCCATTTTTAATCTGTCTTCTGTGTCTACTGAAAAAAATCGAAGTACGGATGTCGGCGTTTCAAGTCCATAAATGTACTGTTGACCCCACCAAGAAACACAGAAATAAATCCTTTAACATGAGCTAAGTATTTACAATCTAATTCCATACTGTTGTGAAAAGTTGTCAATTATATAATGACACTGATTTTAACACGAGTTATGTCTTGAATATGGATAGCTTAAAATACATAACCTCTCAGCCTAAAATTTGATATAAATATCTCGTAAACTACAGGTGTTCCTACCACACACACACGTTCCTCTGAAATTGACAAATTAAAAGACGTTTTGAAGACAGAAAAATATTTTGTAGTTTACGTGAATTTCCTCATTGAGGTTTTTAGGCCTAATGTAAAATTTTACACCTTTTACAAGTAATCGAAATACCGTAAAAATAAATTAACCAAGCCATAAGCTACGACATTTTTTATTCTAACTAGCAAGCGTATTTTTACCAATCTTCAAGTCAGTCCAATTGTCCGCTGCAATATTCAGTATAAACTTTTCATGACAGTTTGTGTACAATGTTATTACAAAATGTCACTTGTATTCGCACAAAGCTACTC
>VWRL01001385.1:0-39462 GCA_011833715.1 Carcinoscorpius rotundicauda
TATTTTCACAAATTACTCCAATTTTCCTGTTCTCAGGTCATTTTGTTGCTGGACATTCTTGAGTTGATTTAAGATCAGAAATGGCAATGCTGGTTTTCTTTTCAGTTGGAGATCTTGTTTCATAAGTGTCTATAGCAGTTGATGCTAGTGATAAGAATTTTTCTTAGCAGACATTAAAATTGCCATTTTAGGCAATTCTTTGAATTTTGATGGTAAATGAAGACAATATCTCTCAATTTCACATAGAAAAAAACAGTTCCATTCTTAAAAGCATCGTCTGTTTTAGTAAGTTTCGTGGTAGGCTTCAGCAAATAGCAACAGCATTTGTATTTTCTTTTCTCATCTATGCCTTGGGAAAAAGAAAAAATAACTTTCTTTTTCAGAAATGGAAAAGGTTGTAATACTCTGTTGTTTCTGCTTAGAAAGAGGTAAAATAGTAGGCTTAGAGTCCATGTTTTAGCATGGAATGATTTAATGTAGAATATTTATTGGAGGGTGACTTTCGGATTTGGAAAATTTATAAAATAAAGCAAAATAGCTACAGGCCTTTTACTCTATAACTGTAAGGAAATTGCTCGGTAGTCATACACGGTAGGCTAATTTTAGTTTGCCAACAGCAAGGCTCATCCCAGATTTTAGGGCAACAATAATCCCACCATCGATAACATTGACACAAGTATATGTTATTATGACAAGAGATCTCATAATACCATGGAATATAGAGCTATAATTGTGGATAGCTTGTTTCTATAATATTACTATGGTTTAATAGTCGACAGTCCTTCTAATCACTGTTCTGATTACATTATTTTAAAAACTGATGTGCAAACACATATACCACTAACAATGACTAGCACAGACTTATCATCTATAGTGAGAATAAAAACTAAAACGAAAGTTAAACGTTTTGTGAAGATTTCTTAACAAATTTCCAATACTATGCATCATGGCTACTTAAAACACTGCATGTACACAGGTTGCTAGGCTACTTAAAACACTGCATGTACACAAGTTGCTAGGCTACTTAAAACACTGCATGTACACAAGTTGCTAGGCTACTTAAAACACTGCATGTACACAAGTTGCTAGGCTACTTAAAACACTGCATGTACACAAGTTGCTAGGCTACTTAAAACACTGCATGTACACAAGTTGCTAGACGATAATTACGCTTCAGTTTCCTTCCTATCGTTGTTTCTTTCTATTAGTGCCAGTTCGTAGCCTTAGCAGGCTTTGTTCTTACATCCACATGTGTAGTTATGCAGATGAACCATAATTACAAAACGATTTTGAATGTGCAACACTGAAATCATGTGACAACTACGATTAATATAAAGCTGCAGTGGGGCGTCGTGTACCAAAATCACATTTTGACATTTTTTGATACTTGTAGATAGTGTGATTACACAGAAAAGGGAATGTGAGAATCCTATTCAGCATAAAATATTCACACTCAAATTATAAAGACGTGCTCAATTCTAGACTTTAGCATTTCCAAGCTAAAGATATTTTTAAAGTGGAAAATGAAGGAATATGGGTCAGTCTTGGGCACCAGGACCACCTAGAAAGATCTGCAACAAGTTGTCAACGCACGCCACAGTTACAACCATTTTCCACGTTTCAACTTCTTTTCTTCAATCAATTTTTGGTAAACTACTTTTTGTCAAATGACGACTTGTCACGCTTGTTATTACTCGAACATGTATTTCATACTAGTAACACTGATATGTAATCAAATTAAACCTACTTAGAAGCATTCACAGGGTTCTGCAGCTGTTAGAAGCCGTATATCGAGTCTACAAAGAGTGTAATTTTGTGGATGAACATTTAAAAACTTTAAAGAACGTTTATTTGACTAGTTCTTTCATTTAGTACACCATATGGAAATATGACTAATAAAAATCCATCTACAAGTTAGCTATGGTGAGTGACATTTCTTGGCGCCTTCCACTTCTTATATATCATATAATATACAACAAACTTCTGATCTCAGGACTCTTGGGAGCTCCAACTGCTGTGTATTCGTGGTAAAGTAGCTACTATTTTCATCTCTAACTGCACATTTATTAAAGCGTCTATACTAGCTTCACTGCACTATGAGAACCACAGTTATATCTGCTACACAACTCTTGGAACTCATGCTACATCTAATTCTCAATTCCAGCAGTTGTTTTACCTATTTTTGTGTTCCACTTAGCGACAGTGAAAAATTTACTGTGTTGAAAATTTTGAAGCAAAACTACATCAATAAGCTACTTCGTCGAATACTCACTTCATTGTCTCAATACTTTTTTCCACTAATAAGTTGTGTTATATAGTAGCTTGTGATTATTTGTGGAATATAAGTGCATGCAGTTGTACAAGATCCATTTTGACAAATAACTGACTCACTTTTGAGCCCATCTTTGACCATATAGATGGATTACTCAAATATACGTGTGTTATCTTTGTCATAATATGATGTGGTTTCTTTAATGATGTGCTAATCTACCATGAATTTGTAGCACTTATCTTTTCATATTGATTTAAAAAAGATGGTTTAGTTAGTTATTCAGGCCCGGCATGGCCAAGTGGTAAGGGCGCTCGACTCGTAATCCGAGGGTCGTGGGTTCGAATCCCAGTTACACCAAACATGCTCGCCCTTTCAACTGTGAAGGTGTTATAATGTAACGGTCAATCCAAGAGTTGGCGAGTAGGTGGTGATTACTAGCTGCCTTCATTCTAGTCTTTCACTGCTAAATTAGGGACTGCTAGCGCAGATAGCCCTTGTGTAGCTTTACACAAAATTCACAACAAAACTTATTTATTCTCGTGGTAATCAGTTTGTTTTTTTGAAGTGCATTATAATCTTAATTTTAAAAATACATGTGCCAATAACAGTATGGGATACTAGATTATAAACGCGACTTATGTTTAAAGTAGTAATTTTACTGGCAGTTCCACGTCAGATTAGATGATAGATTTCTGTGGTAAATAGTAGCTATACACCACTGAGATGTTGTTGGCCATTAATTGATTCGACCACTGTTGTGTGCGTGAGCAAACGTATTCTTTCAGGTGTTATTGTTTGTCTAATATTTTTCTGTTTCTGTTTACCTTATGGTCTTTTTTGTAGGACAAAGTAAACAATAGTCGATGTTTTTTCAGCACGATTTTTAATATGTTTTGTGTTGTTTGGGCTTAACATAAAATGATCTTAGTGTCTTTCTAACACATAATTTTATATATTATATGTTGTAAGATAAATTAAAACGTGAATACTACAAATAATGTAAACTAAGATAAGTAAATTATTATTTTAGGTTTAAAAATCTTTTCAGAGACGTAAAAAGGTCAATGATCCCGGAGTAGAGATTGATTGACACATTTAATCGTAGAGTATTTATTATTGCTATTCAGTAAGCAAATCAAATAACTCTTTATTCTCCTGAAGAGAAATATTGAACTATTTAAAAAGCGCTAAACTCTTTATTCTCCTGAAGAGAAATAGTGAACTATTTAAAAAGCGCTAGAGTTTTGGATCTATTTTTAAATCATTACAACTTTTGCATGTGATCGAGTGTGTACTGATTTCTTTTAATCTGAATAATTTTGAGTTGTTAGATTTGTTTATCGTATAGTGTGCGTTGCTTCTATTTTCAGTAACGTTCTATGAGACTTACATAAGATGTTTTAGTTTCTCCTTAATGTGAAATGAAAATTAACTGTTTATAATTTTAAATTTATGAGTTTTAGCAGTTCTAAATTTAACAAACAAAGATTAGCGTCAACGAGAGTTGTTTTGCGATGAGCTGTGTAACCCTAAATATTTGAACTAAAACACTGAAAAATGGAAGAGTGTAACCCATTTCTAGTTTCATTGCAAGCTTCAAAATAGCATTTGTAGCAAGTAATTCAAATATTTATAATGGTTCTTAAGTTTCTCTCCACCATGAAACCACTAAAACTAGCTGGAGAAGATATCATACTAAAATGTCCAAAACTATCCGTGAAAGTTTCTGTTTTAACGAAAGGTAAAGACGACCTCATTGGCATGGAACAAGTTACTCTGTGAAACTGTTGATTATAGTTGATGATGAAGTATGGTTGAAGGCAAGTCTGATAAATCCAAGACATTTCAGGTGCTGATAGACGTTTCGCTCTGACGAGAAATGTCTCCACTCAAAAATGTGTATTTTATATCCATGGTCTTTTATTATTATTATTAGATATCCAACTGAAAATAGCACTTTCGCCTATGTTGGCCACAATGTCTTCATTAGATGGTGTGTAGTAAAAAAGGAACCCTAACGAGTTATCTTAAGTGTTACTGAGTCCGTGATTCAAAAAAACAATATAATGTGAGGGAAACATTAGGCTTGTGTCGCTTATAGCTCTGAAATAATGGCGCGTCTATAATCGTTTGTACGTCTTTGTGTTCGTTGTTTCTTGCTGATTGTATTCCATAGTTTATTATTTAGCTGTTTTTATCGTTCGTTGGGTCAGCTTTCTGATATTTCTTGAAGTTTACGTTTATGCTCATATCAGCTTAAAACATCAGTAGCATTTCGTTAATCAAAGTGCTTATTTGTTTAGAATTAAACACAAACTACACAATGGGCTATCAGTGCTGTGCCCACCACGGGTATCGAAAACCTGGTTTTTAGTGAGTAAGTCCGCAGACATACCACTGTACACTGATGGGGGGTTAATCAAAGTGGCTGGATTGGGTAAAATAATGCCGGGTATGTTGCAATTTCACTCAATAATTTATATTTGTTGATATGAACTATGTAAGAGCCATATAAACAAATTAACATCAGATTAAAAGCAATATATATATATATGAAAAGCAAGTAGACTTTTACAACGTAGTATTTTCATAACATAGTTATATAATCTGAAACTCAAAACGATACACGGTACTTTAAACAGATACATAACGACAAGTAGGAAGATAAATCCTAAATCAAGAAGTTAAAAAAAAAGGACAGAAAAGGATAGAGAAACAAACTGATAAGAAACTGCAGATATAAGGTGAAGAAGAAAATAATAGACAGATGGGAACAGGTCGACATGCACACATAGATAAAGAAAAACTGATTGATTTATTTAGTGTTTTATGCCGCAAAGCAGCTAGGCTATCTGCGCCAAACGTTCGGTAAAAAGGTAAAAATAAATTAAATATAGTAGAATAACAGAAAAGGAAATGAAGGTAAAACAAAACATCATTGAAAAACAGAAAAAGCATAAAACTAATGTTGACACCTAGTTTACAATGGTAAGAGAGAAAGCAGAGTAAAGGAAGTTGTAAAGTACATACTCTAGCAAAATGGTAATGATCATAACCCGCCAGGAGGACTAACAGGTAAGATCAAGAACCACCGTCAGTCACCTGAAGTTGGCCTTTCCAGTCCTGGTTCCAGGTTATGTGCCATAGCAGCCATTATCAAAATGTAAAATAATAGAAGTTTTAAAAGACATATAGCAAAATCGTAATAATGAGTAGCCAAATGTCCAGTAAAAAGGTAAAAGTAAAGTAAATGTAGTAAAATTTGTAAAAGTAAACGAAGGTAAAAACAAAACAGCAATGAAAAATAGAAATTTGCATAAAACCAATGTTGACATCCAATCTATAAAGTTTTAAAGAACTTCTGTAGCAGAATGGTAATGATCATAACCCGCCAGGAAGACCCACCGTCAGTCACCTGAAGTTGGTCGTTCCAATCTGGTTCCGGGTTATGTGTCATTATGGCCAGTACCAAAGGGTAAAGTAATAAAAAATTAAAAGACATGTAGCAAAATTAGAAAACAACTCGCCATTACGACTAGAGGGTAGTTCAGACGGATAGTTCAAACAACAGCATTAGTCACCTGAAGTTGGCCTTTCCAGTCCTGGTGTCGAGTTATTTAATGTTCTGGCCATTTTTCAATGTCAAACTGAACTAGAGAGAATGAAACTGTAAAAAAGGGAACCACAATTAAAAAGGTGTAATGAATAAATATCAAACACTTAAATTAGATTAAAAAGACTAATGGCCATTAAAAAAATTAAAACTTTATCAATGTGGACAGTGTCACCATCACCTATAACACTGTCCAATGTTACAGATAAACCCTGGGACAGAACATGTTTAAAATAGTGCCGTCGTTGAGAATCATAACGATGGCGAGAATGTAAAATGTGGCTTACAGTGATTTGAGTGTTACACAAACTACACATTGGTGCATCAGTTCCAGATAAAAGAAAACGATGAGTTAAAAACTGTGACCAATGTGTAGTCTAGTTAGAACAACTTCCTCCTTTCGAACCTTAAGGAAGCTAGACGGCCAAAGCCCAATATAGGGTTTTATTTGAAAAAAGTTTGTTGTCGCGTTGCTCACTTGAAGTGGACTGCCAGTTGGCACGGAGCCGAGCCTTGAAGACAACACCATAGTCCATGTACGGAATAGGCACAGTGGTGATGGTGATGGAGCAGATAGGTTTAGCTGCCATGTCTGCAAGCTCGTTCCCGCGAATACCAATATGGCCTGGTATCCAGAAAAACTGGATAGAAGAAGCAGTTTATAAGAAATGGGCCAGTCGGTTTTGAATATCAGCGAGAACAGGGTGTGAGCCAACGTGTAGCGATTCCAGGGCCAGTATAGAACTAAGCGAGCCAGTATAAATAGTGCAGTTGGAGTACTGCTCAGCTGCAATATGATCCAGGACAAGAGATATGGCATACAGTTCATCAGTGAACATAGAAGCTGTAGAGGGGATTCTGCGCGCAACCACCGAACCGCAGCAAACCATAGCAGAGCCCACTGAATTACCTGATTTGGAACCATTTTTATAAATGGAAGTGGAATGATTGTTTGAAAGATGTTCATGAAATAAATGACGGTACTTTCAATCTGGAGTATCTGCCTTTTTCAGATGACTGAAAGAAAGGTCATACTGGGGGCTGTAATAAGCCATGTGGGATGGACTGACCTGTGGAATCAGCAATGTTATCCAAGGACAGACCCAAGTCATCCAGTTGCGCCTGGATGCGAAGGCCAAACGGAATAATGACAGATCGTCTGTTCTGAAACGTACTGCCCACCGAGGTAGGAAAACACATCTGCTTTGTTAAGGAACGAAGTTTCGAAGAATATCGTAAAGCTTGTTGCAAACGGCGAAAGTGCAGAGAAGGTTCATGAGATTCAACGTATAAGCTTTGAACTGGAAAGAGGGGGAAAGCCCCAGTGCAGAGTCGAAGTCCTTGGTGATGAATGGGGTCCAGCATCTTTAAGGCCGAGGATCTGGCAGAGTCATAGACCGTTGATCCATAGTCGAGTTTTGATCGAATAAGAGGATGATATGCCTTTAACATTGAATATCGATCTGCTCCCCAACTGGAAGAAGAGAGAACACGGAGGATGTTTAGTGCTTTTGTGCATTTTACTCGTAGCTGCTTTAAGTGTGGTATAAAGGTCAGCTTGCGGTCAAAGATAAGCTCCAAGAACTTGGTCTTAAAGAGAACTGATAGCGAAACTTCACTAAATAAAGTTCAGGATCAGGGTGAATACCCCGTAGGCGGCAAAAGTGCATGCAAATGGTTTTAGAGGGAGAGAAATTAAAGCCGTTCGCCATAGTCCACTTCATTACACGATTGAGGGCAGTTTGTAGTTGCCGCTCAATATATCTTATGTACGACGACTGACATGAGATGTGAAAGTCGTCGACATACAGCCCATTCGTAATAGCTGTTCAGTGATGGCATTTATCTTTATACTGAAAAGTGTAACACTCAAAACAGCCCTGAGGGTCACCAACTTCCTGTACAAAAGAACGGAAAAGTGTCGAACCCACATGAACTTGGAATCTCCTGTCCATTAAAAATGTTTCAATAAATATGGATGTCTCGCAAAACGCCACACCACCATGTTGTATCATAAGCCTTTTTTCAATGTCAAAGAATATTGATATAAGATTTTGGCGTTTGAGAAAGGCTTCTCTGATTGACGTTTCAAGTCGAATTAGGTGGTCTGTGGTGGAGTGCTGTCGTCGAAACCCACACTGGGTGTGCGTGAAGACGTTTTCTGATTCGAGGAACCAAACAAGACGAGCATTAACCATCCTTCCTACGGTCTTACAGAGACAGCTCGTCAAAGCAATTGGACGGTAGTTTGAAGAAATCTTGGGATCTTTCCCTGGCTTAGAGAAAGGTAAATAATAGTCTGGCGCCAGGCATCAGGAAAAACATTCTCCTGCCAGATCCGGTTAAAAACAATCAGAAGGGTATCAAGAGAAGCAGAAGATACATGGTGCATCATGTCATAGTGTACATCATCAGGTCCAAGAGATGAACTGCCAGACCAATCAAGTGCCATTTTCAGTTTCACCAGTGTAAATGGATAATTATAGTCAAAGAACCAGTCAGTTCGAAAAAGAGAAGAGGTGAACGCTCTGCCCAAGAAGGTTGAGGAACAATCAAAAGTGCTAAATACCTGGCAAAAGCTTTCACCTAGAGCATCAGCGATGCTCCGGGACATCAGCCACCTCCTGACCATCAGAGGGTACGATCGAGAGGGGGACAGAATTGTAGTACCCACTGACCTTTTCGAATCCTGTCCCATATGACCTTGGAACTGGTGGTAGAAGACATGCTAGTTGTGAACTTAATCCAAGATTCCTTCTAGCTTTGACGTCTTACCCACCTAGCATGTGCACGGGCCCGTTGGAAAGCGACGCGGTTTCGAAAGTGTGGGATATCTACGAAAAGTATCCAGGCCCGTTTTTGAGCCTTCCGTGCTTAGTGGCAGCAGGATTCCACCACAGACAAAGATATCGTGGAAAACGTGTCGAGAAAACAACCGGATATATATGTTTTTTTTGTTTTGGAATTTCCGCACAAAGCTACTCGAGGGCTATCTGTGCTAGCCGTCCCTAATTTAGCAGTGTAAGACTAGAGGGCCCCGAGCTAGTTATCACCACCCACCGACAACTCTTGGGCTACTCTTTTACCACCGAAAAGTGGGATTGACCGTCACATTATACACCCCCACGGCTGAGAGGGCGAGCAGTTTGGCCAACTCGGGCGGCGAAACCCGCCAACCCTCAGATTACGAAGCACACGCCTTAACGCGCCAGGCCGTTGCCAGGCCGGATATATATGTAGAAAGTTCGACAGATGAGAGATGTATACATTGAGGGGAGAGAGAAAACTGTCTAAGATATACGTAGAGTTCTGACAAATGGGAACAAGTCGACACGTACGCATAGAGAAAGAGAAAACTACCAAGGATATATGTAGAGAGTTCGACAGATGGGAACAGGTCGATATGTATACATTGAGGAAGATAAAGCTATCTATGATATGTGTAGAGAGTTCGACAGACGTGTATTTAAACAACCTAGGAAAAATGTAGAGAGTTCGACAGATGTGTGGTTAAACAAACAAGTCGAAGAAGTTATAGATAGTGATTGACAAACACACAACTTTATAATCAGACAACGACATTTATATAGATGAGGAAGTAATTAAACTGATAGAGACAATAGGCTGAGAGATTAAAGTGTATGTCAAACAGACAGACTGACACTCGGAGATCGACCAAACTGATAGATAAAGAGCATTGCACACAGTGATTGTTTCTTTGACAGAAACTTGGAGAGCAGCTAACAATCATAATGATAAAAAGCGTTGAGCACACCGTTTTGTGTTTTTCTTTGGAGTAAAGCCGCATTGGACTATCTGATGTATCGCCCCAAATTTTAGTATTGTAAATCGATGTTCTATTGGGTGGAGACACACGTTGATTGAGAAAGCGCTTGAACAGTAACTCAGACAGATAAAAAAAATAACTGATATTAAGATAGAATGACGTGCAAAGAGATTGAAATAACGAAACTGACAGATTTAATGGAGAGAACACGGCAATATGAATGATAAGTATAAAATTGCTTGCAAATGAGAAAAGAAAAAAAATTAGATAATAGATTTTTAGATTTGAAAAATAAAGCGACAAAAACAGAGTAAGATGTGCAGACAGACTAATAGAAAGAAAGAACGACAGAGACGTGTAAGATATACAAAGAACGACAGACACGTGTTAGATATATAAAGAACGACAGACATGTCAGATATACAAAGAACGACAAACGCGTCTTAGATATACAAAGAACGATAGACACGTGTCAGATATATAAAGAACGACAGACGCGTCTTAGATATACAAAGAACGACAGACGCGTGTTTAGATATACAAAGAACGACAGACACGTGTTAGATATACAAAGAACGATAGACACGTGTTTGACATATAAAGAACGACAGACAAGTGTTATATATATATAAAGAACGACAGACGCGTGTTGAGATATACAAAGAACGACAGACACGTGTTAGATATACAAAGAACGACAGACGCGTGTTTAGATATACAAAGAACGACAGACAAGTGTTAGATATATAAGAACGATACACACGTGTTAGATTATAAAGAACACAGACGCGTATTAGATATACAAAGAACGGCACACACGTGTTAGATATATAGAGAACGACAGACACGTGTCAAATATACAAAGAACGACAGACACGTGTTATATATATATAAAGAACGAAAAACATGTCAGATATACAAATAACGTCAGGGAAATTGGATAACATAAAATTAGTTTCTTTGTTGAATTTTGTGCAAAGCCACACGAGGGCTATCTGTGCAAGTTGGTCCTAATTCTAAAGTGATAGAGTAGATGGAAGGCAGCTAGTCAGCACCATGTACCACCAATTCTTGTGTACTTTTTACCATCGAATAATGGGATTGGCCGTAATACTATAACGCCTCCATTGTTTGAAAACTGAGGATGCTCAATAAAGGGACTTGAATCTGCAACCCGAAGATTGCGAGTTGAGTACCCTAACCATCTGGCTGTGACGGAAGAAACGACAAATGCACAGAAGACACAATGTCTTTTATACTTACTTGTAATACAGAGCTTGAAATCTTTCTGCAGTCTCCGATATTAACGACTGTCGACTGAACTTTCAGTGTCAGATAATAATGTGTGACCTCTTTTTCCTGTAAAAAAAACAAAAACAACAGTTCATTAAACGTCCTTTTGCTGTATAGGTCCACGTGTTTTTTTATTCCTTCTGTTCAAAACTTCTGAAGCTTCATTTTCATTCTATAAAGAAGTACGATCAATCCTGATGGGCGTTGGTTATCTCATCCTCGGATCGCAGAACATGTCTCATGCTACTTTTGTTTTTTTCTTTACTTGCAATACATTACAATGCCTTTCACTTATTTTCTATAAATGGTGATATAATAAACAGCAGTTCTAAAGAAATAGTGTCGTGAATAGAGAATGGTGCTCTTATAATAAACAAATAATATTTCTTTTTTGGTAATGTACAACTGCAATATTACAACTCTGTAACAATCACACATGTCTGTAAAATTGTCGATGTTTGAAAGGTATCTCTTCTTAGTACCAAAAACTACCTCCCAGAGAGTTTATTTATAAGATATGATACGATCTAAATACTTTAAAGAGTTTGTGATAGTTTATTTGAAAAATTTCGTGTATATTACTAACTTAGATATGTTTGGTGTTGAGAAGGCGGCGTCCTCTGGCATCGAATTTTGCTGAGAATTAAATAAATGATTTTATCCCAGCCTAACGTCTGATAATAACGCATCTAGTTATTACTGCGTGTCTTATGTAACAGATTGTACGCCTGTCGTAAATTGGGACAAGCGTAATCTATTCAGTAGCTCAGTGGTATTACAAACCATCCAGTTTGAAGTTCTGGACGGGAAGGCAAGATCCATTACGTTACTATCCTAAATCAACACTGGACGTGGGTTATGGAGCGGTAGTTTGCACTGTCATGTCGAAAGAGGTTTGTTTACTCAACAAAATTATGTCAATACATACTTTACCATTACTGTCCAGATCGTTTTAATACAATAACAGCTTCCGTACATATTACCGCTAGCAGTGAGACACCAAAACCAATAGAAATAGGTTCAAACCTATTACTGTATTAACCTCACTTCCACTAACAGTCGGCTGATAGTGTGAAAAACAACTTATTTTGAAGTTGTCGTAAAATTCAAAACCAAATAACCAAGATTTATCTCCTTATCAATAAAAGTGTTAATACCTAAACCAGCTGTTTGACATACATTTTATTTCAAGTGGGTTTCTCGCCATCAAGAAGATTCATCTTTTCATGTGGTGATTTACTATTGCTCTCTGCTTACATTTCTACGGTCGAAGTACCGAAAATATCTGATGTGTTGGTTTTGTGGTTCTAAAAACCTTGCAATCTTTAACTTTCAGAGTATCAAAATTTAAAGATCTAAACTTAGAACTTAGGTTCTTACATTTAAAGTTGCATATTAATGAATAGAAAACAACAATAAATAAGCTCATCTGTGTCACATCTCTGAAAAAATTAGAAAATAGACATTATACAAATATTCAAAAGAGTAAACTTACCTTTGCAAAACCAAGGTCAGCAAACCATGCTTGCATTCTTTATAACGTACGATAGCTCTCATTTATCATGTTATAAAAGTGAAAGAAGAACCAATAGCCTTTAAGACAGAAGGATAAAATAAGAAATAAAAAAGTCCGTCTGTGGCACAGTGGGAAGCTTGTGGACTGAAAACGTTAAAAACTGGTTTCAATACCCGTGGTGAGCACAGCATCTGTGTATATTTATACATAACTACAAACAAACATAATAATGATAATGAAGATGGAGACACATGGGTATATTGTCACAGATAAAAACCAGTACACACTGCATGTTATAGATAAATATTTTCAATACGCTTTGCATGAGGTTATATTCATCTAGACAAACGATTAGTGTGTAAGACAGTTATATTCTTACAAATAGTCAATAAACACAGGTAGAATATCTTATTCTTGCACATTAAAAATAAGTAGTTAGGAGAAAAAACAAAAGTGCATAAAAACAACATGTGTTTAAATTTTAGGCCCCCTTTTGAGCTTGAGGTCTGGCTCAAATTCCCCTCCCTCCACTCGCCACTACTTCTTTTAATGTGTTAGAAAATGTAAGGAGAAAGTTATATTCTCACAGAAAATCAATAGTTAGCAAATGTTGGCAGTAAAGTTATATGCTTACAGAGGAATAAATGGTAAATTTGGGCAATAAAATTATATTCTTACAGAAAAATAAATAGTAAATTTGGGCAGCAAAGTTATGTACTTTTTGAGAAATAAATAGTAAGTTTGGGCAGTAAAGTTATATACTTATAGAGAAATAAATAGTAAATTTGGGTAGTAAAGTTACATGCTTACAGAGAAATAAATAGTAAATTTGGGCAGTAAAGATATATTCTTACAGAGAAATAAATAGTAAATTTGGGCAGTAAAATAATATTCTTACAGAGAAATAAATAGAAAATAGTTGTAATTTTACAGAAAAATCAGTCATTTCTAAAAGTAGACAGTAAAGTTATAGACAGTTAGTGTAAAGTGCTGTGGATTTAAGGTTTGTACTCCATTGCTGCCAAAGGGAAAAAAAATCGCGTAGTGAGTGCGTTAAAAGTGTAACGTTCAGATCTCAATATTCGATTAGAGTAGCGATAGAATTGGCAGTAAGTGGTGTTTACTAGCTGTATATAGATAGCCCTCTTGTAAGTTTGCGCGATACTTCAGAAATAAACGAATGGACAAAAAATCACACTTTGTCTTTCGAAAGTTTGATGTTTGAATATAGTCTTGGCTTTCATCATTATACCTTTTGTTAAGTTTATAATACAACTTTTATAACTATTTGACAATAGAGCAACGTTTTACGATTAGACGTTCTGATTTTATTTGTTCAGCCAGTAATGTAGGGATTTTATTCTCTGTATGAAATCAAGACAGTTAGTCTGCTATATGATCATTAGCCAGATCAAGTGATATGTCAACTTCCATTTCTTTCATGTTTGGTTCCATTCTTCAAGTAAAGTAGCCAGCCCTTCAGAGTTTTTCATTCAGCAATAAAATGGTTTCCAAATATCTGTTTGTTTACTTTTTTATAGAATGGTGTATGTGGAATACTAGGCTATAGTATATTCTAACACATTATAAACTTTGCATAGAATAATAGTAAAATAGGTAGTTGGTAATCGTGGGCATTGGTTTTGCTCTAGCAAATGATGAAATTATAGTTACTGTTAAAAATAGGTAGACGTTAGGCCTGTTAAAAAACGATAATGAACAGAAATAAGGAATCTCGTTTTGACTATTCGACTTTGGGACGCTCTGGATAGCAAAAAGCAGCATATACACCTAAGAGAGAGCAGCTTTTCATATCTAGCTTCTGATGACCTGTGAAGAGTAAAATACAAATGAGTTTAATTCGGGCGTGTCCGTGACATCTCTACATGGTGTTAACGTATTCTACGATACGACATTGGCATGACTTTGTTTAAATTAGATCGTAACTTTTGTATCCTGTGATTTTAAATAATGAAAATTATATACGTTTTGTATGGATTTTATTGTATGTTTTCTTGTTGTTATAGTTAAACATAAGTGACTTATCTGTGTTCTTCCCAAAGAGGGTATCGCAACCCGATTTTTAACGTTATAAGTTCTAAGACTTACTCCTGAGTGTCCGGTAGTGTAATATTGTTTTGTGTATCTCAGAAGATGACCTCGGAAGGTCGAAACGTCGTTCACTACTTATCAGTAAAATTGTCAATACCCATACCAGACGTTCTGAGATACATTTTTATTTCTAGTGGGTTTCTCGTCATCAAGAATATGTTTTTCTCATACTTGTGAGTTAGTAAACTTAAAATATATTAATATGATTCCCAAACCAACTCTTATTTCTGGTTTGTTCTATATAATAGTTAGTGAAAGAGCACTTTTTAAGATGAGTGGTTCAAATAATGACTTTAATGCATTAATCAACTTCATAAAAATAAAAAACTATACTTTCATATAACAGATTTTTTGTCTATTTGTTGTATAGCATAAAGCTGTAAAGGAGGCGGGTATATAAACCGATTTTAGCGTTATAAGTCCTCAGTCTCACTGCTAAGCACACCGGTGGGCACATGTGTGATAACAAAGTATTTTTTTTTATAATTAAAGTAAATAAAAATACTTATAATGTCTGCATAACTAACAATGCAGGAATAGCAAGAAAAAAAAACCTTAAAATATTTAGATTAATTATCTCTAAAATATTCGCATTTAAATATTATCTTAGTTTTCTGTTTGGCCCGGCATGGCCAAGTGAGTTAAAGTGTTCGACTTGTAATCCGAGGGTCGCGGGTTCAAATCTCGATCGCACCAAACATGCTCGCCCTTTCAGCCATGGGAGCGTTATAATGTGACGGTCAATCCCAGTATTCGTTGGTAAAAGAGTAGCCTAAGAGCTGGTGGTGGGTTGTGATGACTAGCTGTCTTCCCTCTAGTCTTACACTGTTAAATTAGGGATGGCTAGCTCAGATAGCCTTTCAGTAGCTTTGAGCGAAATTCAAAATAACATAACAGTTTTCTGTGTATGTGAAAATTAAGATAGATAACGTACAAGAGGAATTACGTAAAGAAGTGTTTTTTTTCTCTCTATCACTAGAAACCGGTTTTGGTACCCGTAGTGGGCGGAGCCCAGATAGCTCTTTGTGTAGCTTTGTGCTTAATATCAAACAAGAACATCTGTCTGTTTGTTGTTAGATTATCGGTTCTTTGCCCATCAATGGTATAAAAGCACAATATTTAGCTTCCATAAGGCCTCATAGTTACTGCTAAGTAAATACAGAATATTTAAGAAAAAAAGCTAAACTGATTTTAAGATGAACGAAGGTAGGAAAGAGAGAAAGTAACAAATTTAAAGATAAATAAAAATTTAAATTGAGAACAAATTTGAAAAAGTATTTACTTAAACAAAAGAATGGAACATTAAACAGAAATAAACTTTAAAAATTAAAATAAGTTGAATAAGACCGAAAAAAGAAGAATCTTATGAAGTTAAAATTAGATATAAGATTAGAAAGAATGAGGAACAAAATTAAGAAAATACAATTTACTTTTAAAATAAATGTATACAAACTAAAATCCAAGTGTTTAATGTTTATAATCAATACCACTGAGTATGGAAAACAAAGTTAAATATTTATTTATGAGTTTTTATAGTTCTCTCAGACAACAAAAGTAATAGTGGTTACGAACGATTAATGGAACTTTATTGGAACAGTCTTTCAGGTTCGGTGCTTCTAATGGAATGTCTTCCTCTGTTGGTAAACGTGTCCAATCCACTCATAATTATAACTCGCTGCTGCTTGACATCGTGTTTTCCATTGTACTGATCTCTTGTAAAGAACAGCGAGATCATTCCTCTGGCACGTATCTCAACAAACTTTCCACTTTGTTTGGACGTCTCTTCCGAGATTGCATCGAAGGAAACGAAAAAGTTCTAAACTAATGTTAGACATAATCTATATAATATATATGAAAGTACTGAATGTACATCATGTAATTACTCTGCAGAATGTTGATGAATTTTCACCAAAATAGGTGTGCAGGTTTATTAGGTCTATATGAGGTTATATACAAATTTGCAGCTTCGCATCTTATGTTTTGCAACTTTTATGGACCTTTCTTACATATTTTGTTTTCACTTTTACACCTATGGTATTGAATATAATATTGAATAAAATAAACTCTGTACGTTAAAGCTTAATATTAATATTAAATAACTCATTGGAAGGTTCAGTATAATTAATGAATAACTTATACTCACAATGGTTGTCACTTGAGGGATTTGGGTGTCCAAAACTAAATGTACACAGTTACTTCCCCGCGAAAATGGCATGGATATATTTTATATTTTAACGTATTTAATACAAATATTGTTATTTTTATATATGAATGTTGTTGAATTGTAAACAAAATATCTGATTGTTTGTTGTATTTCGGGCATAGCTACACGATGGCCGTCTGCGCTAGTTGTCCCTAATTTGTAATTTAGAAGTAATATAAACTAGATCAAGGGAAGTCAGCTAGTCAACACCACTCATCGCCAACTCTTGGGTCTCTTTTTATCAATGACAAATCCTCCACAGCTGAAAGGATGCGCATGTTCGGTGATGGGATTCAAACCCGTGACTCGCAGATTGCATGTTAAACTATAAAGGATGATGTTTTTTTCTTATTTTACCTCATCAGGTAAACAACGTGTTGGGGTTCCTTTAAGCTTATGTGAGTTGTCCTAGGAAACAACACATATCATGTCTATAAATGTATCCCCTTTTTCTGTCTTCCCTGGTGATGCTGTAGTTGTTCTTCGTAGTAACTGATATTCCAAGCAATAAAACAGCAATCATCGTTAAATAATCGGTTGGGTTTGTTTGATGTCAAAAAACATGTTCGTAAGTTAAGTGGTTATAATCTACAAAGGGGTACTTAAAGAAAAAACAAAACACAAATTTGATATATACAAAACATCAGTTTAAGTAGTAAGCGTTTGTTTGAATTCATCTGACATAATTAAGGGATCAAAATGGTCATCCGCTAATATTATTGCAACATTACTATTGGTTGAATTAGGAAAACTAGTCACTTAATAAATAGAAAAACGAAACAAATATTTTTTTGAAGAACTCACTTTTTTTCTTCCTCTTAAAATACTTGCTACTTCTATACCGTGGCATTCATCTAGCTTGTGGTGGTTAAGCTTTAACTTTTCTATTTCTCTCACTGCAAACTTAAGCAGTGCGTCTAGTTTAATTTGATCCATGCTTCTCTGTGCGTCATTGTGTTTGATCATATTCTTCTCATTAAAACTAGTCCACACCCTGCCGGCCAACATTACTACCAAAATTGAAGTGAACATAATCTCGCACTCAGGAATTTTCAGTTCACTTGCGGTCGTCTTAACACTGTCTGGTATCGCGTTCGTCTGCTGCTGTGGACAGGACGTACATTCTCTGATATTATTACAACGTAGTATTATGACAAACGATTCGCCATTAGGGGGCGCAGAAACATGCCCGTTACAACGCATATATAGTTCAGAAATTTCTTTTTAGATGTCGTAAAAGAAAATAGGAGATCTAAATACACACAAAGCTTTTAAGTCCGAAAGTCACATTCATCGTTTCAAACTCGGGAATTGTTTATAATGATAAAAGACTGGTGTCTCTTATAAGAATAAAGTTTCATAATATGTTTTAGGTTTGTTTTTTTCTTCTAAAACGTATGGTAACTTTGAAAGACTGAACATACTCCTTTTTTCAATTTCGCAATGATAATTACAATGTCAAAATGGTTTGTATTTCCTAGCCGAGCAAAATTTTAATATTAAAAATATAAAAGCACGTGTCATGTATATTATTACAAGGAAAAAATTGTAAAAGGGTCTGTACAGTAGCAATAGTTTTCTTATACTGTTACTTATTCCGGGTATGATAGACATGCAGGAATTGTCATATAACAGTAATAACTGAGATTCGAGGATAGACAGAAAACAAATGTATCGTTAGGTAACAGCATAAGCTGTTTGTATATAACGCCAATTATAATCTAAATTAATATTCAAAGTATCAAGGAGACCACGTATTCATGCAACTGATAGACCTATGTGAATAAGGCACTCGACTCGTAATCCGAGGGTCGTGGGTTCGAATCCCCACCACACCAAACATGCTCGCTCTTTTAAGCCGTAGGGGCATTATAATGTTATGCTCAATCCCGCTGTTCGTTGGTAAAAGAGTAGCCCAAGAGTTGTCGGTGAGTGGTGATAACTAGCTGTCTTTCCTTTAGTCTTACACTGCTAAATTGGGGACGGCTAGCGCATATAGTCCTCGTGTAGAATTGCGCGAAATCCATAAACAAACAAAATTGTTGATGTCTGAGTTTTAAAGCGCCACTTTCTTAATTATTCAAAGAATACAGTATATAGCACTTTACTTTTCTTCAAATTTTCAGTGAGGCCAAGCCTAGCAGCTTTTTGTATATATGTGGTACATGCTTTCTGGCTTGGGATCGTCTGTATGACGTTCTCCATATTAATCGACACGACACTAGTATGTAGTGGAGTCGATTGTATGCACATACTGTGAGTGTGGTTAAGTTGGGTGATATGGGTTTTAAATCTCCCCTTAACGTTGGTCTAGCTTTTCAGAATACTTGTACCATCCTGGGGGAATCACTCCAGGTTCACTGGCTTCCAGTATAATTAGAAATTAGATAAAGTAACAAAACTGGTATGGTATTAACTAATAATTACCATTGAATTATAAAAGTAAGATAAATGTTTACTTATCAATCTAATTGAAAGAAACTGTTTCACAGAAGGGGAAACAAGTAATAAAAACAGTTTTGCTTAAATTAAGTATGATGTAGGGATGGCAGTGGCAGAAAATACAGGAAGAGAGTAGGAATGAATGGAAGTAAGGATCAATGTACAAAACCTTAAAAAACAACCTACATCAGTAGCCAGTAAGCACTGAGTTCATTATGGTTATTAGTCACTGTAATATTGTATACAACTATTTAGTTTGAATATTTCTAGTTAAGCTTGAATTCTTGCAACTGATGGCCAATATTTCATCGCAGAGAAAAGTTATTCTTAGAAATATTTGGATAATTGTTTTTGTTACTTGTCGTTCCTTTTTGAAAACAAAACAATTTCATTGAAGTAGGTTGATAAGATATATTTATTTATTTATTATTTTAATAAAAGTACAACTCATGTAGTGGCTTTAGTTTTGTTATTTAAGAAATAACTAACCTAAAGGCACGGAGTTTCTATTTTATGCTGATCAGTTACGGTTGTAATATATCAGTGTAAAGCATTATTTATATATTCAGTATATGCATATTTATTCATATGAGGTTCCTTATACTTCTATTTTTAATTTAAGTTTTCCCACATTTTTCTTTTTGGCTGTCGGAAAGATTGTATTTTCTTATAGCAAAGCCACATCGGGCTATCTGCTGAGTCCACTGAGGGGAATCGAACCTCTGATTTTATTGTTGTAAATCCGTAGACTTGCCACTGTACTAGCGGAGAACGTATTAGAAAGAAAATGACTGAGTGATGATTGATTGTTTGTTTGTTTTGGAATTTCGCACAAAGCTACTCGGGGGCTGTCTGTGCTAGCCGTCCCTAATTTAGCAGTGTAAGACTAGAGGAAAGGCAGCTAGTCATCACCATCCCCCGCTAACTCTTGGGCTACTCTTTTACCAACGAATAGTGGGATTGACCGTTACATTATAATGCCCCCATGGCTGAAAGGTCGAGCATGTTTGGCGCGACCGTAGTGCGAACCCCCGACCCTCAGATTACGAGTCTGACGCCTTTACACGCTAGGCCATGCCGGGCCTAGAGTGATGATTGAGTTGATTCTGAGCCACTACCTTCTCGGTTCCCCGCTGGAACAGCGTCAAGTCTATGAGTTTACAATGCTAAAATTAGGGGTTCGATTCCCCTCGGTGGACTCAGTAGATAGCCCGTTGGGACTTTGCTGTAAGAAAAACTCTCACACACACATTTTCTGTGGCAAAGGAACATATAATAGCCAAATGACTCTCTAAATTAAAATGTCTTTAGTCAAGTTCTATTGTAAGAGGAACAATAGAACTTGCGTATGATCTTACAAATCCATTAGGATAGAAATTAAACAAATTAAACCGTATTGTTTTTGTAATTATCGAATTTTTAAAATTAAACTGTGGAATAAAGTGAGTTATTTTGGGAATTCTTTGGCTCATTTTGTCTAATGGTTAAAATCACTGAAAAAAGAAATTAATTTTGCTTTCGGTTAGGATTTGTGAACATTTCACTGAATATAAAAAAAGTTGTATTAATTAAATAAACATAGTAAATAAAGTTGTATAATTACAAAGATATAGATGTGTGGCCTTACCCAGAGTACATAATAATAAATAATATAAGTACAATAAAGATGCACAATATAAGGCTAGGTTATTTTATAGCCGTACACGGGCAAATTAAAGAAAAAAATAGAGTATATATACCCAAACAAGTATTTTAATTAACGAAAATGACAAACTATGTTATTTCTTAAATCATTACAAATAAGTGTTCCTTAAGATTAGAAAACAAGTATTATTGAATCCTAAAGTGAACCACTGGAAGCAAAGAGAAATTTAAGTTGCAAAAAATTAGCGTGCAATTTTATAGGCATCAATAATGTTCTGTTTCTCACAGAGGACGCCATAATCATTAACATTACATTATGGTCAGCGATCTGGGCTAAAGATATGAGAGTCCTTTGTTCACTTCCCATTTATACAAAATATTTAAAAAAAAGTTAATAAAAGCGTGCTTAATATTTTCAGGTTGTAGTGCGTTATAAAAACGATTCTACCAGTTGAGAGAAATAAACAAAACGTTTTTTTCTTAATTTCGCGCAAAGCTACTCGAGGGCTATCTGTCCCTAATTTAGCGGTATAAGACTAGAGGGAAGGAGCTAGTCATCATCACCCACCGCCAATTCTTGAACTACTCTTTTACCAACGAATAGTGAGATTGACCGTAACATTATAATGCTAGCACAGCTGAGAGGGCGAGCATGTTTAGTGTGACGGGGATTCGAACCTGCGACCCTCGGATTACGAGTCTAACGCCTCAACCCACCTGGCCATGCCGGACCCAAAACGTTGATAATGGTTGCTGTTTAAATGCTTATTCATTTATCTGTCCAACATTAAAGACACTTTGCACAAACCATCCTTGTGTATCTTAACTCGAACATCCGAAAGAAGGCAAAACAAATAAATGACGGGAGTTTGAAAATTTTTACGTATAGTAAACTTTGTTTTACTGACATTTTTGGTGATTTTAGAGATAATTTCAAACCATTGTTGCTATTTTTTGTGTTGAAACCCTTTATAGACTAAATACTAGTGTTAAACGGTGTTGTTATCTATCGCCTGAGTGTTATGTTAGCTTCTAAGCTCATTTCTTTTTATCAGTGACTCAAACAAGTAACTACAAGAGACTGTTTGGTAGTTTAACTTTCTTCGGCACTTCCTCTTTCAACAATGAATTGTAACTTATTGTTACTTCATTGAGTGATAGCATGATGACGCATTCTCTCTTCGTGATTGGTCGGTCAACAATCTGGCATATTCTATTATGCGTGTTTCTAATCGATTGGCCCTCCAGTGGCTCAGCGGTATGTTTGCGGACTTACAACGCTAAAAACAGGGTTTCGATACCCGTGGTGGGCAGAGCACAGATAGCCAATTGTGTAGCTTTGTGCTTAATTCAAAACAACAACAACAATCTAATCGATTATTGGTTTGTTAAATACACTTTCAGAGCTGAATCTAGAACAATCAAATTAATGTACAATTTTAAAAGTATTTAAATTGTAATATTTTATCTTTGAGCTCGATACGAACCGAGATAAGCATCATGTGACATTTTCACATTTAATACATGTTTGGCAGTTCATAGCAGTATCGACAACAAAGTTTCCTCAGGGTTTTTGACTTCATCCTAGTAACAGTGTATGATCTTATAAACAGTTTGGCCCGGCATGGCTAGGTGGTTGAAGCACTTGACTCGTAATTTGAGGGTCGCGGGTTTAAATCCTCGTCACACTAAACATGCTAGCCCTATCAGCTGTGGGTCGTTATAAAATTACGGTGAATCCCACTATTCGTTGATAAAAGAGGAGCCCAAGAGTTGGCCGTGAGTGGTGATGACTAGCTGCCTTCCCTCTGGTCTTACTCTTCTAAATTAGGGACGGATAGCGCAAATAGCCCTCGAGTAGCTTTGCACGAAATTCAAAACAACCAAAATTATTAACAATTTTATATAGTAAGCCATTTTACTACAGAGGAATTTCATAAACATTAACACTACATCTGTGGGCGGGGTGTGGCCGGGTGGTTAACGTACATTTTAATATTTTTAAGTGTTTTTATTAATACGGGCTAGTGATTTTATAGGTTCAATGAATTAATATCTTAATCGAATCTGTTTGAAGAAACACTTGGAATGAAACATTTTAAATTAGATTTTTTATAAATATTCTGAATATATTAAAATGTTTTTTTTATAAATAAATAACATAATTGATAATATGACACCAAATAACAGCTGATATTAATTCGTTTTAACAAAAATGTCATCGACATTTGCTGATAGTAGTAGCTGTTTTATTTCCTAGTTAAAATATAAAAATGTCAGGCTATCATATGATTCTTTAGAACAATGCATTAATGTCATGAATAGCAGTTGTATTCGTTTAACTTTGCTATTTCGAAATAGTTCTATCACTATTTGTGACTTTATTTCAACTGTTTACGCGAGTTCTATCACTGACTGGCTATACATTATCTTACAAAGAGGTTATCTTGCATGGCTTTATAACGGTAGCCAAGGATTATTTTTGACAGTGGCCTTGACGACCGGAAGTTACATTCTCATCAATCAGGACTCCCTGTGTCTTATCGGACACACAAATTTATATATCGATATCACTGTTACAAAAACTCACATCTCGGAAATCCAGTGATAAATTCTAAACTGAACAAAAAATTAAATAACATTTGTACTATTTCAGACGAACTGCAGTGTGACTTTAGTGAAGTAAGGTGACTTTAGTGAAGCAGTGTGACTTTAGTGAGGTAGTGTGACTTTAGTGAAGCAGTGTGACTTTAGTGAAGTAAGGTGACTTTAGTGAAGCAGTGTGACAAATGAGATAGTGTGACTTTAGTGAAGCAGTGTGACTTTAGTGAAGTAAGGTGACTTTAGTGAGGCAGCGTGACTTAAATGAGGTAGTGTGACTTTAGTGAAGCAGCGTGACTTTAGTGATGCAGCATGACTTTAGTGAAGTAGTGTGACTTTAGTGAGGCAGTGTGACTTTAGTGACTTTCCTTTCGGTTAGTCCATATATTATTTCCTTTTCTTCTTCACTTTGTGATTTAAGAGTTTAGTGTCACAAGACTATTACTGTTGAACAATAACTGAGATATTTTTCATATAAGACACGTTTTCATCATGATCAATATCGGATTTTTGTTAGATCATGTAACAGAAAAAGTGGGCTATTTGGATTCTGGATGAAAGTCTGAAACAAAATATATGATAGCAGTCAGCAAAGTAGACTAAAGTATTTTTTTCGATCAATACCAAAAAAGATATAAAGAAATCAGAAAAAAAAATATGTCAGAAATAGAGATATTTTAGTATAGGAAAGGTAATATTATAATAACTACGTGTGTGTTTTTCTTATACCAAAGCCACATAGGTTATCTGCTGAGCCCACCGATTGTAATCGAACCCCTCATTTTAGCGTTATAAATCCGTAGACATACCGCTGTACTAGCAGGGGGCTGTAATAATAACCAACCTTATGACCTTCAAGATTAAGATACTAATAATAAGAGCATTTGTTTCTTTAATTACTTTTTTGTGTATAATACACACGTGTATATTATTGTTTGAAATCTAAATAAAATTGTCAGGGACTGTAACTGCAGAAAGCTCATTAAACATTATTGTATTCATTTTAACTTAATATGTGCTCATAGTTTTTGTTTCGTTTTTGAAACAAGAGTCACGTTTGACTATCTTTTGTGTCCACGGCGAGGAATCAAAACCCGGAGTTTAGATTTGCAAGACCATAAGCATGCATGCTTCTGTCCATCAGAAGATACCAGAGTTATATTTTCTGTGCAGTTAGTAAACATCGTGTGTATTGGATCTGCATATTTAATTATCTGTAATTTCTTGTTCTATGCTGACATTCTATTTTTATCTGTCTGTTCATAAGCTAAAGAAGAAAAAATGGTTAAATTTATTTAGTAAGCTAATGGTATTCCAAGATACATTTGTCATCAACATCAAAGCTAATAAAACTGTTATGCAGGAAGCTTGTAATACGAAGTAAAAGAAACAGAGATAATATTTTTTACCGTAAATCAACATCGTTTACTAACACATACGAAACTCTGGTGAATAACTCTCATAGAATCACTCTACAAATGTTGTAACGTTTTCGAACTAGACCCAAAACTCTGTATATGATTAATAGATGGTCACTGAAGGTTAATAGCGCTAAAACCGAGTATCTATACCCTTGTTGGGCACAGTGTTGACAGCCCACTATGTAGCTTTGTAGTTTACAATAAAATAAACAAACCAAACTGTAAACGATCTCTAGGCAATATTTTACTTGAGTACAATACTGATTTTATGAAAAATATCAAGATGGAGGAGTTTGAAAGGAGTCCATAACACGAATAACAAGGAAAATTTAACATAATTAAACTTGCTAAGACTATGTAGCAATTCAAGGCTCATTTAGGGAATCTCGCATGCCTCATCGACAGAAGAGTGAAATTAGGATTTTTTTTTCTTTTAACTTTTATATATTTTATTTATTTATTTCACAAGTTATACGAATAAGTTCCACTTCTGTTTAACTACTTTAAGTTGTATTGTAATATTTTGAACTTACAGAGAAAAACAAAGTGAAAACAATGCTAATATTTTACAAACTGTTGTTACATCTTTAAAAGTTTACACAGGTGCAATATACACTTCTGGCCAAAATCGTTAGGCCAATGAACACAAAGAAAAAATATGCATTTTGCGTTATTAGACTAAATCACTTATTTGAGTTGAGCTTCGAAGGATGTTGTTGATGTTTTGAATTAAGCACAAAGCTTACAATGGGCTATCTGTACTCTGTCCACCACGGGTATCGAAACCCGGTTTTAGTCTTGTAAGTCCGCAGACATACTGCTGAGTCACTGGGGGGGGTATTGAAAGATGAAAATGAGAAAAGGGGAAAAAACTTTTTTAGCATTTAATAGGAAAAATGTGAACACTATGAAATTAGCCTAAATACTAGTTGGTTAAAAGTTTAAGACCGTTACGAAACGAAGCGTTAATCGGTAAACACATAACGAAATTAAGTCATTTGTGATCAAGCATTAGCGTTGTCAACATCTCCCACTAACATCTCCTGGGTAAAAATATGGCAAAGGTTAAAAATTGACAGAGTTTGAATGTGGCAGAATTGTCGAGCTGCAAAAACAAGGTCTCTCTCAACATGCCATCGGTGGTAAAATTGAACGTAGTAAAACTACTGTTACAAGTTTCTTAAAATACCTTGACGGATACGGAAAGAGAATTTTTAGTGGTCGGCTCAAGAAAATTTTTCTGGCGTTGAGAAGAATGATTCGATGGGTTGTCCAGCAAGACACCAGTCGATCGTCGAACCAGATTAAGGCCCTTACGGACGCAGAATGCAGCTCAAAAACAATAAGACGGCATTTACGAGAGAGAAGGGACGTCAATTCCAAACAGTGAAGCCATTTTCACCACTTGGAACAATATTCCAGCCAGCCTTTTGTAAACGCTTATATCGACCATGCTAAAGGGAATGTTTGCGATTATTCTCAATGACGGCTGTGCAACTCACCACTGAGACCTCTTGTTGGGCACTTCCTACCTTGTTTAAGACTTCTTTTTGGTATTGTCTTAAACTTTGGGCCAGCTAGTATTTAGGCTAATTTTATAGTGTTCACATTTTCACTATTAAATGCTAAAAAGTGTTATATTTTTTATTTTCCCTTTTTTTATTTTCATCCTTCGAAGCTCTACTCAAATAAGTGGCTGAGCCTATCAATGCCAAATGCATGTTTTTTTATGTTCATTGGCCTTAAGATTTTGGCCAGCAGTGTACGTAGATGTACACACTTTTTCATTTTTACACATTAAGTAAAAAATTTGTACTTTTGTTTTCACACTTATTTTTTGCAAGCTTATGCAAGATTACATGGGCCTATTCCTAGCCACCATCATCATATTGCTGTATAGCAAATAATCTGTATCAGTTTTACAATAAGGATAATAAATATCCCATAACATCTGAAGATCATTGTCATTCGGTAGAATTATATTAATAACCCCACCCTTTTCTGCTTAATTTTTTATCCGTTTTTGCTAACCGTTTCTTTAGGCATTTTTTCTTTGATACTGTTTTATCATTTATCTCCCACCTATTGGTGAAACTCTGTTAAAGGGCATTCTTCCCAAACTCTTGCTGGATACCACCCTTGTCACCACTCATCTTCCATCTTTTGATGAAAGTCTAAAAGGGTGCTGATTGGCATTGTTCCCAAACTATTGCTGGATATTATTTTATTTACCTTTGATTTGGAATGATGTTTGCTCTTGCTGTTTCTGCTTAATGATATTTAGCCTAGTTGGCTTTCATGAATTTAAGTCATAGGAAGAACTTTATTACTCTCAATATCTCATGATTCCAATGAAGGATGTGCGCAGACATTAGTTTTACACTATTATCATAGACCAAATGTTTTTACTCAAACTGCGTCATACGTATTAGTTAGCTTTTACTGTTTGTAGATCTGATGTTGGCTGGACCACAAGTAATAGAATGTTAGCTCCTCATGGCTGGTGTCAACAGAAAATATCATAATCACTACCTTGGCCAGTGATATAGCTAGAAGACTTTTGGTGCAGTAGTAGCTAGTTTGTTGGAGTTAAATCAAGTGGCCATCTATTGTTAGTTCACAATAAGCCAGATGTTTTTTATTGAGAAGTTCAATAAAATCATTGTATTCCCTTTTCGATAACCTAATATGATCATCCGTGATGACTGGGTGTTCAGGCAAAGTAATCTTGCTTGTCAGTCGAAGGCCTCTAATAGGACAGAAATTAAGTCAATGATATGAGTTGAAATGTCTTCAGCTAGTTTTTCCTGTGCAAAGTTTTCTAAGGAAGATTCCAAAGGCAAATATCATGCGTAATTTCTTTCATAGCCGAAAGAGGTCTCTCACTTCAATTTTGAGAATAATGTTTTCCTTAATTGTTACACATCTGCAAACTAGCATGACTACAGTCTAACGTGTACGTAAGTATCTCTGATTGTCTTGGTAATGCTCCAGTTTCAGTAGAGAAGGAGGGTGTAGCTGCGAATGTGGTATTCTCAACATATATAACTGAGACTTGGCTTCACAAGTACTGAGCACTAAAGCGAAAAAGTATACATTTGATGTTTGAACAATACTCACCTCTGAAATAAGCTGGGTGTAACTTGAAGAAACATAAATTTTGTTATACACAGTTCAGTTACATATCTCAAGCTAAAAACAATAGCGAGCAATACTTGTCTACAAACTGTGACTTGAAGGGGAAATAATGTTAACAAATATTGAGCTAAATGTTCAAGCTTGAAAACATTTGAATGTTAAAATGTAATTGGTTAAATTTCTCTTCTTGTATAACCCAATAACAGCAGTAATTTTTATAAGTTGTTATTATTCCAACTTGTTTTTGACCTACAAGGTGGAAATATTAAGTATACCATCTGACTGTAATGTAGAAACCGTGGTTTAATCTGGTTCACCTTAATACTCCTACCTGTGGTTTTTCATCGTCTCTAATTTAGCAGTGATAGTCTAGAAGAAATGCAGTTAGTCATTACAACCAACCGCCAGCTCTTGAACTAGTTTTTTTTACAACGAACAGTTCAGTTGATTGTCATATTACAACTCCCCTACGGCTGAAACTACGAGCATATTTGGTGGCGGGAAATCAATACCGCGACCCACAGGTTACGACATACCCATCAGTTTCACACTAGGTTTGACAGTTCACTAGATGGGGCATTTCAGTCACAGACTCTGGACCCATTTTTCTATTGTTGGTTGGAAACTAAGCACTTTGAAAACAGAAACAGTTTTTATTAATAGCAGTCGCTGATTAACAAAGGTATTAACTATTTACAGAAGAATGGAGCTATCACACACTTAAGACAATAAAAAGTATATTTAACGTTACGTAATACAACATACGTAAGTTATTGTTTCACAATTTAACATAATTAATCAATAATAGATAATAATACTGTGTTATGAGAGTGACCTTTACCCTACATACCCCAAAATAATTTATACTTTTGAGTAAAACGATGAAAATAGATGAAAAATATTTGAAATATAACACTTATCTAATCTTGTATTTAAATTTTATAAGAAATTAATTTATTGCAGTGATTCTCATTTCTGCTGATGATTTCGGTTACGAGCCTGATTTAATGTTTTGTTGAATTCAAATAATATAATTTACAAGACAAAAGGAAAAAAGATATACCTTAAGAAATCAAAACATTATGTTTATTAACCTAATGTGTTTCCTGAACTCCTATTCACTAACATCAGGGGTATCAATTCATTGGGCCCCAAAACGATGAAGATGTAAAATTTATTCAAGCATCATTTTCTATCATACGTCATAGGTTTCCTGAGTTCTCATTCTATAAGAATTAGTTTACCGATAACCAATATTGTGTGTAGTACTAGGAAGTGTAGCGAATGTCCATTCTGTCTGAACAATTTATTATTAATTCTGTTCAGCGGGTTATGTTGGGACTGTATTCATAAAACAGTAGAACGTAGGAGAATGTTACGATTTTTAGATGAATTCTCTGTTTCATTACTATATTATGTGTGTAATGAAAGACGCTGATATTTCCCATTCATGTAGTGCAAGTTGTCTTGTGCATAATAACCACAAATAATAAACATTGAAAATGTACATCAATAAATAAAAACTCCTCCACAATGGTGTCATGATATAAAAGACTGTTTAATGGAGGTATTATTTATTTTATTTTATGAATGAATATTGTATGATTGTTTAATTTTTGATAAAAGAGTTAAAAGCAGACGATTATTGGAAGTTGTGTTTGTAATTCAGTGATATCGAGAATACAGCGACCAGACGATTATTTAGTAATAAACAAATCAGTAGTATGAGATGAGCAGGAAACAGCAGAGAAACAAAGTCAAAAGCAGAAGAAAGTAGTTCATGGCTAAGGAAAAATTCGGTGTGAAGTTAATTGCTGTAGGAGTGATAGGCCTAACGCTTAATATGTTAAATGAAATTAACAGTTTTAAAGAGAGACAAGTATAGTTTATTTCGTTAAAGCGAGTTCTGAAGTAATTTAACCAGACTGAGTGTAATTCGAAAAAAGGAATGTATTATTTCTGAAATACGAGAACAAGACGATTACTGGAAAAACAATATACGATTGTGGTAACTTAATGACAATATAAGTAAATTACACCGATAAGAATAGAGGTAGTTTGGCTTGTCAGTTGCAATTCTGAAGCAAACGAATAGGCCTAAGTGTACTTTTGACAAGAAATAAACTATATAGTAATATATTTATTATTTCTTTAGTGTAAAGACTTTATACATATATTTAACTAGTTCTGAGTATTTAAATTATTTTAAAAAACAAGTAGAATGAATGCTATTCGTTGAATGTGGAATTTATTGCCAAAAGTAAAATGAGATGAATTGTGGAAAAGAAAGGGGAAGAAGTAGCATTACAATTAAATAATAAACTGAATGATAAATTTTACTGACAGAAAATAGACATCTGGAAAGGTCAGGGAATCTAACTCTGAGTTTTAACGTTATAAGTCCGTGGATTTACTGGGGTAGATTTTCTTATAAGTAAATGGTGAATCTTATTTGAGCCCTTATGGTAATTAGATACACAGATATTTTTAGTTTTTTTTATTTTTAGTTAGTTTATAATTAATTTTAAAATACAATTTGTTTGTCATATTAATTTTATATTTCAGAATATAGGCAATATTTTCTAAACGAGTAATTATTTGAGAATACTTTTCTTATATAAACATATTCAAATATCCTGTAGAACATCGTCTTACAAACATTTGTCCAACGAGAAAAAAACATTATTTTGAATTTGGAAAATTTCGTATACAATTTAGTTTTACTTAATCTTCAGTTTTACGTTGCTCGGAAATTTACTAATAAATCAAAAAAACAGAAAAATAACTTTTTTATTATGATTCACTATTTGAGTTGTTATGAGGATCAATATCGCAGTGCCTTTTAAAAGCAGAACCTTTAGTAACTAATACTGAAAAGTAATCAATGATAAACTAATATGAAAAATAAGTTTTTTAATAAATTAAAATTAAGGCAGTTTTTAAAATTATACAGTTAAAGTAAGTTAGAAATGAGAAATTCAAACGAAGGTAGCTGCGTATCCATTTTTTTAGCCTTGTATACTCCCTAAAGTAAAACTTAACGACAAAACTGAGAGTAAACCTTAAGAACGTTTGGGCCTTTACATTGACTGACTGTTGGCCCAGCATAGCCAGGTGGGTTAAGAAGTTTGACTCGTAATCTGAAGGTCGCGGGTTCGAATCCCGGCCGCACCAAACATGCTCGCCCTTTCAGCCGTGAGGGCGTTATAAAGCTGTTCACTCCCACTATTCGTTGGTAAAAGAGTAGCCTAAGAGTTGGTGGTGGGTGGTGATGACTAGCTGCCTTCCCTCTACTCTTACACTGCTAAATTATGGACGGCTAGCACAGATAGCCCGCGAGTAGCTTTGTGCGAAATTCAAAAACAAAAAACAAACGCACAAAACTACTTGCGTGCTATCTGTTCCTAAGTTAGCAGTGTAAGAGTAGAGGGAAGGCAGCTAGTCATCACCACCCACCGCCAACTCTTAGGCTACTCTTTTACCAACGAAAAGTGGGATTGACCGTCACATTGTAACGCCTCCACGGCTTGGAGGGCGAGAATGTTTGGCGCGACTCAGACCCGCGACCCTCAGACTACGAAGCGCACGCCTTAATGCACTGTTCCATGCCAGACAGCTTTGTGCGATATTCCGAAAAACAAAACAACAATTGACTAACTGTTGAAAGTCATGCGACATGCGTTGTCAGAGGGAAAGAATACTTTCAAATTAGTGTCTCTCTAGCCCAATAGAGGGCAGTATAAAGGTTACTATGGATTTTGAACGCTACGAATAATCGACTCAAATAGTTGAGTCGGAATTTAATTGAAAGTTATTGTCATCACTTGACACTCTGTAGTTTATATTTATGTGACTGCTCTACTTCATAAAAAATACTGTACTTTTATTAAATACAAAAATTATTATATTGCCAAGTGATCAGTGATGTAATTGCAGTTAACTTTATCTCCTCTATCGATGAAAGAAAAAAGTTGCTCACTTAATGGTTAAGAATTAGATTTGGTGTTGTATTGAATTGTTTCGAATTTATGGGAAAAATTCCAGATTGACAGTTTCTCTACACGACAACTTTTACAATCCTCATAGCACCTTTATAGTTAACCTCCTAAATAATACTAAAAACATATATGACGCCAAATCTATCATTCGATTCACCACTTGCCATTGATTTATACTGCTTTCGATGCATCCAGACTATCAATAGTTGTGATCCAGGGCAAGAACAAATAACACAAGATTTCATATAGTGGTAGGGTGTACATTTTATGCACAATTAAACCATATTTATATAGGGCGTGAAAATATGTTGTATATTCTGCATAAGTAGATGCAATTCGTGTACATACAGTGCATATACCCAATGATTGTTTTTGTTTGTTTTAAAAATATTGTTATGTAAACGACAACCATGTCATGTCGTGTTTGAATTTTCATATCTATTATTTATATTTCCATATTTATATTATGGTTTCAAAGTTCAAACCAATAAAATATGTTGTTATTCATTTAAAATAACATTTAGAAATCTCTAGAATTTGGTAGATCAATCATATGTTTATAAATAATTTGTATGGGGGCCTGGTGTCTAGACGACGAGTCTCGTGCAAAATCAGACATGCGCAGAGTACTCCGGAACTCTGGGGAAGTTACGCGATTGTTGGAGAACACAGTAAGCCTACTAGTATAAAAGCCGACGGTGACGCGTGGAAGAAGTCAGAGGGTCAGTCATTTGTTTGAGAAATTTTCAACGTTTGCTGTGTGTTTATTCAACTTGGATTTGTGACTAGAGCTAGATCTACAGAAGCTGTGATTTTATTTCGTCAATCTTTACCATTCATTCGAATTACTGGTTATACTGAAGGTCAACACGTACAGGACTGTTTAGGGGAGACCGGAAGAGTTGGAAAACGGCAAATTTGAGACATTCGTCAAAAACATCGTAAAAAGAACTTTGTCAAATTTATTGAACTGTGAATTGTTTCTGTACTTCTCCATTCAAACTTCGGAATTTCTTCGTGGGACCAAATTCACACCCTAAACTGGAATTTTGGATTTCTGATCTGGACTTTTGGACTTTCATTCTAGATCATTATATTGGACACAGACCAGTACCATTTTGTATTATAATTAATTTTAAACTGAATATCTGTCATTGTTATTATATAATTTGTTATACCTGTTACATATTTAATAGTTTATTGTAATAAATTATATAAGCTGTTATCTGTGTTTTTCTGTTGCGTTCAGTCTACATACATAAAAAAACGTAACAATATACAACCATCTTCTTTCTTGGAGTCCCTCGCTGGTACAGCAGTAAGTCTACAGATTTACAACGCTAAAATCACTGGTTCGATTCCCCTTGGTGGACTCAACAGATACCTCGATATGGCTTTGTTGTAAGAAAACAGACACACAGTTTAACTTGGAACAATGTGCTTTGTTTCGTGATTACAGAATATTTTCATTCAAAATCTTGCATAAAGCTTCTATTTCAAGTAGAATATTTAGTATTGAGCTAAACACGAATTAACATTCTCTTGTCGATTTACTTATATCTTGGTGGTATCTCAATAAAAGGAATATCATTTACTTTAAACTGCAATTAGTTATTATTGCAAAGATATTTCGTATATTTTTCGGCCACATTTGTTCAAGCCATCATCAACCATTCATGACTTGTGATTCTCAAATTATTTTTCAGAAAAATTTCATGGCACAAGTAGTATATTTGTGTCTACAATATATATAACATATGAGTGTGTGTATATATAAGAAAATACTAAAATATCAGACTTTTTACCCATTTCTTTTGTTATTTTCTTCTATTCAGGAAATAGTTTTACTCTGAATCTATTACAAGAAATATGGAATTATTTCTTTTCAATTGAACATAAATAATCTAAATTAAATTCATATATGATACGTTTCAAATGTACAAACAATATAGTTCATGTGTAAGTAAAGTGCTTTACAAATGTTCAAAATAAATAAAATTAGCATTCCTTTTCTTTTTACATTAAAATTTTATTCTAATTATACCTTTTTAACTGTTATAATAGAAATACAGGTTATTTTTCCTATAATTTAATACTTTTTCTTTTCCGTAAGTCTTAGTAACTTTTTCACGATTTTCCAATTCCTATCGAGACTACACAACCAATTATTTCTGCTCTCTTACTACTATCTAAATACATTTTTAGCTCAGTGTCACTATCCAGAGAAATTTATATCAAGAGGTTTTTAAATCGATAAGAATAACGTTTAAAAAAAATACACATAGTTATTAATGAACTTAAAGGTAATATTATACCTCTTGTTGTGATTCATAATCCAAATATAATACTAATTTTTATTTGTTAACATACAATTAAAAACACAGTCGATAAGATATACCTTTTGCTGTGACTCATTGTCCAAATATATATATTGATATTTTATTTGTTAATAGACAGTTGAAACAAATAGTAGATAAAATATTATATCTCTTTTTGTGATTCATTATCCAAATATACATATTTATATTTCATTTGTTAATATACAATTAAAACAAATAGTAGATAAAAAACTAAAAGACTAATTCAAAAATGAAAAAAATATTTTATCAAAATTAGATCCTAATTTTTATAAATTATTGAAGAAATTCCCAACTCTTTTAAAGGAAGATATCTTCAGTTCTAATAGAAAAACTATGCTTTACGTAATTTAGGGTATATGAAATCTACCAAAATAATGAAGAACAACCACAATTTTTTTAATAACTCACTTAATTGCAATTCTAGAGAAGTAGTATGTAATATAGCTTTCAAAATGTGTAAATTGAGGTGAATTATGCTGTACAAAGATATAATTTGAGATTAAGGATAAATTTACATAAATTCCAGGTTAGATACTCTGAAAAAAGCCCACTATATGCCAGTAAACATTTTAATGAATGTATTTTGATAAAATTTAAAATCCTAAAGAGACCATATTTTCATGTTTTATCTTTATATGTAATGTAAAATATAAGATTATTTTTCGAAAAATATTTTAAATTTTCGGCCTCCCTTTAAATATATATTAGATGTAGTAAGAGGGCAGAATTAATCGTTTGTGTAAAATGAGTATGAATAGCGAAACCATGAAAACAGTTATTGAGACTTACAGAAAAGAAAAAGGTTCGAAATTATAGGATAAACAAATTGCATTTATAATATAATAATAAGAAAATTATAACTAAAGTATAATTTTAATATAAAAAGAAAAGAATAATGGCTAATTTTATTAATGTTTGATCATTTGTAATGGGCTTTATTTATACGTGAACTGTATTACATATTTGTACATTTGGATATTATATCTATTTAATTTAGATTATTTATGTCTTGTTGAAAAATCGGTATTTGTATATTTTTTGTTATAGATTCTCAGTAAAGCTATTTCTTAAAGAGAGAGCTTTGAAGCTACGGAACCAGTAAAAGGTAATAATAAAAAAGGATAAAAAGTCTGATATCGCAATATTTTCTTATTCACAGGTGAATAAGGTTTTCTTCAAATTCCTTGTCTGGAGCAGACGGCTATAAAACATTTTACATTCTTCATTTCACTTGATTTTAATAAATCTTAAAAACAGACTTGTTCAACATAGTACATAATTTATATCACAAGATGGATTTTTCCTCAAATAATACTTAACTAAAGTTATATATTTTTCTATTACTATTCATTTTTAAAAAGTGATTTGAAAGGATTTGCAATTGTAAATTTACTTAGTATGTGCTGCCATCTACAGGTATTGTTTATCATGATGTATATGTAATTTATTTCTATCTAATGAAGAATTTCTTAAATTTGCCTTATATACAGTAGGAGGATGTGGGATGAATATCTTCCTCATCTTATTGATGGAGGTGGTGGAAGGTGGCCTCCTCCAAAAATGTGTTGAAGTTTAAACCCGAAATCGCACGTTCTGATAAAATATTTTTTGTCTATAATCTACATTAAACAAAAGAAACAGGCGACATAACAATTCATATTTTGATCACGGCATTCTTTTTCTAGATTTTATTTTAAAATGCAATGAACATTGACTGACAAGTTAATTATAACTGAAAGATCTTTTGGTCGACATGTGTGTGTGTGTGTGTGTATGTATTACAATTTGTCTATCTTTTAGACATAAAGCACAAAACTATACAATGGGCTATCTATGCACTGTCCACCACGGATATTGAAGCTCTGCTTCTAGCGTTATAAGCCCTTGAACATGTAAAAAGAATGATATCTTTAATATGCCTAACTACGCCATTTTTTATATTGAACCATTATCGAGGGAAGAATGTTGTTGGCTTGAATAGTATAAAACTGATAATTTCCTGTTTTAAAATTCGTCTTGTAACACAATATGCACATATTAAATGAAGTTAGAATCCCTTCTTTCGAACAGCAATAATTTGAGTAAAGACAATTAAAAATATATCAAAGCAGAAAAATAATTTAACTGAATAAATAGTAAAATCGGTTTATGTCAAAAACAGACCTACGTTAGATGTAAGGCAAGTATAGCGAAAATTAAGAAAAACCCAAACCCAATCGTCAATTTAAACGTACGAATAAAGCAATGCAGATTAAAAAAAACAACTTTCGGTTGCGAGGTACGAAGATCATCTCCATAAGAAAAAACAATTCAATTGGTGCTAACGTGATAGATTATTTTATAATAGCTAGTTACAAAATGTTAACATGTGGATTGTTTTAACTAAAAAAATGTCGGGATAAAAGAAAAGGTTTCACATGACATTATGTAATAGTGAAGTTTTTACTGTGATCATTGGAAGATTTTATTACATATGTGATGATATACCATTCTTATCATACTGTAGAGCCAGG
Source organism: Carcinoscorpius rotundicauda (assembly GCA_011833715.1). Lineage (NCBI taxonomy): Eukaryota > Metazoa > Arthropoda > Merostomata > Xiphosura > Limulidae > Carcinoscorpius > Carcinoscorpius rotundicauda. The sequence continues at coordinate 36,914 of VWRL01001385.1, forward strand.
AATTTAATGTTTCACCAGGATATATCGGGAATGATTTACAAATGTTATGTTACACAGCAACACTATTTTTACCATGGTATATTTAAGATTTAATACTACGTTACGTTATAACTCAGTTCATATCGTGATAAATCAGGGTTTTATAAGCCACTTATCATGCTTCAAACATCCAACTGTGGGTGGGTTATAAGAGTAATGGTTAAACATTCAAAGTTCTTGAGGCATTGAAAGCCGCAATTCTTTTGTTAGTAGTTAAAGATTAAGGTTGTTTATTATATGTGTAATATAGGGTGCTCTTTAGGCTGAAAAAATTCCAATTTTGTTTTAGGCTATGTCATAATATGTTTGCGATAAATAGAGGTTTTTATACTACATTATACGCTAACACAGTTTTTACCAAGAGATAGACACATCATTTTCTTTCACCATTTCACAGTTAAAAAAAAAGAGGCCGCCCAGTGATATGTTTGTTTTGGAATTTCGCACAAAGCTACTCGAGGGCTATCTGTGCTAACCGTCCCTAATTTAGCAGTGTAAGACTAGAAGGAGGACAGCTAGTCATCACCACCCACCGCTAACTCTTGGGCTACTCTTTTACCAACGAAAAGTGGGATTAACCGTGACATTATAACGCCCCCACGGCTGGGAGGGCGAGCATATTTGGCGCGACCCTCAGATTACGAAGCGCACGCCTTAACGCGCTAGGCCATGCCAGGTCCCAGTGATATGTATTTAAAATAATCATTCAATTAAAACAGTATATGTTTTTATATAGAGAGAGTAGTTTCTTCCTCCTCCGGCCCGGCATGGCCAAAGGGGTTAAGGCGTTCTACTCCTAAGTGTAAGGTCCGAGGGTTTGAATCCCCATCGCACAAACATGCTTGCCCTTTCAGACGTGGGGGCATTATAATTTTTACGGTCAATCCCACTATTCGTTGGTAAAGAGTAGCCCAAGAGTTGGCGGTGGGTGGTGATGACTAGCTGCCATCCCTATAGCCTTACACTGCTAAATTAGGGACAACTTGCACAGATTGCTATCATGTAGCTTTGTGCAAAAAACAAACAAACAAATAATGTTTCTTTTTCCCTCTTTCTTTCAGTCAGAGTATAAAATAATTCAAAGTATCGACAGAAATAAAAGATTAAAACTATTTAACTGTATTTGATTGATAATAACAAACCCCTAGAATATTGTGTCTGAAACTTTATTACAATGACGTCCGTAATAACACACATTCTTATGAAAATAAGATTTAAAGAAAATTTAAGTATCATCAGTACAGTGACACGTGTATGATTAAAGATAATCCGTACTGGTGAGCTGTCTTCGATAAATGTTCTGGTAAATTGTTTTTATAAGATAAACATATCTGCAGTCATGTGATGATAGATTTATAGGCGTGAATAATGAATTGAATGGAAAAGTAACTTTTAATCGCAATGCTTGAATAATAAGAAATTATATCAATTAATAATTAATGTATTCAATAATTACTGATATTATCAGAACCTAGAATTTGTATAACATTTTCCAAACTGATTTTTTATTTGTCAAGTAAAACAAAAATGAGCAACTTTTGAAGTAAAAACGGCAAAAACAAGTTAAATTCAGTTTCAAGTAAGGACATGCTATTGTAATTCACGTACGAACTTGTATCTTTTGTATTTAATTTCCGTGATAGACAAGGGATATGGATCAGCTTGGGAAATGTAGATCACCCCGAAAAAGACCTAAAACAAAGTTGTAATACAGGCGTGATATACCAGGTGTGATGTTTTGTAACAGGTGAAAATCCACAAACAAAAAAGACAAGGCAAAAACTCTCCATCTTTCTCAGGCAACAAACAGTGCGTAGTATCGTAATTAATGGTCTTAGTTTGAAAACATTGTCGATATAGAATGGTATCAATATAATAAGACTTCCTGTTATACCCATGTTTAACACTTGCATATTTCAAAACAGCTAAATTTCGAACAGTTATTTTTATTCAGTTTCATATGAGGTCGTCAGGTGCAGTGCATATGGATTTATATACGAGTAGACTGTTTGAATAGAATAATGGATTACAGACAGCAAACATAGAGAAGTGGTGCACTTTGGACATTACAGTCTTATGATGGAGTTTATTGTCATGGAAGAAGCTACGCTGAAGATCTGTTTTTAAGATGACCCTGTCATCAGAACAAGACTGGATTTGATGGAATAGACAGTGATAATATAGCTCATCTCTAAAATCGTTTAATTATAATGTATTCAATTTCTGTAGATTAGATCTAAAGTATATTTATTGTTCCGGAATCCATGCATATAAAGCTGAATAGAAAATTCTTGATTGATACTAATACATTTTTTATGACAATGTTACAATTCGGATGAATAAGTAATACAAACCACTTTACTTAGACTGACAAATAGGTTCATTAGAACCTATCATATATATGTTTGTTCATTAACTTAAAATTTTGAGATGTGAACAAATCACACCAACTGTTTGGTAACTTCACTTTGCTGATTATGTTAAGAAAATAACAAATGCTTACAATTCGG
>MU033988.1:434-39199 GCA_011833715.1 Carcinoscorpius rotundicauda
TAGTTATAACCACAGAGATCAACTTTCAATGAAAAATAATCAACTTTTAGATAGGTCATGGACATTCGCAGCATTTGGTATAGTTGTCTGTTTCAGTTTTAGTGCAAAAGAAACAGTTCGTTTTGCTATAGACTTGTGAAATAATAATATGAACAAATAGGAAAATTTTGACTTTTTCTTATAAACGTGAAAAATCCCCTTCTGTTGATTATCAATTATACCTTTGGAAAAGGAAGGCTGTGAAAAAATAAGTCTGTTTTAAAGGTAGCCCGAATGTTCTGTTTAAGAGTTTTGAGGAAATTTCCATTATTTTCACACCACTGGTGAAATAGGCACATACATTCTGTTATTATTGTAGTGCCACTGAAAGATTAGATATGTGTGTATATTATACTCTGTCGTAACTGTGGTACCACCGAAGGACCAGGTACATACATCACGTTTTTACCACAGCAGTTCTGAAGAATTAGGTACATGCACTGTTGTTATTGTAGTAACATTGAAAGGCTAGTTATACAAATTATATTGTTATTGTAGTAGCACTGAAGGACTAAGTATATACGTTATGTTGTCATTGTAGCAGCACTGGAGGACTGGGTATAAACATTCTGTTGTTACTGTAGTAATACTGAAGGACTAGGTATGTGGTTTTACTCATCATAATACTCTAAACTGAACAGAAACTGGTTAACCAGTGAATGGATATTTGCTGTAAAATTCTTAAGTGTGGCTAACACTTTTGTTGCCAATTTTGATTTCATTTTATCACATCCAAGGTGTTTTTGATAAAAACCAATACAAAGAAACAATGTAAACCTTTGAAGTAAAATTCATATAAACCAGAACTCTTAAACAACCCTCAAACCTCCTTTCTTAAAACTAAAACCAATCTCTACAACAAAACTATTTTACTTGTATCACAATCTCTTAAATAACTAGGACAGAGTAGTAATCAGTTAATGATAGTTTACTTTAATGTTGAGTTCAAATTTAACTGTATTTTGTATCGTTTTCAATATACCATAAATTTCGTTTCTAAAGTATTAAAACCAAAGAAACAGTAATTGTCATTTGGTATTTTGCCACGTGCTCTTCAGTGATTGCGAGTATTTCACAAGTCAATGTTTGAATTAAATCACGGTTATCACCCAAATAATTGTGATAAAAATAATCACTATACTGGTTATTTTCTCCTGTTTCAGTGTAATCTTCATTATAAATATTACACATACTGGTTCTATCAGTTTTCTCCTTTTTAGATATCTGAACACAAAATCGTGGTTATGTGTTGTAGTTTTATTAACTCAGCTAAATATTACTGTTAGCATAAGCTTAACTGCTCATCCAACATTCTCCATGCATTGGAGTTCATTGAATATTTTTTGAATAATTTGTACTTAAACACATAATCTTCCTTCAGATTTTTCTCTTCCCTTCAAAAAAGCTGTAAAAATCTTACTACATACAAAAGAAATAATCATAAAAAGTACTTTTATTACCATGATTACTTTAAAAACACCCTGGCTTTGAACCCATAATTAAATTATTTATATATTTTTTGAAATGCATTGTTGTTATGTTATATTTTGTAACAAATTCACTTGTATTCACTCACTTCTTTTTCTTTACTCAGTAATCAGCATGAACAAATATTTCTGTACAACTATCAATCAGGTAATTTGAAAATTAGCTGTAATAATGGTGTCACACCTGATCGTCTAATAAATACTGACTGAATTAATTTATCTCGGTGTTTCTTAAGTTTATAAAACGTTTCACCTCATTCAGATAAGACATGAATAAATTGTTTATTTGGAAGATTTTACACTTCAATAGCTCTTTGGATTTCATTTCATGTACTTTACCGTGTGTAATATCTTTTATGTTCACTAAACGCTTAAAGTTTTCTTCATATGTCACTCCCATCTTCTAGTTACTCGACTTATTACTTACAACAATTTTGATAATTATTAATAATTTATCTTTTCCATTATACGATTTTTTTCTCGTAACAATCATCACAACTATATATGCAAAAATGGATCGTTTGGGTTGAGAAAATATTTTACATGAAAGAGCAAACTACGTCACGTTCCAAAGAAAGAGGTAACTAACCGGAAGCTGACCACATGTTTGGAAGGGATTGTGAAACTTAGTGTCGGAATGTAGAGGGCGGTGTTAGATGTTTGAATATATAATTTTATTTATTTTATTATATTAATATAGGTATAAAGGCGTTCCTTTATATTGGTTTATTCTGGGTTTAAGTTGTTGTATAAGTAAGATTTCTTTAATTTTGCGTTTGTTTCTTTATTCCAAACACGTCTTCATCTTCCGGTCAGTTACTTCTTTCTTTGTGAACCTAACGTAGTTCGCTCTTCCATGTAAAATATTTTATCAACCCAAAAGAAACGTTTTTGCATATATATTTCTCTATACGTGGATTTTTATCGACATCACTAATCATCATAACTGTATTAAATAAAAAAAGTTATAACCTTAATTAATACGTAAACTAAGATATATTGGACAGCTATCATGTTTTCTTTGATTATAAATTGGAGTGTAGTCATTATTATTACTTTAATCAGTTTCTCTAAGATACTGATAATCATCTCTTCAGTTAAGTATCTCTCGATATTTATCATTATCATTTTAGTCTTACGCATCAAAACAATTAATATGATTAGTGAAGTTAAACATATTAATACGGCTATCTTGACAATGTTAGTTAAACATCTGCCGAAAATCATCAGGATGATATTTACAAAACAACTTAGGATAACCACCCCAAAGACATTATTTGAATGTTTAAGTGCATTTGTCATGGCTAAGATAATCAAACAGATTAGGAGAACCACCACAACTACGTCAATCAGGTGTCTTGCTACATTCATAGTGGATACGGAATGTAATCGCCATAGGACAGCTACCACAACTATAATCAGATATATCAAGATATCCGTACAGATTTCTTTTGACATATCCTTTAAAGCGTTTTTCATATCTTCCGTGGTTTTACATTTACAGGAAGCCGTCATTACTTTAATTAAGTAGCATATAGAAGCAATTAATAATGCTACGATTAAAAACCTAAAGAGAGCCTGGATTAAGATATCCCTCCAACAGCATATTAAAAGCAACAGAAATACATGAGTTAAACAGTCCAGAATAGACATAATTATTATGTCAACTCAAATCTTCCAAAGAGCCTTAGTAATTACTTTTAGCAAAATTAATATTTTGAAATATACGCCGCAGTTGTTTTTTCCACAGATACTTCGAAACTTGTGCAGTGATAATTTGGTTCCTAAGAGACGGTGTGTATTGTTGAATATTTCTAAAGTAGCTTACTATATTCTTGGAAAGGACATAAAAGCTGATGAAGTCATAATATTTCATATTTATCATTATATTAATGGTTTATTTTTACATTTGAGCCTTTCTTTACAGTAGTTTTTCTAAAACGTGTGTATCAAATGTTATTTTGTATATTTCATTGCATTTGTTATTATTTAAATCTGTTCATTCTAAATTTCCGATTGAACAAAAATTCTCACAACGCTCAGGTTCCTTTTTGTCGAGAGCCTGGCATGGCCGAGCGCGTAATGTGTGCGACTCGTAATCCTAGGGTCGTGCTAAACATGCATACCGTCACAGTCAATCCAGTGATTCGTTGGTAAAAGAGTAGCCCAAGAGTTGGCGGTGGGTGGTGATGACTAGCTGCCTTCTTTGTAGTCTTATACTGCTAAATTAGGGACGACTAGCACAGATAGCCCTCGAGTAGCTTTGTGCGAAATTCCAAAACAAACAAACAAACAAAGAAATCCTTTTTGTCGTTTAAATGCTATCATATATACATATATATATATATGTCGTTTAAATGCTATCATATATATATATATGTCGTTTAAATGCTATCATATATATATATATATATATGTCGTTTAAATGCTATCATATATATATATATGTCGTTTAAATGCTATCATATATATATATATATATATGTCGTTTAAATGCTATCATATATATATGATAGCATTTAAACGACAAAAAGGATTTCTTTGTTTGTTTGTTTGTTTTGGAATTTCGCACAAAGCTACTCGAGGGCTATCTGTGCTAGTCGTCCCTAATTTAGCAGTATAAGACTACAAAGAAGGCAGCTAGTCATCACCATCCACCGCCAATTCTCTCTCTATATATATTAGATGTTAACGCTGATCACACTGGGGAACGTTCATTTTGTTGCATTTAAAAAAAGACCTTTCTATAGTCAATTTGAGTGTGTTGATTTCAAATCTGAATTCGGTTTTTGTCTGCAAGCTACATATTTTATGCAATTTGACATTTTTATTTATTTTTTAATTTTTCGTTATTATAGGAAATTATAGGAATTGCTTATCAATTTGATTGTGTATTTTATTCAGGTAGGAATTTGCGTTTGTACACTTCATCTGGACAATCTCGTTTAATGCTCCAGCAGTCGTCAGCCATCATACTTTTGTCCCAGTGCCCTTGGTAGCTTTCTTCCATGACCTTTAGGTCTTGGTGGAATCTTTCTCCTTGTTCGTCACTCACAGCCCCCAGGTTGTCAGGGAACTTATCAAGGTGGCTATTCAAAAAATGAAGCTTGATGCTCATGTTGCAACCGAGATCACGAAAAGCAAGGAGCATTCTGTTCACAAGTTCACTGTAGTTCTCCGCCTTATTGTTTCCAAGGAAGTTCTGAACGATGGCCACAAAGGATAACCATGCTGCCTTTTCTAAAGTGGTCATGTTAGCAACAAACTGATCATCACGAATTAGGGTTTGAATCTGTGGGCCATCAAACACACCTGCTTTGATCTTCTCAAATGATAACCCTGGTAAAGTTGTGATGATGTGTTGGAAACATTCACCTTCGGTTACCAGTGCCTTGATAAATTGCTTCATCAAACCTAATTTGATGTGAAGAGGAGGAAAGATGATCTTATCTCTGCTTACAATTGGGTTTTGTATGATATTTGGCATGCCTGTTTCAAGGGTGTCACGAATAGGCCAGTCCTTCTAGACCCACTGTCTGTCTCGTGCTCGGCTGTCCCACATACAGAGGAAACATGGAAACTTGGTGAAACCTTTCTGTTGTCCAAGAAGAAAGTTGACTGTCTTTAAGTCTACACAAATGATCCAGTTGTGCTCATAATATTTTAATAAGTCCATGACCATTCTCATATCATCATAGTCTTCCCGCAAAAGCACTGAGTGACCGACAGGTAATGCTCCATGAACATTCCCATTATGTAAAAGAACACACTTTAGACTGCGTTTTGAACTGTCTAAAAAGAGTCTCCATTCAGCAGGATTATAGTAAGGTACACCCAGTTCTTTGAGAAGCCCTTGGATGTCATGGCAGTAAAAAAACTGTCTGTCTTCTGAAAAGAAGATCACAAAAAGCTGGTCACGCTTTCTGAAATATGATACTTTAACAGAGTGATCAACAAGATTTCTGCCTTGTAATCTTGATGCCAAAAGCTCTGGTGCTTTCTTTGAAAGACCTAAATCCCGCACTAAATCATTCAGTTCAGCCTGGGGAAGAGGCTTGGGGACGGGGAAAGGTTCAGTGTCTGAAGAACAGTTCTCTGATTGTGTGCACTTTTCTGACAATTCACTGTCACAACTGTCTCGTTTGCTTGTATCATGTCCAATGTCTTTATCGTCCAATGAAGACAAGCCTTTGAAAACTGGAACAGGAACTTCTTCAGAGTGCGGAACAGGCCGAATAGCTGAGGGAATATTCGGATACGTAATCTTATGTCGGTTTTTATTCCCAACACTCGTTGTGTTTACCATGCAGAAATAAGTCAGTTACATGGTTGATGGGTTCACGCCAAATCATTGGAACACCAAAAGGCAGACCATTGCGTTTTCCTTTGGTCCAGTCTCGAAGCATTTCCTCACAATTGTGGCACACAGCATGAGGAGCCCATTGCTTGTCTTGATCACCAAGATGAACTTCAAAATATGCCTTGTAGGCACGCTTGACAAACGAGGATATGTTACGTCTCTGACGATTGAGTGTGTAGCATCCACATATGTAGCAGAAGGCATCAGGCTTGTTTCTGCAATGATATCTATTTTTGAAAGCCATGTTTGATCTGAAACAAAAGAAGAATGATCAAAATATTAGAAGCTATCTATATATATGGACGTGAAAATGCTCATACATGGTTTACGCAAGTTCACATTTGTACAATTTCATTAACCTCAAATTGCATACAAACTATAGCTTGTAGAGAAAAACTAATTTCAGATTTGAAATTAGCGTCTAAAACTCCTTCAGAATCAGTTAAAATATCCAATGAAGCTAAACTTCATTACGTTATTGTGAAGAAGGAGTAGAGATAAAAAAATAATGTAATTGATTCTTAATAGTAGCTGTTCGCAAAAGATTATGGTAATTGGTATTGATAACTGTAAGGCTGCAAGTATCAATACAACGGTTAAAACTTGGAGACAAGCATTCAAAGTTTGTCACATGTAACGAGCACAATAACGGGATTTCATTTGGGAGCTTTGGACTGACAGGTATTTTGAAGGAAGCTGGTAATGAAGATGTGCAATTTGTGTGTAGAATTTGTAAATTGGAGATTATCCAAATTAAAGAAGAGGCAGGTAAAGTGTAGACTGTGGAGAATGACAGTAAGATTTCAGGAGGAACTTAAACATTTGCATGGAAAAGATATGTCAATTAACATTGACATTCAGGAAGGCAGAAAGAACACTATTTGTCTTTAAAGTTAGGAAATTGATCATAATAATTCTGTTCTGTTGAACAATAAATTCCAGGGTTTTACTTCTGCAGTTGAGGAACTGTTGGATGGAAAGAAAGCCAAAGATTGAATTACAGTGTTCGTAAAACGTGTGAAGGTGACTATTTGTGTTCTTTGAATGTGGTTTCCATTTTCTACTTGTTTCTCCAATATAGAAGTCGTGGCAGTTATCACATTATATTTTATAAATAATATTGGTGTGGTGTTTGTCAGTGTAGTTTTTACATAATATAGAACTTAGATTTGTGCTTGGTTTTTGAATAAATTTGGAATTAACTAGAATGTCATATTTTGCGACTAGTTTTTGCCAAATGTTGGTTATTTTCTAGGTTGGTTCTAAGGTCCAACATTAGAAATTAAAACGTGTTTAGAAGACTTCACCAGAAAACTTTTGATACTTTCCACAGAAAACAACCAACAGAAAGACAACTCTGACAATTTTATTGACTTTCAACAGCCAAACTTCCCCCCAAAATTAAAAGTTTATATTTTACAGAAACACCTAAAAACAACATTTAAAAAAAAAGATTCAAATAATTTTCTCACAAAATTATCAACATAATTTCACAACAGAGAGCTAAAAACAATCTTACAAAAAGAGACATTAATTCTATTAAAAATCTAAAACACGACAAAAACATAAAAATTTTAAAAGCAGATAAAGGAAACGTTATAGTCATAATGAACATGAATGATTACATCCAAAAAATAAAAAACATCCTACCAGACACAAACAAATTAAAACTAACACACACAAATCCAACAAAGACACATGAAATGCAACTGAACAAAATACTACTAAAAATAAAAAAGCCAATACAGTTTCAAAAACTTTATTTCTACCTACGCAAGACCGACTCACGCACACCACTAATATTTGGCATCCCCAAACCTCTTAAATCAGATCATCAATTATGAACAATAACATCCACGTATGAATTGTTTAACTACAATCTTGGTAAATACAAAGCATGGGGATTCTCCAAATATGTTACATCAGCCAACTGAAGCCTGTATGATGGTCTTAGAACTCTGTATTCGAAACCCTAACTCATCAATAGAGATTCCCAGCAAACAATTAGCAACCCTCATAGAATTCACCACAATGAAGACAAACTTCATGTTCAACAACCACAACTATATACAAACAAATCACCTAAGCATGGGCAACTCAGTATCACCAGTTCCAGCCAATATTTTTATGATGCAAGTTGAAACACAAACAATGAACACAGCATTACATCCTCCACTGCCCCCAGTGGCTCAGCGGTATGTCTGCGGACTTACACGCTAAAATCCGGGTTTCGATACCCGTGGTGGGCAGAGCACAGATAGCCCATTGTGTAGCTTTGTGCTTAGTTCAAAACAACAACAACATCCGCCACTAAACTGGTACAGATATGTAGACGACATGATTGCGAGATTCACATCCACACAACACACACTTAATTTTTTCAATCACATTACTTCTATATATCCGAACATTAACTTCACATGTGAACAGAAAGAAAGTAATAAAATATCATTTCTTAACCTCAAAATTACAAGAACCGACACACAATTTAAAACAGAAATCGACTGAAAAATCCCCCATACTAGACTATACATTCCTTGGGACTCAGCACATGAAACCAAACAAAAACTCAACACACTAAGAAACCAAATATGCTCACCAGATAAAATTAATGATGAATTTGACAAAATAAAACAACACTTCATCAACGTCAACAAGTTTCCTCCACAAACCTCAGTTAAATATTATACGCACACACCTAAACATAAAGCAAAATCAACCAACAAAAATAAATATACCTCACAAATAAAAAAATCATGAAACCATGTACTGTTTATATAACATATTCCCGATATCAGCAGAAAAATTACCAACATTTGGCAAAAACTAGTTACAAAATATGACATTTCAGTTAATACCAGGCCAAATGTTTATTAGAATGTCAAGTCTTGATGTCTCATTTGTGGGTTGGAAATTCTTTAAAAAAATGAAGCTGTTTTAGATCAAACGATTCAAACTGAAATCTCTGTAAAACTGTTAAATATTGTTTATTGAATAAATATTAGATACGTCTCATTACAAGTTAAATTGATAGGTAAGAATAGAAGAAAATTATACGAAAAATTAAAATATAATAAAAGACGAAGTAAAATATGATATGATAAACTTTTTACAAGCGCTAACAAATATTCACTAAAAAGGAATCATTTATAGAGATATTAAATCAAGTAATTTTTTGTACAATAAAGAATGAAAACATTAATATTTGAAACTGTACACAACTAAGACATGATTGACACTTGTGATAGATAATTTATTCCAAAACATATTTTCTTTCTCAGTGATAAGTTTGTAAAAATTGAATATAATATGTTTTAAACTTCATGGTTTATTTTAACTGATCTCATGATATTTAACATATTAAAATAAATCTAGTTTTTAATAAATACTGATGTTTTCCTCGTGAAATATCTTTATTACTTAATTGCTAAACTTGTAATTTGTACACGTTTTTACAATTTCACCTTTCGATTTAAGTCCACATTAATTGTTCGTATTTAAAGTTCAAAGTATATTTTGCTGTAACTTGTGTTCTCCAGTGATGTTTTGTTATTTAGACTGATGTGATAAACTGTGTAACTAAGTAGTACTACATTTTTACCCTTAGATATACTTTAATTTTCTGTGACATCTCTAAAAACCTCTTGATAATTTTGATCCATCTAAAAGGAATTCATCTGTGTTTACCGAGAAAGCATCCCCACACCATGACTTAAATATCGTCTACAATGAATGAGCCAAGATGAGTAAAGTTTGAAGACATCCATATTGGTGACTATATCAGTAAAAACACATGAAAAGACTTGTGGCTCTATTAGAAAGTCCCAAGTTTGTAACATTTATTTAAGTAGATACATTAGCACAGTCTAGGTTAGATTAAAATATTTAAAAACACTGACATACTTGGAAATTCTTGGAAACCCTGGGTAGTACAGCACTTTACTACAGAATTACAATGATAAAATCAGGGTTTTCATTGTCATCAGTGAAGATGTCAGATAGCTTTATATGACTTTATTACAAAATAACACAAACAAACAATATAATTTAATGTTGTAAAGACGCACCCCCAAATAATGTAATGTTATAAAAACACACACACAATATTATGTTATAATAACACACACAATATAATTTAATGTTATAATAACACACACACACACACACACACACACACAATATAATTTCATGTTGTACTTGCAAAAATATTTATTCCTTGACATATTTTTTCAACAAGTTATTCAACAACATTTTTATTTAGATATTTTTGTGTTTGGTATAAAGTTATTATACCTGATTTTATTTATAAATGAATTTTAAATATTAAGTACATTATCAGTTGTAATGTATTATATTCAGTTTTATTTTTCTAGTTATATTTAAAACTGATTGTTTATGTGTATGTATATGTGTATGTGTGTGTAGGAAGTTATAACACTGTACATACCCTAAAATATCATTTTCATACTATTTTCAATAAGAATTTGTATTGTTCATTGCAATCAGTGAAAATGTTTATACTTTCTCCCAGCCTTGAAAGTCCCACCTATTTCACGTTTCAATGTGATTCAGTTGCGTTGTAGCATGTAAATGTTCAAGAACAACTCTTCACTAAAACACACACCACTTTCACAGCTAACTTCCTGTTTACTGTAGTTCACATTCTTCAATTTTGTATTAGACAGAAAAGAAACACCAGAAGTGTGAGGAGAGTATAGTATTTGTCAGAAATATATTTTCACTGTTAAAAATATTAACTTTGATTCGATATCTTTCTGAAACTAATGTAACAACAGGAATGTCACTGGGGATCTCACATTGATTTGGCTGGAATGTTATTTTTGTTAGAGAAATAAACCAGTGAGAAAACACACTAAACCGGTATATTATTTTTCCATCTTGAAAGTCTAGGTCACAAAATTGTATGTAAAAATGAGTATGACATTCTTAACTGTAGATATGCTGTCTGGTTTATCTTATTTACCAATACATCTAGACTTGTCCATCTCTTTTTTTCCGTACTATACTTCCCAGGAATAAACCAGCTGGAGAAAGTACAATGAGGGTTCTTTAGTCTACTATAATTATTTGGTTGGTCAAATTCCTTTTTAAAACCAATTCTCTCACAAAATAATCAGTAGGATTTTGTAGATTGTGGAATACTGAGCCAGTAATAATTTTCTCTGATATGGAACAAAGGAAAAAGGATATAGGAATGGAAAGTACATGTGCATCTAGTCCAAAAGTCACATGTAAAGCAAGAAAATAGCAAAAGTGGGATGATACATTTGCTTTCTAACAATTAAGAGTGGACACCACCTCCCGAATTGTTAGCTCCCGATATAGTTCTGCATTCTAAAGATGCATTTTTAAATGATAGAGATTTACTTTGGTTTTTGACTTATATTTTTAAGCTTACGAACTTACAAACTTGTGTTACTATTTCTGTCTCTATTGTGAGAGAAGAACTACTTCACATAAGTCAAATCTCAACAGTGGTTAGGTAAAGTAGTTACATGTTGATGAGATGACAGCCTCTTTTGATATATTAGTGATTTTCATTATGCAATCTACAACTTCATTTCCTATGGTTTTAATCTCTTTCATCTCCCATTTTCAATGAGAAATTTAGCTTGTCTATTTATTTCCATATGCTACATAAGGCTTTGTCAACTTTGTTTCCTCTTGAGAACAGTATTCAGTCATCCTCTCATTATATCTCAGCTATGTTCATTTTTGTATCCTCTCTCATTATGTGCACATCATTTCTCAGCTTTGTTCCATTCTGTATCCTCTCTCATTATGTGTATATCATTTCTCAGCTTTGTTCCATTCTGTATCCTCTCTCATTATGTGGACATCATTTCTCACCTATGTTTCATTCTGTACCTGCCTCCCAGTGGCTCAGCAGTATGTCTGCGGACTTAACGCTAAAATCCAGGTTTCGATACCCGTGGTGGGCAGAGCACAGATAGCCCATTGTGTAGCTTTGTGCTTAATTCAAACCAATTACCATTCTGTACCTTCTCTCATCATGTGTACATCATCTCTCAGCTATGCTCCTTTCTTTATCTTCTCTCATTATGTGGACATCATTTCACAGCTATATTCCATTTTGTATCTTCTCTCATTATGTGGACATCATTTCACAGCTATATTCCATTCTGTATCTTCTCTCGTTATGTGGACATCATTTCACATCTGTGTTCTATTCTGTATCTTCTCTCATGGTGTGGACATCATTTCACAGCTGTGTTCCATTCTTTATCTTTACTTTTATCTCATGACACTTCTTAATTTATTTTTCATCACCAGTAATATTTTGTTTACACTTTTTTCTGTTTATGATGGTATTGTTTATTAAACCCTAAACTGATGTTGGAAACTTTGAAATGCAAGAGTTTATGATAATTGTCTTAGAAAATCTATGTCTAATAAGTTGTTCTGTTACTGTAGGTATGATTTTTCATCATATATATATAATTTTAATGTGTGGAAATAGGCAGGTATGTGGATAACTTGGTATAATTCTGAATAAATTAATTTACCATCTGAGCTGAAGGATGTGGTATGAAGACCTAAAAAGAGAGGCTTTTCTTTCTTAGATAGGTGGTAAATGTATACAGACATTGAGTATTCAACTGATACAAAGAATCTTGTAGAATAGATAGGGAATGAGAAAGAATTTCAGTGAACCTGCAGAAATCTTCTATTAATTCAATCATATTCAGTAACATGTGTGAAAGTAAATATGAGTCAAAGGTATAGGGACTTCCATCATAGACATGACTTTCAAAATAGAAATAACTTCACTATATGGCAGATCAGAAGTGGATCAACCTGAAATAAAAGGAAGAAAATTCAGCCCTGTTGAGAAATATTTTGAAAATTCTCCTCAGTGAAAAGGGTATTAAAATTCATATGAAATTCAAGATTCAATTTCACCTGGAGTGAATTTTGAAACTTTAGTTAATTAACAACTATATAATAAAGGAGACACTAACAAACAACATGCAAAACATAAAAGAACAAAAAAAGATTTTAACACATCATCAAATGTAAAGGAGAAGATGGGGGACCCCCCACCCTTGTATTATCTCCTGCTGGTTAGTCACCACAGATCTGATTTTGGAAAGTTAACATTTTCTTCCATAAAAATTTGTTTCAATTAGATACGTACTATTTCAGAGAAAGATTCTATCTTCTGTTAGCATCTTCCTTAAGTGTTTGCGTGACACAAGCTTTCAGGCAACTCCAACCTAAACTCTCGTTATTATTGGGTAATGATGTTACTGTGCAGTAAAGGCCTTCTCTCTACCAATAGAAGAGAGATGTCAATTCCGTGTTTGTTAGCTCCATCTGTACTCATGAATCTTCATTATTGATGAGAAAAGAAGTCGTGAGTACCCAAAACAAAGCATACACATCAGGAAACTTGTGAGTGAAGTGGCTATTTAATAGGTGGAACAGGATACAGATAGTCTACTATGAGGTACATCACTCTTAATACATTATAATCTATGAAGCAAATTCAATGGATAGATGTTCATGAGGTCGAGTGTTTAAAAATAAAGAGTTAAAGATCTGGTACTTACTCTGTTATTGATATATAAAACCACCATGAAATTGTCAGAATGGACAATAATCAAACCATCTACTAGCATTGGTAAGAAATGCAAACATCTCCGTTTGATAGAATAAAGGTTGAGCACACTGATGTGGAGAAATTGCTTTTGCTTGTCCAGAAGTCTGAGGTGAGATTGCTATTCAGAGATGTACCACAACCAGAAAGATAAGCATCTGTGAAGAGGTGTTGGTCTGGTTTGAATTGATTGTGATTTATGACATCAAAATTACTTCATAAGCAGCTTAAGCCTCAAATATTGATCAACATTGGGAATAGAACCCTGGATTTTAGTGTTATAAGTCCATAAACTTAAAATTGATCCATCTATAACCTGACAGTACAAACATCTAAAATAAATAGTATACGTCTGCATGTAAAATGTAAGTAACTTTTATACGTGAAACTGGTTAATGTTGTTCATGTGTACAGTGAGCTTATAATATAAATCAGTCATTTATAAAGTTTACTGGAAATTCTTTGACTTTTTCTGTAAACCTCTACATGAGACCCTGTGAGAGAAGAGAGGACAACAAATATTGGTGTTGACTACATAAGAAGACTTAGGATATGAACTAAGAACAGTGTTTGTATATAGTGTTAAAGATTGTTGATAATATTTTTATTGAAGAAGGGCTTATTTCTGGATAAACAAGACTGCTTAGTGTTGGTGTTATTATTTGGATTATTTCATGACTTAATATTTAATGATTGTTAAGTTCTTCATAATTATATTGTTAAGTGTTAACCATTTTTTACTTCAGTATTGGTAAAGTGAAAAGACAGTGTTTGTTTATGACAACTGTTTCATATGAATCTGGTTTGTTTTCTGTCCTTTTAATGGTGTAATTCAATATTTGAATTTATAGATAAGTAAATTTTCACTCTTTGAAATTAAACACTCACTATTCTCTAGTACTTTTTGTACAGTAGTTTTAGCTTTGGTTTTTATTGATATAAAATTGGCTTCACTTTCTGTGTACATGTGTGTTTATTTTTTATTTCTCAGGTTTTTAAAGATTGTTTACCTTGTGGAACCACAACATGAATTATGTCTGCTGTTTAAAGTATTAATAATTGAATGTTATTAGAATGATGACATATTGTAACTTTCCAAATCACTGAATAAAATTCACAGCACTATGTGTTCAGACTTACATTGCTAGAAACCAGTTTGGATACCCATGGTAGGAAGATCAAACATATCTCATTGTTTAGTTTGTGCCTAACTTTCAACAAACTGAGTAAAATTCAACGAAAAGCTTTTTATGAATAACTCCTTCAACAATAGATACATTTATAAAACAACTCAGAGATATGGGACTGATAACAGTTTATTTTATCTATAAAATTATCATACAAAAACCACTAGTAATTACATTAAACACAAAATAGGTACTAACACAGCAGAGATATATATCAAAATGTATTTTTAAAAATTATTTGTTTATATAAATGTACATAAATATTATAAAGTTTATAGCCATTATAACCTATGATGTACTCTTAAGACCCCTGGTAATTAAGTAGGGGTACATTGACAGCTGTACATAGTATGTACGTCATCTCCTATTAAATTATGGTCGATGTAATAACTATTTTGAAATTAGCCTACAAACTATCTCTACATGGTTAACTTATCTGTAAAGATATCTTGTGTCATTTGTTGTGATGATAATACACCTCACTGAGTGTGTAACCATTCATAACTGATACATCATTCAGTTTACCACATAAAGTCTGGCTCTAACCGTCTGTACATTGGCACATTATCCAGTTTCCACTATGTCTGGTAAACGGATGGCATTGTTAAGACTGGTTCTCTGGTAATATTTTTAGTTGTGAGTGATCTAAATTGGCAGATACTGACCATCTGTTTGTGTTTTGAATGAAGCTGTCTGGATCTGTAATATTGGTTTGGATATAGTGCTACATTCATGCTAATGGTACATGTAACCAACTTGTAATAACCTGCTCTTATCGGCCAGTTTTCATTCATCTGATGGTTTTTCAAGTGGTAAAACATTAATATTTCTTCACTGAGGTCTGGACATTGTTCACAAACAATTTGAAATACTTAAAATGCTGTGATTGACTTTAAAAGAGGCAAGTGAGAGAAGCTTGTGCAAATCTAGTGGATATAGTGTGAGCTTAGATAATCAATTTTAGATCACAAGTCCAATCATCACATATCTGATTTGGATAACAATAAATGTTCATTGAAACATAAGTTTTGTTACCATGGCTTACTGATCTATAACTCTGCCTGACCTTTGGCCTTAAAGATGCTAGATCCTATTCATCATTAAGGTCTTTGACTCTGCACTTAGGCTTTTAGCACCATCCCAGTTTAGAGCTAATGCATAGAGTCTCATAAACCTTCTTTGCACCTCCAATGTTTGCAACTGTCTTTATTATATGCTTCGATACTTTGTTCCTTACCAAAGCATCTCATCTGGGGTTATGTTTTCCTTCCTTGGTGGGCCACGCTTTTTCAGACCAGATTGTCTGCCATTGCTCCTTTTGGCATTTATATCAGGTGCAGTTAGATGAATTGAGTCTGTCCTCAATAAACATTGCAGTATCCAGTGTTAGCCCATCCCACCATGGCTTCTTACAGTTCCCATTTGTCTCCTATCTTTGAATCATCTGAGAAAAGTAGACACTCGTGATTGGAAATATTGTCTGCTATTTACTGAACATCTTTCGAACCATCCTTCCATTCCTATTTATATAGATGGTTCGAAATGAGGTGACTGTGTTGGCTCTGCCATGGATTGTTGTGGTTCGGTGGTTGCACACAGAATCCCCACTTCAGCTTCTGTGTTTACTGCTGAACTGTATGCCATTTCCTTTGCCCTGGATCACATAGAAGTTAAGCAGTAGTCAAACTGCACTGTTTATACTGACTCACTTAGTTCTCTACTGGTCCTGGAATCGCTTTACGTTAATTCACACTCTGTTCTTGCTGATATTCAAAACCACTGGCCCATTTCTCTTTAACATCTATCCAGTTTTTTCTGGACACCAGGCGGCTTTGATATTCATGGGAATGAGCTTGCTGACACTAGCTAAGTCTATCTGCTCTGGCACTATCACCACTGTACCTGTCCCATACATAGACTATGGTCCTGTATTCAAGGCTCATCTCTGTGCCAGCTGGCAGTCGACTTGGAGTTAGCAACACAAAAACAAGCTTTTCCAAATAAAACATTATATTGGACTTTAGTCATCTTGCTTCCATCAGGATTGGAGATAGTAAGTTGTTCTAACGAGACTACTCATTGGTCACAGTTTTTTAACTCATCATTTGCTTTTATCTGGAACTGATGCACCAGTGTGTAGTTTGTGTAACACTCAAATTACAGTAAGGCACATTTTACTTTCTTGTCATTGTTATGATTCTCAACAACAGTACCATTTTAAACATGTTCTGTCCCAAGGTTTGTCCATAATGTTACACAGTGATGGTGACACTGTCTACCTTGGTAATGTTTTTAGTTTTCTAAAGGTCATTAATCTTTTTAATTTCTACATTACTCCTTTTTAATGTGGTTCTCTTTTAAAAATCATCTAGTTCGATTTAAAATTAGAAACTGGTCTAACATGAAATAATTTGAAGCTAGGACTGGAAAGGCCAACTTCAGGTGACTAATGCTGCTGTTCGAACTACCCATTAGTCATCCTGGCAAGGTATTATTATATCAGGTGAGTGATGGTGGTTTTTGTACTTACCTGTTAGTCTTCCTGGTGAGTTATCATTATTACAGTTACACTACAGAAAGTCCTTTACAACTTAAATTTCTGTAATTTTTTCTTGACTTTGTAGACTAGATGTAAACATTGGTTTTATGCTATTTATGTTGTTTTTTTAACTTTGTTTTGTTTTACCTTAATTTCCTTTTAACTTTTTACCAGATGTTTGGTGCAGATAGCCTAGCTGCTTTGTGCCATAAAACACTTAATCAAGCAACAACCAATCACTAATGTAACAGTGAACTTTCTGTGACATCATGCATCTCTTGATCTCCACAAAAATGAGAGATTCATGAATCTGATTTAGAGAAGAAAATTGCAGTGATTTGTAACAAATGGAATAAAAAAGACAACAAATTCATCACTATTTATTGTATCAAGGGAAACTAAAGGATATTCTAAATGAGAAAGTTAAACTGTAGTACACATTTTCAGTAAGTATAAACATTGATAAGACTTCAACAACCAAGTTTTGGCTTTCTTAAAAGACAGACTGCTCTCCTCCAGATTCAATTGAAGGCTTCATCATAAGCATAAAATCTGCTTATCACAAGAAAATTCAGAAAAGGGTACCAGGACATAGAAATGTCTTTGTTTCTTGTGACAACTTCAGAGTATCCTCACAAACAAAAGGTCAAGTAGAATACAATTAAACTATCCCACAAAGTAGAACGTTGTCTTCTTGAAATATTGAGTCACAAAGAAGTAACACCTCAGGTTTGATGTTTCATATGACAGCTACCAGATTTAATCAAAATTTTAAAAAATTAAAGATTATTGTAAATAATAAATAAATATGGGAAAGAAAGATATGAACTATTTGTATACTGAATCATTCACATGTAAAATATAAGATAATGAGTTTTTTAAGAAAGCAAATTTTTATACACTCAGTTTCAGGAAATGTGGGAAGACTAGGACATTTCTTAAAATTCTGTTTATGCAGTATAGATTTGTAAATCCTTTTTTCCTTGTTATTATCATAACAATAGGAAAACTGAGAAATATAATATAATGTAAAATATAAGATAATGAGTTAAGAAAGCAAGTTTTTATATTCTCAGTTACAGAAGATGTGGGAAGACCAGAACATTTCTTAAAATTCTGTTTAATATATAGATTTGAAAATCCTTTATTTCTTGTTAGTATAATAACAATAGGTAAAGTGAAAAGCATCAACTCAGATTGTGATGTTTACAACGTATTAATAAGTAGGTTTTCTTCTTTCAGGTGGTTTACAGCTGTACAAAACATAATTCATCAAGGTATAAAGTAGAGGCATGTTCCGTCTCCCACTAATCAGCTTTATCTACAGTCTTTCTTTGACAATGCAGCAATGCTAATGACTCTGCAACTCCAATCTCTCTGCAAGGTGTCTATGGAAAAATACACTGAATTTTTATGCACATCTAAGGTAGTTATGCCAATATTTGCCTAACATTTTAAAGAAAGGTGTTTAATTTATCTTTAGAATAACATGGTTTGCCCCATTTTCTATTTGTAAATGCATAAACTATACTATGTTTTGTCTGTTATAAATACATAATTAATTTTAACCTAAAGAATTGATTATCTCTAAAAGAAAGTTACCAGTAATTCAAAAAACGTCTTAAAAATGTGTAACTATAGATTAAATGTTTTATTGATATCTCATTGAACCGAATGTGTTAAATACTGGCCCTGGAGCATATAAAGTTGAATAACTCTGGAATTTACAATCCAATAAACTGAGACTGAAGTGAGAAACTGAGCAGTAGACACTTTAGAATAAAAGACTCATTGAATGATGAATGGACACAAAGAAAATACAAAACACTCCTCATTTATGATCAACAATTTAAGCTGAACAATCAGCCAACTACATCACTGGATTTCAAATTATCATTAACTGATCGTGCCTGAGATGGAAAAATATGAAAATTTCATTCAACAAATAAGTTAAGTGGAAGAATAAATAGTGTTCATAAGATAAATGAAGAACAGAAACTAAACCTGTTAGGAGTAAACCAACTTTCATAGTTCATTAAAGAGAATCTTCACATGTGCAAAGCCACATGAAATTATTTCATAACAATAATTAGTACATAAATACTCCAGAGCTGATGAAGTGCTGTTGCTCAAAACGTATTCATGTTTTATCAATAAAGTTATTTTAAATTGTTGACTCTTTCAACATTATAATTTATTTTGCATTTGTTATTTCCTCACCTATACAATTATTTTATTACCAGAACTAATCATTCCTTTATTATGTCATTGATGTAAATCAAGAAATGAGCAAAGGTTCTAAACCTGACTCTCACTTGTGATATTAATACAGTGTGACTTAATTGTATTTACAGTAACAATCTTCCATTCAGCTGCTCTTCTATCCAGTTAGGTAATTTATTTCTAATACCTTCAGAGATAATTCCTTTTAAATGTTTTATTTAGCACCTTGTCAAATGCTTTCTGAAGGTCAGTATATCAAATCTACATAAGCAATAACCGTTTTCAATGACTTTGTACAGCTTCTATTATCAGACTTTCTAAATTTTTTCACAACTGATATAAGATTAATACACTTATTATCACTGGGAGAATTTTTATTATCTCTCATGAAAAGAGGAGTGAAATATTAGCTAACTTGCAATCCTTTGGCACCTGCCCACTATTCAAGAACTAACAAAAAATAGTAGCAAGCAGCTTATATATCTAATCCTTCACCTCCTTCAAATTTCTTGGGAAATATCCAGCCCAATAGCCTTATCGTTCTTTCAACTGCTCAGTGTTTTCTAAACAAGCTCAGAATTAACGAAATCATCTTTTTCAACCTGTTCAAGATTAGGAATACCTTTTAAATATTCATTAATTAAAACTAAAGAAAAACAAATTTAATAACCCAACCTTCTCATAATCATTAAATATGGGCCTCCCTCTACCAGTCCTAAAGGGTTTTACCTTATCTGAAGACTTTGTTTACCTTGAATATGTTTATAGAGAGCCTTATTGTTAATTTTTACATTTTCGGCCAATTTTTTCATATATCCTGTTCGATGTCCTAAGTTTCTGTTTGACCAAATGTCTTGATCTTCTATAATAGTCTAAATCTCTCATCATTCCAGTCAATTTATATTTCTTAAATAAACGATGCTTTTCTTTAATTTTATCTCTTATACCCTTTGTGATCCAACCTGATTTTTTATTTGCAGCTACCCTTTTCTTTCTAAAGGAATATGTTTGTTTAATAATTTTATCTGTATTTACCCCACAGACAATCCTGTTCACATACTTTGTTAAGGAATCACCCATAACTACAACCTCCTTAGGTTATCATCCACATCCTTCTCTGTTTCTTTTGTTGACTTTCTCTCTAGTAGTTCCTTGTATATACAATTCAACGAATAAAATATTTTGTTCAATAGAACAGGCTCATTACAATTACCTCCACTATATAATACTCTTTTTAACTTTCTGAAAATCATTGTTGATGTACCCTTTTTTATAAAAGCTTAAGCTTTTGCTGCCATCTCCCACAGTTTACACATCTCATTATTTATAACAGTGATAGACATAAGCCTCCTGTGTCTTTCTATTTTCTTTAGTCTTTTGAAATTCTTTTTGAAGTAGTTAGCCTTAGCCAATGGAAATTTGCAACACAACATTTACCAACCCATTTACAATGTTTTGGAGGTAAAACATCTGAATTATAAAATTCAAGTTATCATTGTAGTCATCTTTGAATATCAAAGATGTATGTGTTTATATGTGATGTTCATTATAGTATCAGAACTTTGTTTTCCTTTTTTCTTAAGACGTTGATTCTTACTTCAGATAAGATAAAAATTAAAACCTATTGACTGTAAAAAATAATGCTTTTAATCACCACACATACATAAGTAGAAAATGAACCCAGCCATTTACTTGTACAATTCAAATCGTTGGCTGTACAAAAATATATTTTATTCAAATTGAGAGTTAAGTATGCTGAGCAGTTAGATTTAGTTGATAAGTTCTGTATAACAGAGGACTGCATTTTAAAATACGTTTGCATACCTATACAACCTTCATGCAGTTGTTCAATTGCTTATCACAAAAAGAAAAAAAAATGTTACAGATTAGTCAGAAAACATTTTCTAAACTTTTACAATTTTTTTTTAGGCTTTGTAGAGTAGATAAGATGCTACCATCCAGTATGTTGCTCAAAAATATCTATTTATCTATAGAGTAAAATTTGTATACTTTTTTTTTTGTTTCAGGAAAATCACATATTTATTATAAAATTGGTTGCAGTTGGACATCAGATCAAACTTGAACCAACTTACCATGATTTTGAAACAGTTTTGCTCGATATCTTGGATTCTTTGCTTCATTGTGCCAGAATAATTCCTTGAGTTGAAAATCATCTGAATATAGTATGTTTTGGCTCTCAAGTATTATCAAGACACAGATATTAACTGTTCTCAAAGAACAATTCCAGCATCTTCAGAAATACGTGAACAACTTTAATAAGTATCTTTACATTTTAGATGGTGAGGTATGTTTTCAAGTAATTAAAGTGGGAAATTTATTTACATCATTTGATCAGTGATAATGTTAAAATATAAAAAATAATATTTTTTTCTATTATATTTAATCATTTTATATTTGATTATGATGGATAACTATGAGATAATAGAAAAACTGCTTATATTTGTGCTGTGTAATATGTTACTTCTAGTGGTGCAGCCAAGTACAAAATTTGTATGAACCCCCAGCAATGATGGAAGGGCAGGATGTTCGTTTGAGACAAATTACAGATTAAAAACAAAAACTCTACATATGACTTATTTAGACATGGGAATCATCATGCAGTCTCTAACTGAGTAATGTGCAGAATGGTTACAGTCATACCAAAGCCATCCCATGTTTATGATACTCAAATGTCTGATATATCTACTCAGCACACAGGGAGAAGACTCAGTAGTCCTTGGAAAGTAACATACAGAGATAAGATCCAAATGCAAGCCCACCAGTATCACTCCTAGGAGAGTGCTAAGAGTACTTTCAGAGTTGAATAGATATCAGTAAAATAGTGGGTAAAATACATGGTGGTCAAGGTGGATAACATAGAGAACTAGGTTTATGTGCTGATCCATCAAGACTTTCTGTAGAGGCCCTGAAGGTGCATGCCAAGTGTAGGAAGGAAGTGTATATGCACAAACAACATTTCTGCTTGATATATATATATATATGTATGATAGATGTAGTAAACATTTAAGAGCATTTGTAAAATTTATAAGTTATTCTAAATATATTTATAATTACAAAAACAAACCTCAGCAAAACTGACTGAATTCTAACTTTTTAGCAGTCCCCAAACCCAGTGGATCAGGAGTAACTTTATGGATTTGAATCTCTAAATTCATGAGTTCAATTCACTATAGTGGACAGAAAACATTGTATAATGTGTAGGATTTTACTAAACAACAATAAATTTTTTACTACATTTCTTCATCAAAGCTTTTCTCCCCTGCTAGTACAGCGGTATGTCTCCAGATTTACAATGCTAAAATCAGGGGTTCAATTCCCGTCAGTGGGCTCATCAGATAGCCCAATGTGGCTTTGCTGTATGAAAACACACATACACACACAAAGCTTTTTTTATGTATTCTCTTCAGAGGTCATTATTATTAGATATTTTTTTGCTATAATGTGTTTCACCAATTTAAGAATTTACTGAAGGCCTTTGTAAATAGAACCATTGTGGAGACTTCAGGATCAATTAAATAATACTAAACCTTTGAAAAATGTAAAGAAATATATGTTAATGAACCTCACAAGACAAATTAACAAGAATAATTAAATATTGTGTAAATTACAGCAATATAGCAGGTTAATGTAAAACAATATGAAGTTCTGCATTGGACTATGTTAGAAAGGAAAAAAATTAAATACTTTTGTTATTTGATTTATTAAGTGGAATATTTAGTGTCTGATATTTGTATCTATGTTACTTAAGTGTTTTAAAACCAAAAAAATCATAATGTCTGTGTCATTTTGTTCATTAAAACTACAATGTGATTGTGTTAGTAAACAATGGTCTGTGTCTTTATAGAGTTTATTATGTAACTGTGTTGGTAAACTCTTGGTTACATAGTAATATTTTTTCTACTATATGTTCTACTAGTATATAGAATGTGCGCACTATATTCTAGTTATATTGTTTGTTTTATGATAAGCACATAGCTGTGTTCGCTACGGGTAAGAAAGCCCTTGTTTGGCGTTATAAGCATTTCGATTCACCACTAGGGCGCTGAAAAGTTATAACAATAATTTAAAGTGAGCTGTTTAATTTATATTTGTTACGACTATGTATTGATTTGATGAGTGTACATTGCACGTTCTGTCGTCAAGTGTGTAGAGTGTGTGGTCCAAATCGTGATCATTATAAAATTAGCGATGCGACAGGGTGACAAGTGGGCAACTATCTTATTTAATTGATTAGAACGTGTAAATAAAGATGAGTGTTTATTTTTTTTATATTTTGGGCACTTAAGAATAAGTTGTGTTCTACAGTCCAAATTATTTGGAACAGGTAAAATTACGCGAATGTTATATTTTATAAATAATTAGAACGTGTAAAGATAACACGTGTGTACATTTATGCGTTTTAGTTTTTTGGAACATGTAAAGTTAAAACATTCGTATTATTTTCTAGTTGTTTGCAGCGAGTTGATTTATATTTCCATCTTGATACCTACTTTATTTTTGTTTTTGTATCTTGTAAGAAGAAACTGTTCTGCTACATAGTTGTTTGTCACATGAAATACATGATTAATATTATATTTCATGACTGTTTGGTACATAAAGAGATAAGGTGTGTGTTGTATTATTTAAAGATTTCGATCAGGTAAAGATAAAATATCTAATTAATATATTGCTTGGAAATACTTACAAGGTCACCTAATGGGTTATTATCTGTGGTCTACCCACCATCAGTATCGAAACTCGGTTTTCAGTTGTGCGAGTCCGCAGACGTACCACTGTGCTACTGGGGGGTAAGATATGTCTGTCCTTATTTGCAGGACATGTAAAAAAAAAGAAACATTATTCTATTCCTCCTCGAAACTGTGACCCCCCACTTTTCTTCCCTGAGAATTTAACTTTTAAATAATTAATTTTTCTTCTCTTTTGTAAGCATGTCTTTATTTGCTTGTTTTGTTTTGAATTAAGCACAAAGCTACACAATGGGCTATCTGTGCTCTGCCCACCACGGGTATCGAAACCCGGATTATAGCGTGTAAGTCCGCAGACATACCGCTGAGCCACTGGGGGGCGTCTTTATTTGCAACCAATCAACAGTATTACATTTTAGAGAAGTCTGTTTTAAACTATTGTCAGAAGATCTAATCAGATTATTTATGTATATTGACGCATTTATTTTCGTATGACAGTAGCAACACCTTAATTTATTTAAGACAGCTAACTTATTTACATTACTATGGGAATTTTGACAAGAACCTCAGCGCCACCTCGTGTCACTCAGTTATTTTGTCTCACTGTGAGTGTGTGTAGGTATGTTTTCTTATAGCAAAGCCACATCGAGCTATCTGCTGAGTTCACCGAGGGGAATCGAGCCCCTGATTTTGGGCTTGCAAATCCTTAAAATTACCGCTGTACCAGCAGGGGACTTTCGCTATGAAAGTAATGTTACAATGAACTCTAAAGGGGTGAATGGGTATTAATTATCGTTGTGCATAAAAGGAACACAATAGAGAAAAATGTACGTAAGGGTTAAAAAAAAGTGTCTTTTATTGCTAAGGTAACTTGGTATAGACACTTTTGTTGTGTATTAATAAGGAACTTTTGGAGACTTCAAACTGTTAACAGCGTTTTTGTCTTTCGTTTTCCGCGTTCGTTATCTCTACAAGGATTGAAAGAGAATAGAAAATTTCAAGTCAAATTCACAAAATTAATGTTTTAATGTTGTAGAACATTTCTAATATTTAAAATACATTCCTGAACTTGTAGATGGAGAAAGTACCTTTTATGAAGGGATTGAGAAAATTGGTCAGAAGTAGGAAAATCAATCGATTGCCAATGAACATAAAAGTTGATTTCGAGAGTTAGTGATTGCTGAAGTAGGGGAATAATGAGATAAAGATGTAAAAGTATATGTAAATTAAATTATCTGGTTAAAAGTACATACTTGAAGAAAATATTAAAACTGCAAACGACTAAGAGAAAACACGAGTATAAATATTGAAAGTTGGAACTGTAAGATAGATTACGTAAAACAAAAACCCAGCAGAAATATAAAATTCAAAAAAGGGAATAGAGGTCTCGAAGAAAGTACACAATCAAGTTAAATGGAAAATGCAAAGAATATATTTTTAAGACTACAAATAGGGACTTTATAAATGGTGAAGAAACTAGGTTGGAACTAAGGCCTACATTATTTTCTCAAACTACAAATACTAATTTGGATTCCATATCTATAGTACGTATGAATTTTATTGTAAACAAAATAGGATTTGTCGGTTCAGAAAATAATGTAAACATTTTTTCCCAGTTTAGCTTTAATTTTTTTAGCCTCTAGTTGTAGGCTTGAAAATATAATAGTTTCACTTCGATTCAACTTGTTTCTGTTCTGTTTTTCGATTGTTGTTCCATTTATTCAATTAACAACCTCGAACTATCTTGGTTCTTAAGTGTTTTTTGTGCCCATTTATAGATTTTTAGCTACATACTTACTTATGCATTCAGTTGTATATCACATGTTTTCCTAAAGTTCACTGCTACATTTACTTCTTCCCACTTTTCTGGTTTGTTTTGAATTTCGCGCAAAGCTACACGAGGGCTATTTGCGCTAGCCGTCCCTAATTTAACAGTGTAAGACTAGAGGGAAGGTAGCTAGTCATCACCACCTCCCGCCAACTCTTTAACTACTTTTTTACCAACAAATAGTGGGATTGACCGTTCCATTACAACGCTCCCACGACGAAAAAGGGTGAGCATGTTTGGTACGATGAAGATTCGAGTCGAGTGCCATAACCACCTGGCCGTGCCAGGATCCCACAAGATTACAGAAATCTACTATGGTAATAGTCTGCTGTTTTAAAACTCACGGAAATAGTCGCAGGAAAACTACGTTGAGACAGAGTACAACAGAGAACTCGAGAAACAAAAAACATCGACTTCAAGAAATGATGAAACCTCCACGTGGCAGGGGTCCGGCATGGTCAAGCATGTTAAGGCGTTCGACTCGTAATCCGAGGGTCGCGGGTTCGAATCCTGGTTGCACCAAACATGCTTGCTCTCCCAGCCATGAAGGCGTTATTACGTGATTGTCAATCCCACTATTCGTTGGTAAAAGAGTAGCCCAAGAGTTGGCGGTAGGTGATGATGACTAGATGCCTTCCTTCGAGTCTTACACTGCTAAATTAGGGACGGCTAGCACAGACAGCCCTCGAGTAGCTTTTTGCGAATTCAAAAAACAAAAACAAACAAACATCAACGTGGCAGTTTGCAATTAGTGCGCTCTATGTTGTGCAAATTATTTTCTAATTAATGCGCCTTAGTAAAATACTAGATTTTTGCAATGGCTGTGCTCCCCGCTAGGACAGCGGTAAGTCTCTGGATTTACAACGCTAAAATCAGGCGTTCGATTCCTCTCGGTGGGATCCGCGGATAGCCCTATTTGGCTTTGCCATAAGAAAAAAAAATGCAATGGCCGAACGTGAAGGACTTAAAGAAAAAATTCAACGCAAAAACAAAGGTGCTTGAATTAGTTTTAAAACTTCCCCATGGCATGCTTAATACTGCATTTATTAATACTCTTCAGGTTTCAGTAAAATATTTACAGTAGATTTTTCTGTAAAAGCATTACCAGTGATTATAAGGCTGGGAACAATGTTATAAATATGTACATTGTTTACTTTTACTAAATTTTCCGACTAGAGTAGCATTTGACTCGCAATTTGAGGGTTACAAGTTCAAAGGTCCGTCCCGCTATACCTTTTCGTTCTTTCAGTCGTGGGGCGTTACAATGGAACATTCAATCCAACTTTTCGTTGGTAAAAGAGTAGCCCTATAGTAACGGCAAGCACATATTGTCCTCTAGCTTTGCGCGAAAGTTAAAAAGAAACCAAACCGACGAGTATAACGGTGTTTAAATAGCTTTTATGATTTTGCTTGAATGGTTTCGAAGAGAAATTTGTCCAATAGTGATGAAAAATGTGAAAATGTCTCCTTAACAGTTGAAGAGGCATTATTAAAATAGTCTTATGACTTGCACAGGTGTTTCTCAGTAGACCATTTTTTTTTCTGTAGGCTTTTGGAACAATAGTAATATGAGTATTAATAATATTATTAGAAACAAATGGATGAGTATTGAATTTTGTCTAAGTATGGACGAATCATTATTTTTGACATTGTAAATGTCCAAGCAGCTTTAGCCATTAATATAAAAGGTCTTGAGCGTTGTTTGACGAAGAAATCTGCTTTTTAATATGGTTTTTCTCCCGAATGTTTTGTTAGAATAGTGGTTCCCAACCATGGGTGAAAGTTAGCGTTCCAGGGTGTGCGAGATAACATTTCAGTTTTTTTGTTGATATTAAGGGTACTGTCCTATACATTCAAAAATTACATTCGATTTTTATTTCTTATTTTTCTTGTTACAGACGTAGCTTTTTACCTTGTTACAATAAACTATCGTTTCTACCGTCACCGTCGCAGACCAAAATCTTAATGCACAACTGTAAACAAAGTACACACGAAACGTAAACGCTTGGGTGCACTGGCAGACTTGCGGAATTCTGTCAGCCACAAAGTGCGAGGCTTTGAAAAACTCGTGAGAAATAAACAGGAACGAAAGAGTCATTAACTTTAAATTGACTTATGAGCATTTGAACATTTCAAATTCAAAGAAATTTCATTTTATGTATGGATGAAAATTTATTTTTTGTAAGCCATGTGGGGTTTATGCAACTTTTAGTTTGTTGTAATGTCTTTTTCTTTTCCAAATGTTTCATTTTTGTTGATATATCATTAAAAAGTAATTATAAAAATGTGTTTCGGCCACCTTCAGCTTTATTCTTCAATAAACAATTACTGTGAGGGGTGTGAAAACATATTAAAACTTTTTATGGTTACGAGACATAAAAAAAAATTGCGAACCATCGTGTTAGAATATTTATAAACATTTCTGAGCGGTCCCTATTATGAACCACTATCGTGTCGTGTTTTTCGATTAAGATTTAAAGTTAATATTCAGTTAAATTTAGTAACAAAAAGCAGGGAAGAAAAACTCTTTCAGAAAAACAAGGTCAAGTAACTAGGTGTGCTTTTATACAAAGAAAGAAATAATTTGATTTTCATAGTACCAGAGTCACGATTTATTCAACCCGAGTTATCATTAGTCGAACAATATTTTAATTTGGATAATAGTTGTAGTAGAAATTATAATTATGTAGATGCGGTAAAGACTCATTTACAAGGGTTGGTTCTCTGGTTAGGCTCTAAAGTTCTTAGTGGACGAACTAGGTTCAAACCCATGCTATACCACAAAATATTCACCGCACTTTAAGAGGTAGGTGCGTTATAGGAATGACAATCAATCATATCTTAGTGTGGATTGTGGTGTTGCTGACTTCCTTCTCATTAGTAGTTTAAAATTATGGTCGGCGATAAAGAGACTTCATGGCTTTGCTATGAATACTAAGTACTCTTATGAATGCTGTTTACGAACCTTCTCTTTATATCTTTAAACTGAAACATATTACTGGAAACACTAAAGAGCTGAATTTCAATTAAAATACAACCTTGTATAATAATCTCCACAAGAGAATGAGTCTATTACGCACGAAGTTATCACCATTACATTCCATCAAGAAACATAGGGCCGCAATCGCTTGCGGATTCTTCAACAGGTATTTAAGTGAGTAGGTTGTTAGCCCACTGTACCGAGCCGTCCCTAATTTAGTAGTGTAAGACTAGAAGGAAGGCAGCTAGTCATAACCACCCACCGCCAACTCTTGGGCTACTCTTTTGCCAACGAAAAGTGGGATTGACCGTCACATTATAACGTCCTCACGGCTGGGAGGGCGAGCATGTTTGGCGTGACGCGGGGGCAAATCCACGATCTTCGGATTACGAGTGGCAATTACGTACGAAGGTTTGTTTTTAATTTCACAGCTATACAGCGGAGTCTTTAAGCTTCGATCACCTCTGTTCAGCTGTTAACATTCCAGATGAATGTAGATCTGGAATTCAACTGTTCATGTACCGTTACGGTCCCTCCCCGCACCTCCTAAAAAAAGAAAGAAAATTGCTCTTCGCACTTCACTTTAGGGTTGTGAATGCGTTATGAGAGTGACAGCCAGAACTCGCTATACAGTTAGAGCAAACTACAAGTCTGTGATGGGTGATGTTGACTGGTTGATTTCCCTCGACTAGCTTTGTGCGAAAAAACTACAAAAACATCAACCTCGATTTGAAGGGATGAAATGTCCTGGTGTTCATATGTGAGAGTCCCTAGCCGGTATAGCGGTAAGTCTACGGGTTTACAATCCCCTCGGTGGACTCAGCAGATAGCCAGATGTGGCTTTAGCTGTATGAAAACACAAACACTTATGATACACGGGGTGATGTGAAGATATTTTATTTTTCAGAATACAGTAAATATCAGATGTTGAAAAACAACTCGTCATGTCGTGTCAACAAATAGCAATAATTCTCGCAAACACGATTTCAGAAGCATCGAATTTGTTTCTTCACTAATCTTTGTACCCAGTTGCCCAGAAAGATGGCTACGAATTTACAACGCAAGAACTGCATTTCGATACCTGTGACTGACATAGAAAATATTATTTTATTTTTATTCAACCACTTTGGGCCATGCATCGCCAGCTTGTTAGGGGCGCTCGACTCCTAAATCTGAGGGTTGATGGTTTGAATCTTCATAACACGGTAATTCTAAAATAATTATGGAGTGTTTTAAATCAGTTGCTCTTATCTTATTAATTATCTTGTTTCAAAATCAGTTACAATAACTTTTTATAATATATACATAATAGCTTTAGTTCCAGCTAAAACAGTAGTAAGCTTACTGACTTATAACGAAACCTTACTATGAAATAGTGAAAAAGAACTTGTAATTCTTTAATTGTAAAATAACTTTTTTAAAACTAAGCACAAAACTACAGAAAGGACCTATTTGTGCACTATCCACCACGAGAATCGGAAATCGGTTTCTAGCATTCTTGAAGCAAAAATGTATCTCAAAACGACTGATATGGGTATTAACACTTTTTTTTTTTCTAATAAAACAGGTTAACCTGAAAACGATCTGAGAAGATCGAAACGATGTACTCTGCTTCATTTGTAAAAGTGTTAATACCCATACCAGTCGTTCTGAGATATAGGTTTCTAGCATTGTGAAATACCGTTGTGCTACTGGGTATCAGTTGTGGTCGACATAGTAGGACATACATTCTCTGAATAAATTAGATACCTATTTAGTTAACGCCTGGTGTGGTTGCTGATTAATTGGAACGAGTATATCAGGAATGTTTATTGCTATCAAATGAATCTTACTTGTTATAACCTCAAAAGTTTCCAATGGGGTAGGGCCCGGCATGGTCAAGCGTGTTAAGGCGTGCGACTCGTAATCTGAGGGTCGCGCCAAACATTCTCGCCCTTTCAGCTGTGGAGACGTTATAATGTGACGGTCAATCCCACTATTCGTTGGTAAAAGAGTAGCCCAAAAGTTGGCAGTAGATGGTGATGACTAGCTGCCTTCTCTCTGGTCTTACACTGCTAAATTAGGGACGGATAGCATAGATAGCCCTCGAGTAGCTTTGTGCGAAATTCCAAAACAAACAAATAAACCAATGGGGTAGTTGCTCTGTGCCCTCTACAGGAATAATATAGAGTTTTAGTGTTAATTGTTCATCACTGAACCAGGTGGCTTGGGTCCTAAATTGTGCAGAAACCTCAATGATAAATAAATATTTTTATTGTGTTAATGGAAGATAATAAATTTATTTACCTTCCTTGATGCTCAGCATTGCGACAATTTTAAGATAATTCGATATTTCACAAAATAAATACTGCGTAAACTTTTAAGTTTAGTAATCAAAGTAAATTTTTCCGTCCAATAAGTAAGATACATATAGTTGCTAATAATAAACTTCAGAATGAGTTCTTTCTCCTTCTGTTTCATCAAATCTTTCAATTATTACATCTGACAGTCTCAAACTGAGATAAACAACTCAAGTCTCTGTCACGGAGACTAATGAAAGCCAGAAGACAATGAAACTTCCAGTTACTAAAAGAAGTGAGTGGTCAATAAAAGCACTCGGTTATTTCTAACAGAACTTTCTAAGCCTGGCTGCCTTTTAACAACAAACACATCTGTATATGGAGATGACAAGGAAAACTAGCCCTTGTTAAGTTGTTGATGTCTTTTTGGTTAATCATTTATTTCGGGGGCAATTCTTCAGTGTTAATATGTTTTGTAATTTAGTTACTTGGCGAATGCGTTTGTAGGATATATTTTTCAAACAATTCTTTACTTTTTTATTACTATCTATTTAGTACTTTATTTAAGTAAGTTATATTTTCTTCTGAATTACTAATTTATTCATCAAATTGCAAGTACTGTTAAAAGTTTTTTGATTTTTTAAGCAGCATTGTTACCATAATTACTGTTGGCTATCTACAACATATATTCAGCTTTCCCTTTAATATTAGATTTTTTGCAGTAGTTGTTAAGTGTTTAGGTTGTGAAACGTTTCGCGTTAAAAATATAATACACATGTTTGTAATTAAGTTGCAAAGGCATATTTGCTGTTTTTGTCATTCACTCCTCTGAGTGCGACTTTAAAAATTCTTATATTTTCGGGCAGGTAAGGTTTAACTTATTCATATAAATTTACGAAAGTGCTTTTAAAATTTAAGTAAGCAGACTTACCTCAATCGTGTATTACTGGAGAACTTTAAGGTAAATGTTTTTATCTTTTGTTTGTACACACAATGTACACACCAGTTTTACGTTTTTTATGTTGCTTTGTATCTTTCAAACAGTGCCAATTAATTTATAATTATTTACTTTATGTTGCTTCTTCATTTATTAAATGAATTAAAATATATTTTCAATTCCAAATATTTTAACAAAGATATTAAACTGGTTTTTGAAATTAGAATTGAAACGTGATTAAGAGAAAATGCAACACTTTTTAAGAAGGAATTTAATGTTAATATTAATTGTCAGTTTTTCATAAATAGCAATTTTGGATGTTAATTTTTAATATATAAGTTTACGAACTGGTGTTTGATTCCTCACAATGGACACAGTATATAGCCCAGTTTGGCTTTTTTCTGAATTAACCGACCAACTATTTTTTAGAATGAGAAATTAGTTTGGTTTGTTTTGAATTTCGCGTAATTTCTAGCTGTTCTTAATTTAGCAGTGTAAGACTAAAGGGAAGGCAGTTAGCCATCACCATCCACCGCCAACTCTTGGGCTACTTTTTCACCAACGAATAGTGAGACTGACCGTCTCGTTATAACGCCCCTACGTCTGAAAGGTTGAAAGCATGTTTGGCGTGACGGGGATGCGAACCCGTGACCCTCGGATGACGAGTCGTACGCCTCAACACGCTTGGCCATGCGCGGGCCCCCTTTTTCTTAGATTCAAATAGAAGGAAAACTTATTTCAAACCGCTCGTATTTTTCGAAGGTAAAATTTACATACAAACCTAGTACGGCAATTTTTTTTTGTGACCCCAACGTAATTTGAAAAGTACAAGAGCATTCTCGCTGTAAACTAGAGTTTTTATTTGAAGATCATTTAAATATTATTTTGACAAAGGCCTAGCGCGTTAAGGCGTGCGCTTCGTAATCTGAGAGTCGCGCCAAACATGCTTTCAACCTTTCAGCCGTGGGGGCGTTATAATGTGACGGTCAATCCCACTTTTCGTTGGTAAAAGAGTAGTCCAATAGTTGGCGGTGGGTGGTGATGACTAGCTGCCTTCCCTCTAGTCTTACACTGCTAAATTAGGGACGGCTAGCACAGATAGCCCTCGAGTAGCTTTGTGCGAAATTCCAAAACAAACGGTTATATTGACAAAATCAAGTTCACATAATATGTTTTCTTTATTGGACTTTGCACAGTCCATAGTCCGTTTAAAATATGGTGAATATTTGTGATAACGTTCAAATTTCACTTTTATAATAGTTATTTTTAACTGACCACTATAAAGCTAATTTTATACTTTCTATTTGTTACGAGTAGAAAACAAAATTAATTAAAATTACCAGCTGTATGTTAATTTTTAAAAAGTTATTTTTCAAATTAGCATATGCGTGCTTTAGTTTAGCTGACTAACTTATAAACCACATATTAGCACTATTGTAGTATTTCAATATATCTTTCGTTTGTATCTTCATGTATTATAATGTTTCACCCGGTACTTATTGTTTCTTCTATCACTCTTTCCTCTTTTTTCTATCTCTCTTCCTTCATTCTTACAAATACATTTCGGGCTCTGCATGGCCAGGTGGTTAGGATGCTCGACTCGTAATTTGAAGGTCTTGGGTTCGCATTCTGCTCCCACCAAACATGCTCGCCCTTTCAGCCGTGGGGGCGTTATAATATAATTGTCAATCCCACTATTAATTGGTAAAAGAGTAGCCTAAGACTAAGCGGTGGGTGATGATGACTAGTTGCCTTCCTTCTAGTCATACACTGCTAAATTAGGAACAGATAGCGTAGATAGCCTTCGCATAGCTTTGTGCGAAATTCAAAAACAAACAAACTTTCTTCGAAATTAAACACAAAGCATCTGTATCTAGCGGTATGAGTACACAGACACCGCTATACCAGAGAATGTTATGTAACTTATTTGCCAATGTTAGGGCTTATCTATTAAAAATGTACTGTTTAGAGTTATATTTATTACAATATTCAATGTTGATAACATTGTGGAGTAATATTTTATGGTTTGTGTAAAATTGTGTTATTGATATTAACTGTTACTTCTTTTATTGTATTTTATTGTGAACAATTCAACCAATTTACGTGATTGAAAGCAACAAGCAAACTATTATGTAGAATGTATAAGTAAACATGTTAATAAGTTGTTTCGGTCTGCACCTGAAAATTCTCACACGAGAGTGTTAGCGATATGGAACACCACTTTAGAATTCTGGTTACTTGGAGTTGCAGATCAGAACTTTTGATTTAACAGTTAAAACAACTGTGCGTATTGATAAATCAGTTATTTTACTGCTATCAGAGGATGTTTGTTTTATTTGTCTTTAGAATTTCGCGCAAAGCTACACGAGGACTATGTGCGCTAGGCGTCCCTAATTTAGCTGTGTAAAGTTAGAGGGAAGTCAGCTAGTCATCACCACCCACCGCCAACTCTTGGGCTACCCTTTTACCAACGAATAGAGGGATTCACCGTCACATTATAACGCCTGCACGGCTGAAAGGGCGAGCATGTCTAGTGCGACGGGGATTCGAACCCGCGACCCTCAGATTGCGAGTCGAACGCTCTAACCATCTGGCCATGCCAGGCCTCTTTCTGAATGAAAGGAGGCTGTAATTTTTGTGATGACGAGAAATTCCCTTGAAGTACAAATGTATTCTCTAGACAGCTGGTATGGGTATTAAAACTTTAATTAAAATAAAGTACAGTACAACGTTTCGACAAAGAAGATTGTTAACCTGAAGATGACCTAAGAAATGGCGAAACGTTGTTCTGTACTTTCTTCTAATTAAAGTTTTAATACCCATATCAGCTGTCCAGAGAATACAGGTTATAATTTTGTTACTGCTACATTGTTATTTAGGCTATCTTTTGTCAGAAAAGGTATAAATGTAAACAAGTAGCAGGAACAGTAAACATGCCTCTTGTCAAACCGTTTCAGTAAACCTGTCTCTTGTCAAACCGTTTCAGTAAACATGCCTCTTGTCAAACCGTTTCAGTAAACATGCCTCTTGTCAAACCGTTTCAATAAACCTGCCTCTCGTCAAACCGTTTCAGTAAACATACCTCTTGTCAAACTGTTCCAGTAAACATGCCTCTTTTGTCAAACTGTTTTATTAAACATACCTCTTGACAAACCGTTTCAGTAAACATGCCTCTTTTGTTAAACTGTTCCAGTAAACATGCCTCTTGTCAAACTGTTCCAGTAAACATGCCTCTTTTGTCAAACTGTATTATTAAACATACCTCTTGACAAACCGTTTCAGTAAACATGCCTCTTTTGTCAAACTGTTTTATTAAACATACCTCTTGACAAACCGTTTCAGTAAACATGCCTCTTTTGTCAAACTGTATTATTAAACATACCTCTTGACAAACCGTTTCAGTAAACATGCCTCTTTTGTTAAACTGTTCCAGTAAACATGCCTCTTTTGTCAAACTGTTTTAGTAAACATACCTCTTGACAAACCGTTTCAGTAAACATGCCTCTTTTGTCAAACTGTTTTAGTAAACATACCTCTTGACAAACCGTTTCAGTAAACATGTATTTTTTGTCAAACTGTTTCAGTAAATATGTCTCTTTTGTCAAACTGTTTCAGTAAACAAGCCTCTTTTGTCAAACTGTTTATAAGAATTTACATTTTATCTAATTAAATTAAATCAAATTCACATCATAAGTTGTTTTAAGATAGGTATTTTATAAGGAATTTCGATGAAATACGCACTATAAAGAGTGTACTGAAAGTTCGTAGTGAGGAATCCATGAAGATGAGACTCAATTAGAAGGAAGCTTTCACCCTTTTGCAATACGTGTGATGACGATACGTAAAGGATATGACGTATTTGTATTACAAAGACATAAAAGAGGGAAAATATTTGTTTAAATAACATTAGTCACTGTTATTACAATTTTTAAAAAAAATGTATCATCCAGTTACTACAAACAGCCACAAACTTCAATATCTTTGTACAGTTATAGTAAGTAAATATATTAATAGTTTATGTTTACTTGTATATACCTTAGAATCTGTACAAACAAAAACCTTCCAGGAAGAAAAAGTGAAACTATTATTGTGTTAAAAAGCAAATCTACAGTCTAACAAGAAGAGTGCGGGTTGGCTTGTTGTGGGAAAAAAAAACGAGTTTTTAAGTTCCAATGACGTATGAATCTATGCAGAATTACAAAATTTTCATTGCATTTTAAGCTGTGAAGGTGTTAAAACAGTAACAACAGTCCCATGATGTGGATGATGAACGTTAGGTCTGTTTTCCCTCTGTTTAGCAATTCTAATTTAGGACAGTCAGTGGATTGCTGTGGAAGTTATACTATGAATACGAATCACAAATTCTAGCATAAAATTTACTAGACAGTGAGGCTTTGTGATTGGCATGTCTGGCTGCAGTTTGCAGGGTTTATGGGTTCAAGACGTGGTGTCGCCCAAATGATACACATTTCGCTGTGGAACCGTTATAAATGTGACATTTAATCATATTTCGGTTCAAAGAGCCGAACAGTGCCTTTATGGCGGCAGATGTTATCAGATGGTTACCTTCTTCTGGTTGGTATGTCAAAACGAGTAATTACTATAAATATGCCCTAGGTGTTTTTGACGTAATCTTTTAGTTTATATCATAACAGTCTAAAAGAATTATGTATTTATAAGACTCGTAGATATGATGAATGCCCTCTTTCGACACAGATCAATAAATAAGACTGAAAATCAAAGATGCCAAATAAATCATTTTAAAATAATGAAATACAACTTCACAGACAGACTTTTTTAACCTCCTTCTACCTGGATCCTGGACTGTTTTTATCCAGATGTTGCAGAAGTCTACACTGTATTCTATTTGTAATACTGGTTAAGGTCCTCCTTTTTCATCAACACTGGTTCATTATATTGACATTCGCTCAGGCAACTCATTTCAGTTCCCCTGAATAATGAAACTTTCCTTCAAATACACGTAAAGCAAATTTAGAAAACACTTGCACTTTTCATATGTCCAAGTTATACGTGTTGTTCAACTTATATATGTAGTCCGCTTCGTGTATTTAGTCCAATGTACATATGCGTTAAAGTTTTGAACGCCAAATTACGACGAGACTTTATAGGTCAATAGGCCTAATATTGCCCTCCAGTGGCTCAACGGTATGTCTGCGGACTTACACGCTAAAATCCGGGTTTCGATACCCGTGGTGGGCAGAGCACAGATAGCTCATTGTGTAGCTTTGTGCTTAATTCATAAAAACAACAACAATAGGCCTAATATTTATGAAGAAAAACACTTTAAATATATATTTGCATCAAAGGAGTTGCTAGATTCTAATACACACGGATCGTGCCACAATTATACTTGACAGTGCCCCAAATATTCTGTTGGTGTCTTGAAAAATTAGAAAAGAAAAGCGTTATTAACATCATAGTGAAACACCGAAAATTTCTGCGCCTTCAGACCTGAGCCCTAAATACTTTAAGTACCTAAAAACTCTAATTCACATCCTCTTAATCTGGTTATTATCTTTTTCAGCTTAGAGGTCTGAGTCTGATTAATTTTCAGAGCAACGCCACCCTGGGCTATTTGTTATGCCCACTGCGAGAAAACGAATTCCGGATTTTCACGTTATAAGTCCGTAAACCTGTTGTTTTATCACCGGAAGAGAGGAGGTTGAAGACGAATAGCCTTCCCAAGATATCTGTTCTTCTATGAGTTATTGATAAGTTGTGAACTCACACCATTAAAATCCGGT
Source organism: Carcinoscorpius rotundicauda (assembly GCA_011833715.1). Lineage (NCBI taxonomy): Eukaryota > Metazoa > Arthropoda > Merostomata > Xiphosura > Limulidae > Carcinoscorpius > Carcinoscorpius rotundicauda. Next base: position 38,407 of record MU033988.1, read on the forward strand.
ATTAGGTTTCTTTGTGGAATTTCACATAAAGCTTCTCGATGCGTACCTGCACGAGTAATTCCTAATTTAGAAGTAAAGACTAGAGAATAAGAAACAAGTCATCGCTATTTGCTTCAAACTCTTAAGTTATTCTTTAACCAACAAAAATACAAGATGGCCTGTCACATTATAACATCCTCACAGTCGTAAACGCAAGCATATTTGGGAAAGGGATTCGAACGCTTGATCTGCTGAATGCGCGTCGATCGTTCTAACCCATAGTCCAGTGGTTTTTAACCTGGGGGTCGTTTGAAGTTTCTCGGAGGTGTCACGGAAGGTTTGGGAATTATTGGGGAAATCACGGAGCAGTTTGTAGTTTTTGTGACAAGTGTCTGTAACTGTCCACCAATGAGAAACACGCTGAAGTGTGGCAGTTGAACTGCGTCGAGATGCTTGTTGTGCAACCCAACTCTCTAATTTTCATATATTACAACGTTTGGAATTGCTTAATTTTTTTAACTATATAATATTTATACATCGAACTTAAAATTTAAATATCAAAGTTTCCATCGTATTTAGTATATTTTCTCATTATATGTATATATTATATCAACCCTCACACTGAGTGAATAAGTAGGTTTTGTATGATGTTCAGTAATTCCATGGATTTTGCATTTGTTTAGCACTTGTAGCATTTCTCAAGGTCATTTATTTGTAACATTTTCAATAAATTAGGATCTTGATATAGTTTTGTTTTATTCTACTTTTAAGCAAAGTTCACCGTTATAAAATTATTATAGAGGTCACAGTAATA
>VWRL01001388.1:0-39002 GCA_011833715.1 Carcinoscorpius rotundicauda
AGTTTTTCGTTTAAGAATATCAACCAAAGTCACACAAAAATAGATTAGAGTGTATACTAGTTTTTTGTTTCAGAATATCCACCAAAGTCACACAAAAATAGATCAGAGTGTATACTAGTTTTTGTTTCAGAATATCCACCAAAGTCACACAAAAATAGATTAAAGTGTATACTGGTTTTTTGTTTCAGAACATCCACCAAAGTCACACAAAAATAGATTAGAGATTATGCGAGATTTTTGTTTCAGAACATCCACCAAAGTCACACAAAAATAGATTAGAGTGTATACTAGTTTTTGTTTAAGAATATCCACCAAAGTCACACAAAAAATAGGTCAGAGTGTGTACGAGTTTTTTGTTTCAGAACATCCCTCAAAGTCACACAAAAAGAGATCAGAGTGTATACTAGTTTTTTGTTTCAGAACATCCACCAAAGTCACACAAAAATAGATTAGAGTGTAAACTAGTTTTTTGTTTCAGAACATCCACCAAAGTCACACAAAAATAGATTAGAGTGTATACTAGTTTTTGTTTCAGAACATCCACCAAAGTCACACAAAAATAGATCAGAGTGTATATTAGTTTTTTGTTTAAAAATATCCACCAAAGTCACACAAAAATAGATTAGAGTGTATACTAGTTTTTTGTTTCAGAACATCCACCAAAGTCACACAAAAATAGATTAGAGTGTATACGAGATTTTTGTTTCAGAATATCCACCAAAGTCACACAAAAATAGATCAGAGTGTATACTAGTTTTTTGTTTCAGAACATCCACCAAAGTCACACAAAAATAGATTAAAGTGTATACTAGTTTTTTGTTTCAGAACATCCACCAAAGTCACACAAAAATAGATCAGAGTGTATACTAGTTCTTTGTTTTAGAATATCAAACAAAATCACACAAAAATAGATTAGAGTGTATACGAGATTTTTGTTTCAGAATATCCACCAAAGTCACACAAAAATAGATCAGAGTGTATACTAGTTTTTTGTTTCAGAACATCCACCAAAGTCACACAAAAATAGATTAGAGTGTATACTAGTTTTTTGTTTCAGAACATCCACCAAAGTCACACAAAAATAGATTAGAGTGTATACTAGTTTTTGTTTAAGAATATCCACCAAAGTCACACAAAAATAGATCAGAGTGTATATTAGTTTTTTGTTTAAAAATATCCACCAAAGTCACACAAAAATAGATCAGAGTGTATACTAGTTTTTTGTTTCAGAACATCCACCAAAGTCACACAAAAATAGATTAGAGTGTATACTAGTTTTTTGTTTCAGAACATCCACCAAAGTCACACAAAAATAGATCAGAGTGTATACTAGTTCTTTGTTTTAGAATATCAAACAAAATCACACAAAAATAGATTAGAGTGTATACGAGATTTTTGTTTCAGAATATCCACCAAAGTCACACAAAAATAGATCAGAGTGTATACTAGTTTTTTGTTTCAGAACATCCACCAAAGTCACACAAAAATAGATTAGAGTGTATACTAGTTTTTTGTTTCAGAACATCCACCAAAGTCACACAAAAATAGATCAGAGTGTATACTAGTTTTTTGTTTTAGAATATCAAACAAAATCACACAAAAATAGATTAGAGTGTATACGAGATTTTTGTTTCAGAATATCCACCAAAGTCACACAAAAATAGATCAGAGTGTATACTAGTTTTTTGTTTCAGAACATCCACCAAAGTCACACAAAAATAGATTAGAGTGTATACTAGTTTTTTGTTTCAGAACATCCACCAAAGTCACACAAAAATAGATTAGAGTGTATACTAGTTTTTGTTTAAGAATATCCACCAAAGTCACACAAAAATAGATCAGAGTGTATACTAGTTTTTTGTTTCAGAACATCCACCAAAGTCACACAAAAATAGATTAGAGTGTATACTAGTTTTTGTTTCAGAACATCCACCAAAGTCACACAAAAATAGATTAGAGTGTATACTAGTTTTTGTTTAAGAATATCCACCATAGTCACACAAAAATAGATCAGAGTGTATATTAGTTTTTTGTTTAAACATATCCACCAAAGTCACACAAAAATAGATCAGAGTGTATACTAGTTCTTTGTTTTAGAATATCAAACAAAATCACACAAAAATAGATTAGAGTGTATACGAGATTTTTGTTTCAGAATATCCACCAAAGTCACACAAAAATAGATCAGAGTGTATACTAGTTTTTTGTTTCAGAACATCCACCAAAGTCACACAAAAATAGATTAGAGTGTATACTAGTTTTTTGTTTCAGAACATCCACCAAAGTCACACAAAAATAGATTAGATTGTATACTAGTTTTTGTTTAAGAATATCCACCAAAGTCACACAAAAATAGATCAGAGTGTATATTAGTTGTTTGTTTAAAAATATCCACCAAAGTCACACAAAAATAGATTAGAGTGTATACTAGTTCTTTGTTTCAGAATATCCACCAAAGTCACACAAAAATAGATCAGAGTGTATACTAGTTCTTTGTTTTAGAATATCAAACAAAATCACACAAAAATAGATTAGAGTGTATACGAGATTTTTGTTTCAGAATATCCACCAAAGTCACACAAAAATAGATCAGAGTGTATACTAGTTTTTTGTTTCAGAACATCCACCAAAGTCACACAAAAATAGATTAGAGTGTATACTAGTTTTTTGTTTCAGAACATCCACCAAAGTCACACAAAAATAGATTAGAGTGTATACTAGTTTTTTGTTTCAGAACATCCACCAAAGTCACACAAAAATAGATCAGAGTGTATACTAGTTTTTTGTTTTAGAATATCAAACAAAATCACACAAAAATAGATTAGAGTGTATACGAGATTTTTGTTTCAGAATATCCACCAAAGTCACACAAAAATAGATCAGAGTGTATACTAGTTTTTTGTTTCAGAACATCCACCAAAGTCACACAAAAATAGATTAGAGTGTATACTAGTTTTTGTTTAAGAATATCCACCAAAGTCACACAAAAATAGATTAGAGTGTATACTAGTTTTTGTTTAAGAATATCCACCAAAGTCACACAAAAATAGATCAGAGTGTATACTAGTTTTTTGTTTCAGAACATCCACCAAAGTCACACAAAAATAGATTAGAGTGTATACTAGTTTTTGTTTCAGAACATCCACCAAAGTCACACAAAAATAGATTAGAGTGTATACTAGTTTTTGTTTAAGAATATCCACCAAAGTCACACAAAAATAGATCAGAGAGTATATTAGTTTTTTGTTTAAAAATATCCACCAAAGTCACACAAAAATAGATCAGAGTGTATACTAGTTCTTTGTTTTAGAATATCAAACAAAATCACACAAAAATAGATTAGAGTGTATACGAGATTTTTGTTTCAGAATATCCACCAAAGTCACACAAAAATAGATCAGAGTGTATACTAGTTTTTTGTTTCAGAACATCCACCAAAGTCACACAAAAATAGATTAGAGTGTATACTAGTTCTTTGTTTCAGAACATCCACCAAAGTCACACAAAAATAGATTAGAGTGTATACTAGTTTTTTGTTTCAGAACATCCACCAAAGTCACACAAAAATAGATTAGATTGTATACTAGTTTTTGTTTAAGAATATTCACCAAAGTCACACAAAAATAGATCAGAGTGTATATTAGTTGTTTGTTTAAAAATATCCACCAAAGTCACACAAAAATAGATTAGAGTGTATACTAGTTCTTTGTTTCAGAATATCCACCAAAGTCACACAAAAATAGATCAGAGTGTATACTAGTTCTTTGTTTTAGAATATCAAACAAAATCACACAAAAATAGATTAGAGTGTATACGAGATTTTTGTTTCAGAATATCCACCAAAGTCACACAAAAATAGATCAGAGTGTATACTAGTTTTTTGTTTCAGAACATCCACCAAAGTCACACAAAAATAGATTAGAGTGTATACTAGTTTTTTGTTTCAGAACATCCACCAAAGTCACACAAAAATAGATTAGAGTGTATACTAGTTTTTGTTTAAGAATATCCACCAAAGTCACACAAAAATAGATCAGAGTGTATATTAGTTTTTTGTTTAAAAATATCAACCAAAGTCACACAAAAATAGATCAGAGTGTATACTAGTTTTTTGTTTCAGAACATCCACCAAAGTCACACAAAAATAGATTAGAGTGTATACTAGTTTTTTGTTTCAGAACATCCACCAAAGTCACACAAAAATAGATCAGAGTGTATACTAGTTCTTTGTTTTAGAATATCAAACAAAATCACACAAAAATAAATTAGAGTGTATACGAGATTTTTGTTTCAGAATATCCACCAAAGTCACACAAAAATAGATCAGAGTGTATACTAGTTTTTTGTTTCAGAACATCCACCAAAGTCACACAAAAATAGATTAGAGTGTATACTAGTTTTTTGTTTCAGAACATCCACCAAAGTCACACAAAAATAGATTAGAGTGTATACTAGTTTTTGTTTAAGAATATCCACCAAAGTCACACAAAAATAGATCAGAGTGTATATTAGTTTTTTGTTTAAAATTATCCACCAAAGTCACACAAAAATAGATTAGAGTGTATACTAGTTCTTTGTTTCAGAATATCCACCAAAGTCACACAAAAATAGATCAGAGTGTATACTAGTTCTTTGTTTTAGAATATCAAACAAAATCACACAAAAATAGATTAGAGTGTATACGAGATTTTTGTTTCAGAATATCCACCAAAGTCACAGAAAAATAGATCAGAGTGTATACTAGTTTTTTGTTTCAACACATCCACCAAAGTCACACAAAAATAGATTAGAGTGTATACTAGTTTTTTGTTTCAGAACATCCACCAAAGTCACACAAAAATAGATTAGAGTGTATACTAGTTTTTGTTTAAGAATATCCACCAAAGTCACACAAAAATAGATCAGAGTGTATACTAGTTTTTTGTTTCAGAACATCCACCAAAGTCACACAAAAATAGATTAGAGTGTATACTAGTTTTTGTTTCAGAACATCCACCAAAGTCACACAAAAATAGATTAGAGTGTATACTAGTTTTTGTTTAAGAATATCCACCAAAGTCACTCAAAAATAGATCAGAGTGTATATTAGTTTTTTGTTTAAACATATCCACCAAAGTCACACAAAAATAGATCAGAGTGTATACTAGTTCTTTGTTTTAGAATATCAAACAAAATCACACAAAAATAGATTAGAGTGTATACGAGATTTTTGTTTCAGAATATCCACCAAAGTCACACAAAAATAGATCAGAGTGTATACTAGTTTTTTGTTTCAGAACATCCACCAAAGTCACACAAAAATAGATTAGAGTGTATACTAGTTTTTTGTTTCAGAACATCCACCAAAGTCACACAAAAATAGATTAGATTGTATACTAGTTTTTGTTTAAGAATATCCACCAAAGTCACACAAAAATAGATCAGAGTGTATATTAGTTGTTTGTTTAAAAATATCCACCAAAGTCACACAAAAAAGATTAGAGTGTATACTAGTTCTTTGTTTCAGAATATCCACCAAAGTCACACAAAAATAGATCAGAGTGTATACTAGTTCTTTGTTTTAGAATATCAAACAAAATCACACAAAAATAGATTAGAGTGTATACGAGATTTTTGTTTCAGAATATCCACCAAAGTCACACAAAAATAGATCAGAGTGTATACTAGTTTTTTGTTTCAGAACATCCACCAAAGTCACACAAAAATAGATTAGAGTGTATACTAGTTTTTTGTTTCAGAACATCCACCAAAGTCACACAAAATAGATTAGAGTGTATACTAGTTTTTTGTTTCAGAACATCCACCAAAGTCACACAAAAATAGATCAGAGTGTATACTAGTTTTTTGTTTTAGAATATCAAACAAAATCACACAAAAATAGATTAGAGTGTATACGAGATTTTTGTTTCAGAATATCCACCAAAGTCACACAAAAATAGATTAGAGTGTATACTAGTTTTTTGTTTCAGAACATCCACCAAAGTCACACAAAAATAGATTAGAGTGTATACTAGTTTTTTGTTTCAGAACATCCACCAAAGTCACACAAAAATAGATTAGAGTGTATACTAGTTTTTGTTTAAGAATATCCACCAAAGTCACACAAAAATAGATCAGAGTGTATACTAGTTTTTTGTTTCAGAACATCCACCAAAGTCACACAAAAATAGATTAGAGTGTATACTAGTTTTTGTTTCAGAACATCCACCAAAGTCACACAAAAATAGATTAGAGTGTATACTAGTTTTTGTTTAAGAATATCCACCAAAGTCACACAAAAATAGATCAGAGTGTATATTAGTTTTTTGTTTAAAAATATCCACCAAAGTCACACAAAAATAGATCAGAGTGTATACTAGTTCTTTGTTTTAGAATATCAAACAAAATCACACAAAAATAGATTAGAGTGTATACGAGATTTTTGTTTCAGAATATCCACCAAAGTCACACAAAAATAGATCAGAGTGTATACTAGTTTTTTGTTTCAGAACATCCACCAAAGTCACACAAAAATAGATTAGAGTGTATACTAGTTTTTTGTTTCAGAACATCCACCAAAGTCACACAAAAATAGATTAGATTGTATACTAGTTTTTGTTTAAGAATATTCACCAAAGTCACACAAAAATAGATCAGAGTGTATATTAGTTGTTTGTTTAAAAATATCCACCAAAGTCACACAAAAATAGATTAGAGTGTATACTAGTTCTTTGTTTCAGAATATCCACCAAAGTCACACAAAAATAGATCAGAGTGTATACTAGTTCTTTGTTTTAGAATATCAAACAAAATCACACAAAAATAGATTAGAGTGTATACGAGATTTTTGTTTCAGAATATCCACCAAAGTCACACAAAAATAGATCAGAGTGTATACTAGTTTTTTGTTTCAGAACATCCACCAAAGTCACACAAAAATAGATTAGAGTGTATACTAGTTTTTTGTTTCAGAACATCCACCAAAGTCACACAAAAATAGATTAGAGTGTATACTAGTTTTTGTTTAAGAATATCCACCAAAGTCACACAAAAATAGATCAGAGTGTATATTAGTTTTTTGTTTAAAAATATCAACCAAAGTCACACAAAAATAGATCAGAGTGTATACTAGTTTTTTGTTTCAGAACATCCACCAAAGTCACACAAAAATAGATTAGAGTGTATACTAGTTTTTTGTTTCAGAACATCCACCAAAGTCACACAAAAATAGATCAGAGTGTATACTAGTTCTTTGTTTTAGAATATCAAACAAAATCACACAAAAATAAATTAGAGTATATACGAGATTTTTGTTTCAGAATATCCACCAAAGTCACACAAAAATAGATCAGAGTGTATACTAGTTTTTTGTTTCAGAACATCCACCAAAGTCACACAAAAATAGATTAGAGTGTATACTAGTTTTTTGTTTCAGAACATCCACCAAAGTCACACAAAAATAGATTAGAGTGTATACTAGTTTTTGTTAAGAATATCCACCAAAGTCACACAAAAATAGATCAGAGTGTATATTAGTTTTTTGTTTAAAATTATCCACCAAAGTCACACAAAAATAGATTAGAGTGTATACTAGTTCTTTGTTTCAGAATATCCACCAAAGTCACACAAAAATAGATCAGAGTGTATACTAGTTCTTTGTTTTAGAATATCAAACAAAATCACACAAAAATAGATTAGAGTGTATACGAGATTTTTGTTTCAGAATATCCACCAAAGTCACAGAAAAATAGATCAGAGTGTATACTAGTTTTTTGTTTCAGAACATCCACCAAAGTCACACAAAAATAGATTAGAGTGTATACTAGTTTTTTGTTTTAGAACATCCACCAAAGTCACACAAAAATAGATTAGAGTGTATACTAGTTTTTGTTTAAGAATATCCACCAAAGTCACACAAAAATAGATCAGAGTGTATATTAGTTTTTTGTTTAAAAATATCCACCAAAGTCACACAAAAATAGATTAGAGTGTATACTAGTTTTTGTTTCAGAATATCCACCAAAGTCACACAAAAATAGATCAGAGTGTATACTAGTTCTTTGTTTTAGAATATCAAACAAAATCACACAAAAATAGATTAGAGTGTATACGAGATTTTTGTTTCAGAATATCCACCAAAGTCACACAAAAATAGATCAGAGTGTATACTAGTTTTTTGTTTCAGAACATCCACCAAAGTCACACAAAAATAGATTAGAGTGTATACTAGTTTTTTGTTTCAGAACATCCACCAAAGTCACACAAAAATAGATTAGAGTGTATACTAGTTTTTGTTTAAGAATATCCACCAAAGTCACACAAAAATAGATCAGAGTGTATACTAGTTTTTGTTTCAGAACATCCACCAAAGTCACACAAAAATAGATCAGAGTGTATACTATTTCTTTGTTTTAGAATATCAAACAAAATCACACAAAAATGGATTAGAGTGTATACTAGTTTTTTGTTTCAGAACATCCACCAAAGTCACACAAAAATAGATTAGAGTGTATATTAGTTTTTTGTTTAAAAATATCCACCAAAGTCACACAAAAATAGATTAGAGTGTATACTAGTTCTTTGTTTCAGAATATCCACCAAAGTCACACAAAAATAGATCAGAGTGTATACTAGTTCTTTGTTTTAGAATATCAAACAAAATCACACAAAAATAGATTAGAGTGTATACGAGATTTTTGTTTCAGAATATCCACCAAAGTCACACAAAAATAGATCAGAGTGTATACTAGTTTTTTGTTTCAGAACATCCACCAAAGTCACACAAAAATAGATTAGAGTGTATACTAGTTTTTGTTTAAGAATATCCACCAAAATCACACAAAAATAGATCAGAGTGTATATTAGTTTTTTGTTTAAAAATATCCACCAAAGTCACACAAAAATAGATCAGAGTGTATACTAGTTTTTTGTTTCAGAACATCCACCAAAGTCACACAAAAATAGATTAGAGTGTATACTAGTTTTTTGTTTCAGAACATCCACCAAAGTCACACAAAAATAGATCAGAGTGTATACTAGTTCTTTGTTTTAGAATATCAAACAAAATCACACAAAAATAGATTAGAGTGTATACGAGATTTTTGTTTCAGAATATCCACCAAAGTCACACAAAAATAGATCAGAGTGTATACTAGTTTTTTGTTTCAGAACATCCACCAAAGTCACACAAAAATAGATTAGAGTGTATACTAGTTTTTTGTTTCAGAACATCCACCAAAGTCACACAAAAATAGATCAGAGTGTATACTAGTTCTTTGTTTTAGAATATCAAACAAAATCACACAAAAATAGATTAGAGTGTATACGAGATTTTTGTTTCAGAATATCCACCAAAGTCACACAAAAATAGATCAGAGTGTATACTAGTTTTTTGTTTCAGAACATCCACCAAAGTCACACAAAAATAGATTAGAGTGTATACTAGTTTTTTGTTTCAGAACATCCACCAAAGTCACACAAAAATAGATTAGAGTGTATACTAGTTTTTGTTTAAGAATATCCACCAAAGTCACACAAAAATAGATCAGAGTGTATACTAGTTTTTTGTTTCAGAACATCCACCAAAGTCACACAAAAATAGATTAGAGTGTATACTAGTTTTTGTTTAAGAATATCCACCAAAGTCACACAAAAATAGATCAGAGTGTATACTAGTTCTTTGTTTTAGAATATCAAACAAAATCACACAAAAATAGATTAGAGTGTATACGAAATTTTTGTTTCAGAATATCCACCAAAGTCACACAAAAATAGATCAGAGTGTATACTAGTTTTTTGTTTCAGAACATCCACCAAAGTCACACAAAAATAGATTAGAGTGTATACTAGTTTTTTGTTTCAGAACATCCACCAAAGTCACACAAAAATAGATTAGAGTGTATACTAGTTTTTGTTTAAAAATATCCACCAAAGTCACACAAAAATAGATCAGAGTGTATATTAGTTTTCTGTTTAAAAATATCCACCAAAGTCACACAAAAATAGATTAGAGTGTATACTAGTTTTTTGTTTCAGAACATCCACCAAAGTCACACAAAAATAGATTAGAGTGTATACGAGATTTTTGTTTCAGAATATCCACCAAATTCACACAAAAATAGATCAGAGTGTATACTAGTTTTTTGTTTCAGAACATCCACCAAAGTCACACAAAAATAGATTAGAGTGTATACTAGTTTTTTGTTTCAGAACATCCACCAAAGTCACACAAAAATAGATCAGAGTGTATACTATTTCTTTGTTTTAGAATATCAAACAAAATCACACAAAAATGGATTAGAGTGTATACTAGTTTTTTGTTTCAGAACATCCACCAAAGTCACACAAAAATAGATTAGAGTGTATACTAGTTTTTGTTTAAGAATATCCACCAAAGTCACACAAAAATAGATCAGAGTGTATATTAGTTTTTGTTTAAAAATATCCACCAAAGTCACACAAAAATAGATTAGAGTGTATACTAGTTCTTTGTTTCAGAATATCCACCAAAGTCACACAAAAATAGATCAGAGTGTATACTAGTTCTTTGTTTTAGAATATCAAACAAAATCACACAAAAATAGATTAGAGTGTATACGAGATTTTTGTTTCAGAATATCCACCAAAGTCACACAAAAATAGATCAGAGTGTATAATAGTTTTTTGTTTCAGAACATCCACCAAAGTCACACAAAAATAGATTAGAGTGTATACTAGTTTTTTGTTTCAGAACATCCACCAAAGTCACACAAAAATAGATCAGAGTGTATACTAGTTCTTTGTTTTAGAATATCAAACAAAATCACACAAAAATAGATTAGAGTGTATACGAGATTTTTGTTTCAGAATATCCACCAAAGTCACACAAAAATAGATCAGAGTGTATACTAGTTTTTTGTTTCAGAACATCCACCAAAGTCACACAAAAATAGATTAGAGTGTATACTAGTTTTTTGTTTCAGAACATCCACCAAAGTCACACAAAAATAGATTAGAGTGTATACTAGTTTTTGTTTAAGAATATCCACCAAAGTCACACAAAAATAGATCAGGGTGTATATTAGTTTTTTGTTTAAAATTATCCACCAAAGTCACACAAAAATAGATTAGAGTGTATACTAGTTCTTTGTTTTAGAATATCAAACAAAATCACACAAAAATAGATTAGAGTGTATACGAGATTTTTGTTTCAGAATATCCACCAATGTCACACAAAAATAGATCAGAGTGTATACTAGTTTTTTGTTTCAGAACATCCACCAAAGTCACACAAAAATAGATTAGAGTGTATACTAGTTTTTTGTTTCAGAACATCCACCAAAGTCACACAAAAATAGATTAGAGTGTATACTAGTTTTTGTTTAAGAATATCCACCAAAGTCACACAAAAATAGATCAGAGTGTATTCCAGTTTTTGTTTCAGAATATCCACCAAAGTCACACAAAAATAGATCAGAGTGTATACTAGTATTTTGTTTAAGAATATCCACCAAAGTCACACAAAAGTAGATTAGAGTGTATACTAGTTTTTTGTTTAAGAATATCAACCAAAGTCACACAAAAATAGATTAGAGTGTATACTAGTTTTTTGTTTCAGAATATCCACCAAAGTCACACAAAAATAGATCAGAGTGTATACTAGTTTTTGTTTCAGAATATCCACCAAAGTCACACAAAAATAGATTAAAGTGTATACTAGTTTTTTGTTTTAAAATATCCACCAAAGTCACACAAAAATAGATCAGAGTGTATACTAGTTTTTTGTTTAAAAATATCCACCAAAGTCACACAAAAATAGATCAGAGTGTATACTAGTATTTTGTTTAAGAATATCCACCAAAGTCACACAAAAGTAGATCAGAGTGTATACTAGTTTTTCGTTTAAGAATATCAACCAAAGTCACACAAAAGTAGATTAGAGTGTATACTAGTTTTTTGTTTCAGAATATCCACCAAAGTCACACAAAAATAGATCAGAGTGTATACTAGTTTTTGTTTCAGAATATCCACCAAAGTCACACAAAAATAGATTAAAGTGTATACTAGTTTTTTGTTTCAGAACATCCACCAAAGTCACACAAAAATAGATTAGAGATTATGCGAGATTTTTGTTTCAGAACATCCACCAAAGTCACACAAAAATAGATTAGAGTGTATACTAGTTTTTGTTTAAGAATATCCACCAAAGTCACACAAAAAATAGGTCAGAGTGTGTACGAGTTTTTTGTTTCAGAACATCCCTCAAAGTCACACAAAAAAGATTAGAGTGTATACGAGATTTTTGTTTCAGAACATCCACCAAAGTCACACAAAAATAGAATCTGTTTGCAACCATCATTAATTTTGAAATGACAGGCTAGAGGTAAGACAGCACCGACCGCCAACCGTTCGATAGCTCTTGGCTGCAAGAATCGATGTCACTTTTATAGTGGGCTCGTGGCTCAAAAGTGCTGAGCGCGGTCTTTAGGCAAGGGAACATGATTTATGAGCCCTAGAATTCACCTATCAACCCGATATAATAAACCCTCAGGTTTTACTGTAGCCCTCTGTTGACAGTGCCTTACAGAACAGCTGGATTCGAATCTACAACAACTCAGTTAAAACACAACTCGTGCCAGTTGTTTATGAGACCGAGAGAGAAATCTACTTTGTGTCGGTAAAAAATGCCGTGATTTAAACGACTGGCTCTCTTATTATGACGTAATATCACGAGCTCGTAACTAATAAATGTTGTTTGTTGCCACCAACTGAGCTTTTCTACACCCTCAAGATTCAATATCCAAAGCGTCTCTCAAAATTTACATATTTCAAGCGTACGTTGCTTGATTTACACGTATTTTCTTACCACTAATTCTATGCCGGGCCTAAATGTTTAGGGTTAATTAAGTCTTAATGGCGGAATTATTCACGTGTCCGTTACTTCACGTGCTCTAAAACAAAATATGTATTTTAATTCCAAAGTTCCAGTTTGTGCTAGGCGTCTTATCTCACCAACGTTAACTCACTTAACCGACACCAGTTCAAGGAAAATTGTGGTGTGAAACAGATGGAAACATGAATATCTAACCTACTGTGACAATAATATAGAAAAAACTTTAAATATTCTAGAGGAATCTTTGTCAAACATTTGAGTTTCCCTGACATGGTCGTCGTTTGTATAACAAACTGAATGTTGATATTCGAAAATAGCAAATTTTATTTATTCAGACGGATATGAGACAACACTTTTCAGACGAGGAATCACCCATATTTAAAAGTACCTCAGAATTATTTAATCAGAAATAATTAACTCACAACAAAAATTAACGAAGAAATTATAATAGATTGTTTTATCTTTTCTTCATTGAATTAAATATGAAATTAGTTCACGAAATAAATTCGTGTTATATGAAATAGCTTGATAAACTATTCCAAGATAGAATTTCCAAACAATCCTACCCAGCATGAAGAGGTGGTTAAGGTATTCGACTCATAATCCGAAGGTTGGGGGTTCAAATCCCCGTCACTCCAAACATGCTCTCCCTTTCAGCCGTCTGGACATTATAATGTGACGGTCAATCCCACTATTCGTTCGAAAAAGAGTAGCCTAAAAGTTGTCGGTGGGTGGTGATAATTAGCTGCCTTCTCTCTAGTCTTAGACTGCAAGATTAAGGACGGCTAGCGCAGATAGCCCTCGTGTAGCTTTGTGCGAAATTCAAAACTAACCAAGCTTATCAAATCATTAATGGAAAAATAGCATCATATAACTCTAAGATATATTAATAGCATCATATAACTCTAAGATATATTAATAGCATCATATCACTCTAAGATTTATTAAATAGATTCATATCACTCTAAGACCTGTTAAATAACATCATATCACTCTAACATATATTAATAGCATCATATCACTCCAAAATCTATTAAATAACATCATATTACTCTACTATCTATTAAATAACATCATATAACTCTAAGATATATTAATAACATCATATCACTCTAAGATCTATTAAATAACATCATATCACTCTAAGATCTATTAAATAGCATCATATCACTCTAAGATTTATTAAGTGGCATCATATCACTCTAAGATCTATTAAATAGCATCATATCACTCTAAGATTTATTAAGTGGCATCATATTACTCTACTATCTATTAAATAACATCATATAACTCTAAGATATATTAATAACATCATATCACTCTAAGATCTATTAAATAACATCATATCACTCTAAGATCTATTAAATAGCATCATATCACTCTAAGATTTATTAAGTGGCATCATATCACTCCAAGATCTATTAACTAGCATCATATTACTCTACTATCTATTAAATAACATCATATAACTCTAAGATATATTAATAACATCATATCACTCTAAGATCTATTAAATAATATCATATCACTCCAAGATCTATTAACTAGCATCATATCACTCTAAGATCTATTAAATAGATTCATATCACTCTAAGACCTGTTAAATAACATCATATCACTCTAACATATATTAATAGCATCATATCACTCCAAAATCTATTAAATAACATCATATTACTCTACTATCTATTAAATAACATCATATAACTCTAAGATATATTAATAACATCATATCACTCTAAGATCTATTAAATAACATCATATCACTCTAAGATCTATTAAATAGCATCATATCACTCTAAGATTTATTAAGTGGCATCATATCACTCTAAGATCTATTAAATAGCATCATATCACTCTAAGATTTATTAAGTGGCATCATATTACTCTACTATCTATTAAATAACATCATATAACTCTAAGATATATTAATAACATCATATCACTCTAAGATCTATTAAATAACATCATATCACTCTAAGATCTATTAAATAGCATCATATCACTCTAAGATTTATTAAGTGGCATCATATCACTCCAAGATCTATTAACTAGCATCATATTACTCTACTATCTATTAAATAACATCATATAACTCTAAGATATATTAATAACATCATATCACTCTAAGATCTATTAAATAACATCATATCACTCTAAGATCTATTAAATAGCATCATATCACTCTAAGATTTATTAAGTGGCATCATATCACTCCAAGATCTATTAACTAGCATCATATTACTCTACTATCTATTAAATAACATCATATAACTCTAAGATATATTAATAACATCATATCACTCTAAGATCTATTAAATAATATCATATCACTCCAAGATCTATTAACTAGCATCATATCACTCTAAGATCTATTAAATAGATTCATATCACTCTAAGACCTGTTAAATAACATCATATCACTCTAACATATATTAATAGCATCATATCACTCCAAAATCTATTAAATAACATCATATTACTCTATGATCTATTAGATAGCATCATATCATTCCAAAATCTGTTAAATAACATCATATTACTCTATGATCTATTAGATAGCATCATATCACACTAAGGTCTATTAAATAGACATCTAAAACTATTAAAGAGGAATAAACAATACATCGAAATTAGGGACGGAAAATCCTAGAGTACCTGTGTGGTAACTGTTACTTCAAAATTCCGGAGGAATAGTCCTCGAGTTCCTGTGTGGTAATTCAATAAGAAATAAACAATTAAACTTAACGCAAGGTAAGTAATCATGTATCAGTTCATAACAAGTAAGGTACTAATCTATCTGTTTATAACAAGTGAGGTACTAATCTATCTGTTTATAACAAGTGAGGTACTAATATATCCGTTCATAACAAGTGAGGTACTAATCTATCTGTTTATGACAAGTGAGGTACTAATATATCTGTTCATAACAAGTGAGGTACTAATATATCTGTTTATGACAAGTGAGGTACTAATATATCTGTTCATAACAAGTGAGGTACTAATATATCTGTTCATAACAAGTGAGGTACTAATATATCTGTTCATAACAAGTGAGGTACTAATCTATCTGTTCATAACAAGTGAGGTACTAATCTATCTGTTTATAACAACTGAGGTACTAATATATCTGTTTACAACAAGTGAGGTACTAATGTATCTGTTTATAACAAGTGAGGTACTAATCTTTCTGTTTATGACAACTGAGGTACTAATATATCTGTTTACAACAAGTGAGGTACTAATGTATCTGTTTATAACAAGTGAGGTACTAATCTATCTGTTTATAACAAGTGAGGTACTAATCTATCTGTTTATAACAAGTGAGGTACTAATCTATCTGTTTATAACAAACAAGTGAGGTACTAATATATCCGTTCATAACAAGTGAGGTACTAATCTATCTGTTTATGACAAGTGAGGTACTAATCTATCTGTTTACAACAAGTGAGGTACTAATCTATCTGTTTATAACAACTGAGGTACTAATCTATCTGTTTATAACAAGTGAGGTACTAATCTATCTGTTTATAACAAACAAGTGAGGTACTAATATATCCGTTCATAACAAGTGAGGTACTAATCTATCTGTTTATGACAAGTGAGGTACTAATATATCTGTTCATAACAAGTGAGGTACTAATATATCTGTTTATGACAAGTGAGGTACTAATATATCTGTTCATAACAACTGAGGTACTAATATATCTGTTTACAACAACTGAGGTACTAATATATCTGTTTATAACAAGTGAGGTACTAATCTATCTGTTCATAACAAGTAAGATACTAATATATCTGTTTATAACAAGTGAAATACTAATCTATCTGTTTATAACAAGTGAGGTACTAATCTATCTGTTCATAACAAGTGAGGTGTTAATCTATCTGTTTATTATAAATAAAGTACCTATGTATCTGTGAAGAACAAACAAGGTTTTTATCTACCTAACATGTTAGATACTTATCTGTATTTTCAAAACGTGTGAGGTATATATACTGCTGTTACTGAAGCACAATTCAACAGTTATTCTACTGACAACTTTGGTATTCTGCAGATATTTTATGTAAGTTTAACATTCCGGTTAACATTAAGGAATCGCATCTGTGATCTCTTCTCAGAGATTTTCTGACAATCCATTACACTTAAACTGGCCTTTATGGTAACGTATCAGCTACCATCTGACGTTTCATTACTTTTAAATAAACCTCTATAGTGACGTTCCAGGAGTCATCATCTGACAGTTTGTAACTCTTACAAATACTTCTGTATAGTTGTCCATAGGACATCTGACAGTCCTCCGCCTTTAAATAGACCTTTGAGTTAATATTTCAGGGGTCATCTGACTGATTACCACCAATAAATAAACCTCTGAAGTAACGTTCCAGGGTTCATCGTCTGACAGTTTGTAACCCTTAAAAATACTTCTGTATAGTTGTCCAGAGGACATCTGACAGTCCTCTGCTTTAAAAAGACCTTTGAGTTAATATTTCATGAGTCATTTAAATGATTACTACCTTTAAATAAACCTCTGAAGTAACGTTCCAGGAGTCATCATCCGACAGTTCATAACTTTTAAAAAGACTTCTGTATACCTGTTCAGAGAACATCTGACAGTCCTCCGCCTTTAAACAGACCTTTGAGTTAATGTTTCATGAGTCATTTAACTGATTACCACCTTTAAATAAACCTCTAATGTAACGTTCCAGGGGTCATCATCTGGCAATTTTTAATCCTTAAAAAGACTTCTGTTTGCTTGTCCACAGGACATATGACATTCCTTCACATCTAAGTAGAACTTTGAATTAATGTTTCAGGAGTCATCTGAGAGTCCACCAATTTTAAGAGAACCTATAAAGTAACATCTCAGATATTTTCCTTTAAACGGATCTCTAAATTAGCTTCTTATGTGCCATATGACAGTCGCTTTTCAACAGATATATGAAGCAACTTCTTAGACATTAAAACTATTCATTTGTTTCGATTTCAAAAGGAAAACTAATTTGTTAGTTTGGTACTCTGTCTGCTGAAGAGCAAACCTTGGTGAACACACACCTGGTATACGCGGGTACATTATCACGACAGTCGATTATCGTCTGTGACTGTTTTACAAAATACAAATCAGTAAAGGCGTCAAGAAATATTAGAAGAAACATTTCCTTAAGCTTAAAATATTGCAGCTTCGTCTTATAAAGTAAAATCGAAATTTCGTCACTATGTTTCTGATCTTCGTTGTTTAAATGACAAAAATCTTTCCAGATACAACATCCTCACAAACCCTCATCCGAGTTTTGATTGCCTCGTAAATCTGTTGTCAGTATGATTACTTATTGCCTTTTCTGTGTATATAAATATATTTATGAGTAACTATAGAATTCTAAAGACTATAATGAACTCCAGCTGTCACAATAAACTATATTAGCTTGAGATGTGTCAGTAGAACATAAAGGTAAATGTATCTTTCTCATCATAGGATACTGACCACGAACTGGACTTTCCCAGAGAGACATTTAACAAAGTATAGAACCTTATCTCACCGAGATGAGTCCATAATGTGAGAGTTTACTCATGAGTCCATTACAGTGAAAGATTACTTGTTAATACAATGAGTCCAATACAGTGAAAGATTACTTGTTGATACAATGAGTCCAATACAGTAACAGTTTACTTGTTAATATAACGAGTTCACTACAGTGACAGTTTACTTGTTAATATAACGAGTTCACTACAGTGACAGTTTACTTGTTAATAGAATGAGTCCACTACAGTGACAGTTTACTTGTTAATAGAACGAGTCCACTACAGTGACAGTTTACTTGTTAATATAACGAGTTCACTACAGTGACAGTTTACTTGTTAATAGATCGAGTCCACTACAGTGACAGTTTACTTGTTAATATAACGAGTTCACTACAGTGACAGTTTACTTGTTAATAGAATGAGTCCAGTACAGTGACAGTTTACTTTTTAATAGAATGAGTCCAGTACAGTGACAGTTTACTTTTTAATAGAATGAGTCCACTACAGTGACAGGTTACTTGTTAATAGAATGCGTCCAGTACAGTGACAGTTTACTTGTTAATAGAATGAGTCCAGTAAACTACAGTGACAGTTTACTTGTTAATAGAACGAGTCCACTACAGTGACAGGTTACTTGTTAATAGAATGAGTCCAGTACAGTGACAGTTTACTTATTAACAGAATGAGTCCACTACAGTGACAGTTTACTTGTTAATAGAATGAGTTCCTTTAAAATGATAGTTTACTTGACAGTCAATCTTACTAATCGTTAGTAAAAGAGTAACCCAAGAGTTGGTGGTGGGTGATGACAACTAGCTGCCTTCCCTCTAGTCTTACACTGCTAAATTAGGGACGGCTACTGTAGAGAGCCATAGTGTAGCTCTGCGCGAAATTCAAAAACAAACATAGCTTTAAATATTACTTTCATATATTTTATTGTGTTTTGCTAAAGGTTGAAGACAAACTTCATGATGCATAAAGTTTGAAGATGGCATATGTCATCATCAAGTACCATCTTGTGGGAACATTGTACCTAAGTAATAAAATATAAAGATGGCTTCTGTCATCATCAAGTACCATCTTGTAGGAACGTTGTACCTAAGTAATAAAATATAAAGATAGCTTCTGTCATCATCAAGTACCATCTTGTAGGGACGTTGTACCTAAGTAATGAAATATAAAGATGGCTTCTGTCATCATCAAGTACCATCTTGTGGGAACGTTGTACCTAAGTAATGAAATATAAAGATGGCTTCTGTCAACATCAAGTAGCATCTTGTAGGGACGTTGTACCTAAGTAATGAAATATAAAGATGGCTTCTGTCAACATCAAGTTCCATCTTGTAGGAATATTGTACCTAAGTAATAAAATATAAAGATGGCTTCTGTCAACATCAAGTACCATCTTGTAGGGACGTTGTACCTAAGTAATGAAATATAAAGATGGCTTCTGTCATCATCAAGTACCATCTTGTGGGAACGTTGTACCTAAGTAATGAAATATAAAGATGGCTTCTGTCAACATGAAGTTCCATCTTGTAGGAACGTTGTAAATTAATAATAAAGTTTATATCAATAATTATAGAAACAATCTACAAACTTTACTTTCTAAAAACTGGGTTTTTCATCATTTGATTTAAATATCGTAGTGCACCGTGTCTTGTGCAATACGAGTTTAAATATTAGGTTTTCCTGTTGGTGCAGAAATCTTGCTTCCAACAAATATTAAGGAATTTTGTTATTTCTGAACCATTCAGTTAAAATGAATCATTTTTGTAAATATTTCATGGGATTACTATCGTAATGTTACTTTTATAACTTGTTAAAATTTCTAGTTTGTTGTTAAACAAAACGGACTGTCTTTGCTCTCTCCGTAGCAGGCATCAAAACTCAGTTTTAACGCTATAAACTTTTGAACTTTCTCCTGGCGTGTTAAGCCTACAAACATATTTGCTACATATATTCATGTCAACTGATACTTAAAGAAATGGTTTTTGTTCTTGATTGCGTCTTTTCACACACGTGTTTTTACGTTCACTTCCACAATGCTGATGACGAAGAGAACAGAAAAGTTTAATTAAAAATAATTGATACATTGCTTTACCCTAATGTGTACACAGACAAACAGACAGACATGCGTAATGTGTTATTCAGATCAAAAACCCGAACAGGCTTTTACACTTTTACATTCTTTTTATTTTCGTTTGTTTACTAAGACTTAAGTGGGTTTCTCGGTGGCGTAGCGTGAATGTAACGTTTCCATAAATGGAATAAACGCAACACCGGTTTTTGTTTTCATCACACACTTCTTGTAACCACCGATGTTTCTCCCGCAAAACTCAGTTCATATCATCTTAAGGACAAACAAGTGCTTTAAGTTCTGGGTTTTTATATACACATTAGTAGATTAGGTCCGACATCATGAGGATAAAACAAAACAGAAACTGGCTGCTAATGTGCACGTCTAGTGTGAAGGTCAGTTAGAGAAACTTACTAACTACTGGTACTGTTCAGTGTGGTGACCACATTACTACCAATGTGGTTACTACATTATCACTGTTTCAGTGTGGTGACCACATTACTACCAATGTGGTTACTACATTATCACTGTTTCAGTGTGGTTACTACTTTATTACTGTTTCAGTGTGGTTACTACACTGTTACTGTTTCATTGCGGTTACTACATTATTACTGTTTCAGTATGGTGACTACATTATTACTGTTTTAGTATGGTTACTACATTATTACTGTTTTAGTATGATTACTACATTATTACTGTTTCAGTGTGGTTACTACATTATTACTGTTTCAGTGTGGTTACTACACTGTTACTCTTTCAGTATGGTGACTACATTATTACTGTTTCAGTTTGGTTACTACATTATTACTGTTTTAGTATGGTTACTACATTATTACTGTTTCAGTATGGTTACTACATTATTACTGTTTTAGTATGGTTACTACATTATTACTGTTTTAGTATGGTTACTACATAATTACTGTTTCAGTGTGGTTCCTACATTATTACTGTTTCAGTATGGTTACTACAATATTACTGTTTCAGTGTGGTTACTACACTGTTACTGTTTCAGTATGGTGACTACATTATTACTGTTTCAGTATGGTTACTACATTATTACTGTTTTGGCATGGTGACTACATTATTACTGTTTTAGTATGGTTACTACATTATTATTGTTTCAGTGTGGTTACAACATTATTACTGTTTCAGTGTGGTTGCTACATTATTACTGTTTCAGTATGGTTACTACATTATTACTGTTTCAGTGTGGTTACTACACTGTTACTCTTTCAGTATGGTGACTACATTATTACTGTTTCAGTGTGGTTACTACATTATTAATGTTTTAGTATGGTTACTACATTATTACTGTTTTGGTATGGTGACTACATTATTACTGTTTTAGTATGGTTACTACATAATTACTGTTTCAGTGTGGTTACTACATTATTACTGTTTTAGTATGGTTACTACATTATTACTGTTTCAGTGTGGTTGCTACATTATTACTGTTTCAGTATGGTTACTACATTATTACTGTTTTGGTATGGTGACTACATTATTACTGTTTTAGTATGGTTACTACATAATTACTGTTTCAGTGTGGTTACTACATTATTACTGTTTTGGTATGGTGACTACATTATTACTGTTTTGGTATGGTGACTACATTATTACTGTTTTAGTATGGTTACTACATAATTACTGTTTCAGTGTGGTTACTACATTATTACTGTTTTAGTATGGTTACTACATTATTACTGTTTCAGTGTGGTTGCTACATTATTACTGTTTCAGTATGGTTACTACATTATTACTGTTTTGGTATGGTGACTACATTATTACTGTTTTAGTATGGTTACTACATAATTACTGTTTCAGTGTGGTTACTACATTATTACTGTTTTGGTATGGTGACTACATTATTACTGTTTTAGTATGGTTACTACATTATTATTGTTTCAGTGTGGTTACAACATTATTACTGTTTTAGTATGGTTACTACATAATTACTGTTTCAGTGTGGTTACTACATTATTACTGTTTTGGTATGGTGACTACATTATTACTGTTTTAGTATGGTTACTACATTATTATTGTTTCAGTGTGGTTACAACATTATTACTGTTTCAGTATGGTTACTACATTATTACTGTTTCAGTGTGGTTACTACACTGTTACTCTTTCAGTATGGTGACTACATTATTACTGTTTCAGTATGGTTACTACATTATTACTGTTTTGGTATGGTGACTACATTATTACTGTTTTAGTATGGTTACTACATAATTACTGTTTCAGTGTGGTTACTACATTATTACTGTTTCAGTGTGGTTACAACATTATTACTGTTTCAGTGTGGTTGCTACATTATTACTGTTTCAGTATGGTGACTACATTATTACTGTTTCAGTATGGTTACTACATTATTACTGTTTTGGTATGGTGACTACATTATTACTGTTTTAGTATGGTTACTACATTATTATTGTTTCAGTGTGGTTACAACATTATTACTGTTTCAGTGTGGTTGCTACATTATTACTGTTTCAGTATGGTTACTACATTATTACTGTTTCAGTGTGGTTACTACACTGTTACTCTTTCAGTATGGTGACTACATTATTACTGTTTCAGTGTGGTTACTACATTATTAATGTTTTAGTATGGTTACTACATTATTACTGTTTTGGTATGGTGACTACATTATTACTGTTTTAGTATGGTTACTACATAATTACTGTTTCAGTGTGGTTACTACATTATTACTGTTTTAGTATGGTTACTACATTATTACTGTTTCAGTGTAGTTGCTACATTATTACTGTTTCAGTATGGTTACTACATTATTACTGTTTTGGTATGGTGACTACATTATTACTGTTTTAGTATGGTTACTACATAATTACTGTTTCAGTGTGGTTACTACATTATTACTGTTTTGGTATGGTGACTACATTATTACTGTTTTGGTATGGTGACTACATTATTACTGTTTTAGTATGGTTACTACATAATTACTGTTTCAGTGTGGTTACTACATTATTACTGTTTTAGTATGGTTACTACATTATTACTGTTTCAGTGTGGTTGCTACATTATTACTGTTTCAGTATGGTTACTACATTATTACTGTTTTGGTATGGTGACTACATTATTACTGTTTTAGTATGGTTACTACATAATTACTGTTTCAGTGTGGTTACTACATTATTACTGTTTTGGTATGGTGACTACATTATTACTGTTTTAGTATGGTTACTACATTATTATTGTTTCAGTGTGGTTACAACATTATTACTGTTTTAGTATGGTTACTACATAATTACTGTTTCAGTGTGGTTACTACATTATTACTGTTTTGGTATGGTGACTACATTATTACTGTTTTAGTATGGTTACTACATTATTATTGTTTCAGTGTGGTTACAACATTATTACTGTTTCAGTATGGTTACTACATTATTACTGTTTCAGTGTGGTTACTACACTGTTACTCTTTCAGTATGGTGACTACATTATTACTGTTTCAGTATGGTTACTACATTATTACTGTTTTGGTATGGTGACTACATTATTACTGTTTTAGTATGGTTACTACATAATTACTGTTTCAGTGTGGTTACTACATTATTACTGTTTCAGTGTGGTTACAACATTATTACTGTTTCAGTGTGGTTGCTACATTATTACTGTTTCAGTATGGTTACTACATTATTACTGTTTCAGTGTGGTTACTACACTGTTACTCTTTCAGTATGGTGACTACATTATTACTGTTTCAGTGTGGTTACTACATTATTAATGTTTTAGTATGGTTACTACATTATTACTGTTTTGGTATGGTGACTACATTATTACTGTTTTAGTATGGTTACTACATAATTACTGTTTCAGTGTGGTTACTACATTATTACTGTTTTAGTATGGTTACTACATTATTACAGTTTCAGTATGGTTACTACATTATTACTGTTTCAGTGTGGTTCCTACATTATTACTGTTTTAGTATGATTACTACATTATTACTGTTTCAGTGTGGTTACTACATTATTACTGTTTCAGTGTGGTTACTACACTGTTACTCTTTCAGTATGGTGACTACATTATTACTGTTTCAGTTTGGTTACTACATTATTACTGTTTTAGTATGGTTACTACATTATTACTGTTTCAGTATGGTTACTACATTATTACTGTTTTAGTATGGTTACTACATTATTACTGTTTTAGTATGGTTACTACATAATTACTGTTTCAGTGTGGTTCCTACATTATTACTGTTTCAGTATGGTTACTACAATATTACTGTTTCAGTGTGGTTACTACACTGTTACTGTTTCAGTATGGTGACTACATTATTACTGTTTCAGTATGGTTACTACATTATTACTGTTTTGGTATGGTGACTACATTATTACTGTTTTAGTATGGTTACTACATAATTACTGTTTCAGTATGGTTACTACATTATTACTGTTTTAGTATGGTTACTACATTATTACAGTTTCAGTATGGTTACTACATTATTATTGTTTCAGTGTGGTTACAACATTATTACTGTTTCAGTGTGGTTGCTACATTATTACTGTTTCAGTATGGTTACTACATTATTACTGTTTCAGTGTGGTTACTACACTGTTACTCTTTCAGTATGGTGACTACATTATTACTGTTTCAGTGTGGTTACTACATTATTAATGTTTTAGTATGGTTACTACATTATTACTGTTTTGGTATGGTGACTACATTATTACTGTTTTAGTATGGTTACTACATAATTACTGTTTCAGTGTGGTTACTACATTATTACTGTTTTAGTATGGTTACTACATTATTACTGTTTCAGTGTGGTTGCTACATTATTACTGTTTCAGTATGGTTACTACATTATTACTGTTTTGGTATGGTGACTACATTATTACTGTTTTAGTATGGTTACTACATAATTACTGTTTCAGTATGGTGACTACATTATTACTGTTTCAGTGTGGTTACTACATTATTACTGTTTTGGTATGGTGACTACATTATTACTGTTTTGGTATGGTGACTACATTATTACTGTTTTAGTATGGTTACTACATAATTACTGTTTCAGTGTGGTTACTACATTATTACTGTTTTAGTATGGTTACTACATTATTACTGTTTCAGTGTGGTTGCTACATTATTACTGTTTCAGTATGGTTACTACATTATTACTGTTTTGGTATGGTGACTACATTATTACTGTTTTAGTATGGTTACTACATAATTACTGTTTCAGTGTGGTTACTACATTATTACTGTTTTGGTATGGTGACTACATTATTACTGTTTTAGTATGGTTACTACATTATTATTGTTTCAGTGTGGTTACAACATTATTACTGTTTTAGTATGGTTACTACATAATTACTGTTTCAGTGTGGTTACTACATTATTACTGTTTTGGTATGGTGACTACATTATTACTGTTTTAGTATGGTTACTACATTATTATTGTTTCAGTGTGGTTACAACATTATTACTGTTTCAGTATGGTTACTACATTATTACTGTTTCAGTGTGGTTACTACACTGTTACTCTTTCAGTATGGTGACTACATTATTACTGTTTCAGTATGGTTACTACATTATTACTGTTTTGGTATGGTGACTACATTATTACTGTTTTAGTATGGTTACTACATAATTACTGTTTCAGTGTGGTTACTACATTATTATTGTTTCAGTGTGGTTACAACATTATTACTGTTTCAGTGTGGTTGCTACATTATTACTGTTTCAGTATGGTTACTACATTATTACTGTTTCAGTGTGGTTACTACACTGTTACTCTTTCAGTATGGTGACTACATTATTACTGTTTCAGTGTGGTTACTACATTATTAATGTTTTAGTATGGTTACTACATTATTACTGTTTTGGTATGGTGACTACATTATTACTGTTTTAGTATGGTTACTACATAATTACTGTTTCAGTGTGGTTACTACATTATTATTGTTTTAGTATGGTTACTACATTATTACAGTTTCAGTATGGTTACTACATTATTACTGTTTCAGTGTGGTTCCTACATTATTACTGTTTCAGTGTGGTTACTACACTGTTACTGTTTCAGTGTGGTTCCTACATTATTACTGTTTTAGTATGGTTACTACATTATTACAGTTTCAGTATGGTTACTACATTATTACTGTTTCAGTGTGGTTCCTACATTATTACTGTTTCAGTATGGTTACTACATTATTACTGTTTCAGTGTGGTTACTACATTATTACTGTTTTAGTATGGTTACTACATTATTACTGTTTCAGTATGGTTACTACACTGTTACTGTTTCAGTATGGTTACTACATTATTACTGTTTCAGTGTGGTTCCTACATTATTACTGTTTCAGTATGGTTACTACATTACTACTGTTTCATTGTGGTTACTACATTGTCACTGGTTCAGTACTTGTACAACTTCGTATATGTCTAGTTGATTTATCTATATATCTCAAGTATTCTTCATCCAAGCGAGATAAAACTGTTGTTAGATGTTGACACGTAACTCTACAACAATTGATAATTCACTATCGTAGACCTCGAAACTAAAATTAAAACTACTGAAAACTGTTTGTTGTGGACCATGACAGATGACACTTAGACAACAGCTTATTGATTTTGTAGAGAATATAAGTGTTTTTATTTACTCGAAACAACTGTTATCATTTGTTACAAAACAAACCTTGGACAAAATGGACTTTCGGGCTCTCAAAGTGTAAAGTTAAACATAATGAACCTTAGGTTTCCCAAGGTGTCAGGCTGAACATAATGAACCTTAGGTTTCCAAAGGAGTCAGGTTGGACATAATGAACCTTAGGTTTCCCAAGGTGTCAGGTTGGACATCATGAACCTTAGGTTTCCCAAGGTGTCAGGTTGGACATCATGAACCTTAGGTTTCCCAAGGTGTCAGGTTAAACATCATGAACCTTAGGTTTCCCAAGGTGTCAGGTTAAACATCATGAACCTTAGGTTTCCCAAGGTGTCAGGTTAAACATCATGAACCTTAGGTTTCCCAAGGTGTCAGTTTAAACATCATGAACCTTAGGTTTCCCAAGGTGTCAGGTTGGGCATAATGAACCTTAGGTTTCCCAAGGTGTCAGGTTAAACATCATGAACCTTAGGTTTCCCAAGGTGTCAGGTTGGACATAATGAACCTTAGGTTTCCCAACGTGTAAAGTTAAACATCATGAACTTTAGGTTTCCCAAGGTGTCAGGTTGGACATAATGAACCTTAGGTTTCCCAAGGTGTCAGGTTGGACATCATGAACCTTAGGTTTCCCAAGGTGTCAGGTTGGACATCATGAACCTTAGGTTTCCCAAGGTGTCAGGTTAAACATCATGAACCTTAGGTTTCCCAAGGTGTCAGGTTAAACATCATGAACCTTAGGTTTCCCAAGGTGTCAGGTTAAACATCATGAACCTTAGGTTTCCCAAGGTGTCAGGTTAAACATCATGAACCTTAGGTTTCCCAAGGTGTCAGGTTGGACATAATGAACCTTAGGTTTCCCAAGGTGTCAGGTTAAACATCATGAACCTTAGGTTTCCCAAGGTGTCAGGTTGGACATAATGAACCTTAGGTTTCCCAACGTGTAAAGTTAAACATCATGAACTTTAGATTTCCCAAGGTGTCAGGTTGGACATAATGAACCTTAGGTTTCCCAAGGTGTCAGGTTAAACATCATGAACCTTAGGTTTCCCAAGGTGTCAGGTTAAACATAATGAACCTTAGGTTTCCCAAGGTGTCAGGTTAAACATAATGAACCTTAGGTTTCCCAAGGTGTTAAATATTTCAACAATTTTGTAAATATAATTATTATATTCCTGAAAAACGTTTCGTTTATTTTAAAATATTTTTAGTTTTGTTTATTACAGCGAAGCTAAATATGTTTTTTTGAAATATCTATTATTATAAAGTCGTGTATCAAAAATATCTTTTGGAACAATTATTATTTCGAAGTCTTTCTGAAGTGTGTGTTATTGCGTGTTGTGTACTTGTGTTTTGATGTGCTGATAAAATTATTATAACTAAGTAAAATATTTCTGAAATATATGTGTTTACGTTTATTAATATGTATGTTTACGTTTATTAATATATATGTTTACGTTTATTAATATATATGTTTACGTTTATTACACCAAAGTTAATACTAGATGTCACAGAGTTAGAATTGATATAACGAAGCTAAGCCTAAATAGTGTGTCCTTGTGAGTTAGGATTGATATAACGAAGCTAAGCCTGAATAGTGTGTCCTTGTGAGTTAGGATTGATATAACGAAGCTAATCCTGAATAGTGTGTCCTTGTGAGTTAGGATTGATATAACGAAGCTAAGCCTGAATAGTGTGTCCTTGTGAGTTAGGATTGATATAACGAAGCTAAGCCTGAATAGTGTGTCCTTGTGAAGAATTTTGAAGCGCTTTACTAATTTGATGTTTTATCTCATTATATAACTGATAAGAAAGGTTTTGGTTTCAGTTATTTCTTCACTAACTTTTAACTGACTTAATCAAATAACACTAACATAAATTTTGTTCCTGGATAGTACGTGTTATTTCTAATTACGTATTTTGTAAAAGTACAGAAAATGACCATTATTCCCCTCAAACTTTGTTTTTCTGACCTGGATAATGAAATTTAAAAATTAACCTATTTTATATGTAAAAACGGGCAAATTTGTACATTTTCATTGACATAAGGTCTGAATAAAACGACATATGAATCAAGATTTACACGTATTTAAACTAAAGTTATACAAAAATGTTTAGAAGTGAGTAGATTTTTGAGATTTACGACTGTAATGTAAATCACTTTCACGTAGCAGCCCTCAAATATAGTCTCCCACCATGTTTTTGTTATACGATCCCAGGTCACAAAAACAAAGTTTGAAAAGAAGAACAGGTCTTTTCCATTTACTTTAGACATAAGCAGTTGGGAAATAACACTTTCTGTCCAGGAACAAGAAATAGTAAACATTGTTTTCACAGAGTGTTATAATAAACATTGTGTTACATAGTGTTATAATAAACATTGTGTTTACAGAGTGTTATATTAAACATTGTGTTACATAGTGTTATAATAAACATTGTTTTACATAGTGTTATAATAAACATTGTGTTTACAGAGTGTTATAATAAACATTGTTTTACATAGTGTTATAATAAACATTGTGTTTACAGAGTGTTATTTATATTTTTATCTCTCTATTCATTCCAAGAAACATGATAACTACGAATATTTAAAGTTTATAAAATAAATAATTAAAT
Organism: Carcinoscorpius rotundicauda; assembly: GCA_011833715.1. NCBI lineage: Eukaryota > Metazoa > Arthropoda > Merostomata > Xiphosura > Limulidae > Carcinoscorpius > Carcinoscorpius rotundicauda. Next base: position 29,696 of record VWRL01001388.1, read on the forward strand.
TACTTTCATTCCGTTCAGTATCACACTAAAAATAAATGTACGGAACATTTATAGAAATAATACACCTCTAACAAATGTGACGTACGTACGTATCCATCGTAAGAACTAGTGTTAAAACAAATAATCTGTAAAATTCTGACCATCCTTCTACTTTCGCCTGTTATTTCTCCTACAACACCTAACCGGAAAACACAAACTTTTATAAATGTCAAGCGTGAGTTAACAGTTAACGTAGTGGCCTGCGTATCGGATATTCCACAGTTAGAACTGTGTACTGTTAAACATGCTCTGCACTTTTAGCTGTAAGTACGTTATAAAAGTGACAGTCAAACACGCTGTTTGGTTCAAATGTCCGGGGAAACCCTTGTGGCGGCCGTTCTTGTTAAGTATATATTTTAGTTTATCTAACATACGCCTGAGAAGCAAATAAGTTAAGCCTTCTTTTCCTCCAGTCTGATTTTAGATATTAATGTAAGTTGTAAAAATAATTTTTAGCTAAAAATCGAACTAAAATAATGTTTGCAACGAATGTGTGTAAAACATGGCCTTTTTTTTTTAAGACATAATATCAAAAGTTTCTGTTTCAAATAAGACAGAGTGGAACACAAGAAAGTTGTTTTATCTAACTATAGTTTTATTACTTGTAAACACAACTTCGATCCTCTGTAGTTGTTGTTTGATTATTTTACAAGTAACTTCACAATATAAACTTCGATTCTGGTGTTTTTACAGTCCTTTAGAACCTCGAATACCAGGTTTTCTTTCGTTCTCTGTCTCGAAGCTACGTCTAACATAACGCTCGCTAATAGGCTTATATAATACATAGCACTATAATTGTATCTTTTGGCATAAACGAAGATGAATACATCTACTAACAAGGCGAGAGAGAAACCACGCTATGTCTACGCCGTGGTACTGGCTGAATGGGCAACTTAATTAGATTATCTTATTGCGAGTTTTTCTTTTTATCTGAAATATGTCTTACAAGAAGTAACGAGTGTGATACAGAACAGCAGAACCAACCATTATTATCCGGAACTATCTAGTTGCCCGATCGTTTGTACGGAACCTTTGCTGATACGGATACTTTCCCGTTTTATTTAAAATATTTAAAACAACAGTGCACACTATTCTAAAATAACTAATATTATCCCACTGAGTTTCGACTACAAGTGATGATAGATTATTATAAGCCGTGTTTTTAGGGGTAATTATTCAATCACCAAGTTCCGAGGCAGTGAAAGTTAAATACATTTATGGTTATATCAAATTATTTTTGTTCCTATTTGGTAATTAGAAGTTTTTTTCAGCACCTGAGTACAGGCTATAAATTTAAGTGAAATTTGTCTCTGAAGTCGGAGATGTTCCCCTGAATGTTCATAATTGTTGTTGTCGTCTCTAGAGGACGCTGTCATAGTTTGTTTGTTTTTTTTCGCGATGATAAAAATTAATTTAAACCTACGCGAAAGAATTAATGATTCCTAGAGTTTACTTGTCGTCTGTAAGACATTATATACTTCTGTAAAACTCTTTACTCTCGAAAATTGAGTTAAGAACCTGAACATTTATCTGGTTTCAAAACTACAGGGGCCCGGCATGGCCAGGTGGATAAGCCATCGACTGGTAATTTGAAGGACCCTTGTTCGAATTCTCATCACGCCAAAACATGCTCGCTCTTTCAACCGTGGGGGCGTTATAATATGACGGTTAATCCCACTATTCGTTTGTAAAAGAGTAGCCCAAGAGTTGGCGGTGGGTGGTGACGACTAGCTGCCTTCTTTCTAGTCTTACACTGTTAAATTAGGAACAGCTAGCGCAAATAACCCTCGTGTAGCTTTGCGCGAAATTCAAAACAAACCAAACCAAATCGAAACTATACCCTAGGATTTACAGCTTAAGTATTATGAGTGAATTGAAAGCTACAATTTCCATTAGTAATATGTTAAAAGCATGTATTTTAGTGATTTAAAGGCTAAACCCAAAACTAGATTTACTTTAGCTTGGCTTTTACTCTGAGTTACTCAGAAATTACACTCTGGAAAGTAGTAAGTAAGGAATACATTCTTCAATGGTTGGAAGATAAGCTAACAAGATCCATTTTCAGCTGACATTAAAAACTATCTTCTCCTGTGATGTGAGAACGAACACGGATTATTTAGTGGCATCCCACTAAAACGTTTTTATTATTTCACATCAAAAGAACTCAGATAACTCGAAATACACATTTCTCGTGTGAAGATCATATTTTACTTATCTTTGGCCCAAGTTATTGCAAGATTTTATCTGTATTCTTATCTTAACCTACAAGTAAATCTATTTTTGTAGACGAACACTTCTACTGAACATTAGGTTACTACTATTAATGAATGTTTATCCATCGTACCAAGTAATTCCAAGACGTTTATCCTTAATACTAAGTAATTTCAAGATGTTTATCCTTAATGGTAAGTAATTTCAAGACGTTTATCTTTAATACTAAGTAATTCCAAGATGTTTATCCTTAGTACCAAGTAATTCCAAGATGTTTATCCTTAATACTAAGTAATTTCAAGATGTTTATCCTTAATGGTAAGTAATTTCAAGACGTTTATCTTTAATACCAAGTAATTCCAAGATGTTTATCCTTAGTACCAAGTAATTCCAAGATGTTTATCCTTAGTACCAAGTAATTCCAAGACGTTTATCCTTAATACTAAGTAATTTCAAGATGTTTATCCTTAATGGTAAGTAATTTCAAGACGTTTATCTTTAATACTAAGTAATTCCAAGATGTTTATCCTTAGTACCAAGTAATTCCAAGATGTTTATCCTTAATACTAAGTAATTTCAAGATGTTTATCCTTAATAGTAAGTAATTTCAAGACGTTTATCTTTAATACTAAGTAATTCCAAGATGTTTATCCTTAATACTAAGTAACTTCAAGATGTTTATCCTTAATGGTAAGTAATTCCAAGACGTTTATCCTTAGTACCAAGTAATTCCAAGATGTTTATTCTCAACACCAAGTAATTTCCAAGATGTTTATCCTTAATACTGAGTAATTCCAAGATGTTTATCCTTAGTACCAAGTAATTCCAAGATGTTTATCCTTAGTACCAAGTAATTCCAAGATGTTTATCCTTAATACTAAGTAACTTCACGATTTGTTTTGAGTCGTGAATAAAATGTACAGATCGTTTTCACGCCAACATATTTACATGTACTGCGCTTTACATCTCACATAATTCATTGAAATGTTTTCTTTTCGCACGAATGGTGATTGTGAAAAACTTTTGAAAATCATCGGCCGTACAACGAGTGTTTACTGTCCAAACAGATGTGCAGTTGTAACTAAAATTTAACATTATCTCACAAATTTTCTCACATGGTTCTATCGGTCAGCAATAAATAATTCTGAGTATGTCTGTTTACTTATCATTAATTTAGCGAGTTACGAACAACATTTGTTTTTTCACGATCCACAAGGGACCCGAGGAAGTTACTACAGATAATAGTTTCACTGGCACGTTGATGAATGTCTCTGGTATATTTTTAATTAATTTATACGCTTTACCTAATTGGTATGACAATATGATTATGTAAGTTTAATTTCAAAGGTTCGTGAACTTTTTACACTCTATTTTTTATTAACGTGTGTCATTAGTAACTTGTCATTTAGTAACTACACACACAGTGTGTTGTTATGTTCACGTATCCATATCAGAACCTTTATAAAATGTGTTAACCAAGTATGTAGGTGAAACAGCTGCTACAAGAACCTTTATAAAATGTGTTAACCAAGTCTCTAGGTGAAACAGCTGCTACAAGCACCTTTATAAAATGTGTTAACCAAGTATGTAGGTGAAACAGCTGCTATAGGTACCTTTACCAAATGTGTTATCCAAGTATGTAGGTGAAACAGCTGCTATAGGTACCTTTACCAAATGTGTTATCCAAGTATGTAGGTGAAACAGCTGCTATAGGTACCTTTACCAAATGTGTTATCCAAGTATGTAGGTGAAACAGCTGCTGTAGGTACCTTTACCAAATGTGTTATCCAAGTATGTAGGTGAAACAGCTGCTGTAGGTACCTTTACCAAATGTGTTATCCAAGTATGTAGGTGAAACAGCTGCTATAGGTACCTTTACCAAATGTGTTATCCAAGTATGTAGGTGAAACAGCTGCTATAGGTACCTTTACCAAATGTGTTATCCAAGTATGTAGGTGAAACAGCTGCTATAGGTACCTTTACCAAATGTGTTATCCAAGTATGTAGGTGAAACAGCTGCTATAGGTACCTTTACCAAATGTGTTATCCAAGTATGTAGGTGAAACAGCTGCTATAGGTACCTTTACCAAATGTGTTATCCAAGTATGTAGGTGAAACAAATGCTACTGGCACCTCTATAAAATGTGTTAACCAAGATGGTAGGTGAAAGAGATGCTACAGGCACTTCTATAAAATGTGTTAACAAAGCTACAGGTACCTTTATAAAATGTGTTAACCAAGTCTGTAGGTTAGACAACTGCTAGAGATAATCTTACAAAATGTGTTAACCAAGCCTTAAGGTGAGACAACTTCAGTTATCATATGAACAGTTGTTTTTTTTATGTATAAAATAATTTTTTGTACGTCAAACACACCTGAACATTTTCGTCGTTATGTCTCTCCAGCAAAAGACCAGAACAATTCCTAAGTTTCGTGTGACAGTTAATTTCATGAAACATATCTTGGAAGATTTTTCAGACGTTAGGACGATTTCTGTGTAATACTCGATGTATTAATTCGAGTTACTAGCTTCCCACAATTAGCTTCCGAGTATGTACGGTTCCTAACTCGGTTTAGAACTGAATATTTGTTTCTGGATAATTCTCTTTAAATACTCCAAAGACCAAACAGATTTCAAGTCTTTAATTAGTTTCCTTGCTCCAATGCATACTTTGAAGAAAATAACTTGTAAGCTCGCCTCGCCTTCCATCCGAGTATAGAAATGTGACATGGGTTATGTTACATCTGACTTGGAAGAACATACGTTTAGTATCCTTTATTATAAACTTTGACAGACTTCTGTGGAGACCATTTAGGGTTAGTAACCTCTGAGAACCTACACTAGAGGATAAGAACAATTATTTTAGCTGCCTTTAAGTCGGTAGCAAGCTGTGATGGTTAGCGTTTTCATGACAAACTCCAGACTCCACAATCATTCTAAAGCAAGTTCTGTGTATCACCCTGATTGATTGTGATTAGTTAGCTAAAGAGAAAACAGTCTCGTTCGTGATTAAAGTTATTACAAAGGCCTGATATGCAATAAACTATTTTCTGTCAGTTTGAATCACTGAAAGACTTAAGTTACATCAACTAGTGAACTTAATCAACAGAAGAACGTTCCAGAACGAAACTAAATAAACCAGCCTGTCCATATGCATGCTAACATTATCTGTTATACTGCATGTTTAAAATTTTGAAATAAAGAAGATTGTTTTAAGTTCATTTATCGATGTGTTTTTTTTCATTAGATTTTTTTTAAAACAGGTACTAAAACTGCTACAGGTTACTTCACAAAATGTGTTAACCAGGCCTGTAGATAAAACAGTAATAACACGTTATAACCTGAGAGTCGAAACTAATTTTTAGAACTTCTTTCAAATCATTTCAATTCGTGTTTCTTCAACTGTGAATTTGAAATACTTGTTTACAAGTGCAATTGCACTTTGTACTGTCGTGACGTTAGCAAAAAGTGCGCATGTCGTGAATCACGAGAAGCATTAAGCTCTCTACCTCCTACAACGCAGCACGACATGTGAACTTGTAAACAAAAGAAAGAAAAAAACATTTGTTACTCCTAATTTTGGTTTTATTTACCCCTGAAAGAGAACACTTTGAAATGCATCCAGTCAGAACCTGGAAAAAACACAACCAGAACGAGAAAAGTTTAACACAATTGTTTTCTAACAATAACAACTGTTAAGAAACGAGGCAGTTGTTTAACGAATTTGGTAATATTGGCTAGAATCGTGGGCTCCGTGCATGTGTTGTTTCATCATGTGTGAACGAATATTTCGATACACGAGTTTCAGTTTATTGTTGTCTGTTACACGAGTTCCAGTTTATTGTTGTCTGTTAAATTGCCCAAATGTTCTCTCCTACTGTTGGTGTGCAACACATATCGTAAACAAATTAAAAGTCTGAGCTTTAGAACCAAGTAGAGTTTAATATATATTAATGAGAAAGATAAAAATATTTCGAATTGCATTCCTTTCTTAACTCAATATTTATAACAACCAGCTGGCTCCTAAAAAATATATATCCTTAGTACCCTTCCTTTTACTCCTCGGAGACTTCTAAGCTATTCCAAGACTTTCAGTTTTACTCAAATATTTATAACAAGTTATATTTTTAGTTTTACATCAGAACAAGGAGAGATCCATGTCACGTGTAATTGAAGTTTCGATTAGGTTTGCTTCATATTTTTTTATTGTTGCACATAATGTAAGCTTACTCCGAAGGGCTCGCGCTCCTGATCTCGTGTAGCTGCACTTAGTCTGTTGTTTCTCCTTAACTCCTTCAGAAGTTGTATCACTTTTCTCTACCAATCAGCTAAATATACCAAGAAAATGTTGTTGCGCATGTCAGTGTTAATTTTTCTTTTAAAAAAAAAAACCATGCTTATCGGTGTGAAATCGAGGTTCAGCAACTATGTGTATACACACGTGTGTATTAGTGTGAGTGTATGTGTACACACGTGTGTATTAGTGTGAGTGTATGTGTACACACGTGTGTATTATAGTGTGAGTGTACGTAAACACAAGTGTGTAGTATAGTGTGAGTGTACGTATACACACATGTGTATCAGTGTGAGTGTATGTGTACACAACTGTGTATTAGTGTGAGTGTGCGTATGTGTGTATACAAGGTGTGTAGTTTTGTATGGGTGCTTGTATATACATATATATATATATATATACATATATTTAGGTGTATGAATTGTTTCTTAGTTATTGACGGAACTTTCCACAAGACGTCGGAATACAATTGTTAAACATTTCTGTTTTAGCCCTCTGCGTTTCAGGTCTAATTTAGAAGGCTCATATTGCTGAAAACCAGATTCGATACCAGCAGTTGGCACAGAACACACAGAGCAGAGAGCCCAAAGTGTACCTTTGAGCTCAATATTAACAAACAAACAAATATATGTTTTCTTAAATAATTTATCGTTAAGCTAAATATTTAATCAGGAGACGATCCCCTCAAACTAATGTGCTTAATTAGGAGACGATACCTTCAAACTAATGTTTTTCACTAGGAGAAGATACTCTCAAACTAATGTGTTTCGCTAGGAGACGAAACCCTCGAATTAATGTGTTTCACTAGGAGGGGAAACCCTCAAACTAATGTGCTTAATTAGGAGACGATACCCTCAAATTAATGTGTTTCACTAGGAAGAGAAACCCTCGAACTAATGTGCTTAATTAGGAAACGATACCTTCAAACTAATGTGTTTTACTGGGAGATGATACCTTCAAACTACTGTGTTTAATTAGGAGACGATACTCTCAAACTAATAGGTTTTACTTGGAGACGATACCCTTAAACTAATGTGTTTCACTAGGAGGTGAAACCCTCAAACTAATGTGCTTAATTAGGAGACGATAGTCTCAAACTAGTGAGTTTAATTGGGAGACACACCCTCCAACTAGTGTGATTAATTAGAAGACAATACCGTCAAGTTAATGTGTTAAGTTGAGATACGATACCCTCAAACTAACATGTTTAGTTTTTCGTTTTGCACAACGTCGTGATTCAAAGACAGGTTAAATTTACTGTAAATTATAAATTTATTTAGCTTAATCAAACCTCGTGTTGTTTGTTTTTTTCTAACACTACATCCGATAGGAGTTTTAATTTCCTTCGAAATAGAACTCTTGTAAACTTTATACTAGAAAAACCTCCGGGCTAGAAATGTCAGTATATATTGCCACGTATAACCCAGACACGAGTTTCTTGTACAAGGTGCGGCCTTCTGCAGCTTGAGGAAATGCCGCGCGTTATTAATTATGTAGAAAGACAGTGTGGCGTTATTAGCTGACTCTCTGATTTAGACGCAGGATTATAGGGACTTCTGAGAGAAAGTGTGTTTACTGTTCCATTATTATTATGATGACAGTGTAGCTTCATTAGGCTCAGGTCTAAGCTAAGGGCGAACCAGCCAGTCAAATCATAGAACAGTTGAACTCCGAGACTCATTCAAGACAACGTGGAATTAGTTCTCTGAAATCAGTTTCAACTCTGCCAAAAAGCGCGTGCTGCACCAGAAAACAGATTGGACTTTTTGTGTTTTTTTGTTTTCCTCTTTCTTTAGAACAGCGGGAAACGTGGAATTATACATTAATAATGCAAAAGTGAGAGACAATAGCGATACTAAATTTTAGTTACCAACAATCAAATTGACCAGCAGAGAGAAAACAAACAAAACTTGAATTTTGTGAAAATTTAATTAGATGTTCCATATCTATTTAATTCAAAGATATTACACGTGACACAGAAGCTAAAAGCACCCTAGGTGTTTCCTTTGTTTTACAGAAATATTTGGGAACAAAAACGACAAAATTATATTAAAACTTTTTTTTTTTCATGGCCAATTGTTCGTTTCTTTTCAGTGTTACAATTTTAATTCGCTTTGGAACACTAGAAAAATTTTGTGAATTAGCACGAATTATGTCCCTTAACACATGTTTGTGTTAACCGTAGCTCGTTTCATTGCTACAACAATACACACTCAAGTTTGTATGGTGCACCTCACACACACACACACACCCCAGTGACACGGCGACATGTTTACGGACTTACACCACTAGAAACCGGGTTTCGATACCAATAGTAAGCAGAGCAGAGACAGCCCATTCTGTAGCTTTGTACGTAAATTACACACAACGAAACCAGAAAAGGTTTCACTTCAAAATAACTAGATTGTTGTAATATCACATTTTATTTCAAATTCCGGTTTGAACCAGTTAGTACGTAGCACGTGACGCCTCATGTCGCTCATCCTCTGAAATATTTTTTGAAGCACAATTTTATATACTTTTGATTTACGTTATGACGTGATTTGTTTAGTAATGTTATTAAATGTATGTCGATTGAATTAACTTCAAAACATTGTGCGTCAAACAAATGCATGTTTGCAAGACAACATTAAACGTGTTGTCTTTGTCTTGAGCTCACCTGTTATCATTCAGACACTAAAACCGTGTTCTAAAGAACATAAGTTGTGTTACTAATAATAATTTTGTTTTCTGTCGTATATTTCTAGTTGAAAAGTGAATGC
>MU033989.1:0-37628 GCA_011833715.1 Carcinoscorpius rotundicauda
ACTGAACACAACAGAAAGACTCAGATAACAGCTTGTATAATTTATTACAATAAACTATTATATATGTAACAGATATAACATAAATTACATAACAACAATGACAAATATTCAGTTTAAAATTAATTACAATACAAAATGGTACTGGCCTGTGTCCAATATAATGATTCAGAATGAAAGTCCAAAAGTCTAGATCAGAAATCCAAAATTTCAGTCTAGGGTATGAATTGGGTCCCACCAAGAAATTCCAAAGTTTGAATGGAGAATGACGAAGTTCTTTTTACAGTGTTTTCGATGAATGTCTCAAATTTGTCGTTTTCCAATTTTTCCGATCTCCCCTAAACAGTACTGTACACGTTAACCTTCAGTATAACCAGTAATTCGAATGAATCGTAAAGATTGACGAAATAAAATCACAGCTTCTGTAGATCTAGCTCTAGTCACAAATCCAAGTTAAATAAACACACAGCAAACGTTGAAAATTTCTCGAACAAATATAATATCTCTTGAATCAAAATAAAAGCGAATGACTGACTCTTCTTCTTTTTCTATCGCTGTCTGTTTACATATATTAGTAGGTCTACTCTTCTCGAACAATCGCGTAACTTCCACAGAGTTCCGGAGTACTCTGCGCATGTCTTTTTTGCACGAGACTCGTCGTCTAGACACCAGACCAATACAAATGATCGATCTATATAATTCTAGAAATTTCTACATGAATAATAACATATATACATAACTCTTTATACATAACACAGAGTAATCTCGATTAGTCTCGTAAAGACACAAGGCCATTACAAATAATCGATCTACCTAGTTCTAAAAATTTCTACATGAATAACAACGTATATACAAAAGGCTTTATACATAACAGAAAGATAAGTTAATTAAGGCCATGATTGAGGTGTGGTAGCGATATCCAAAAATTATTAAAGATTGCACTCAACTCGTAGACTCGAAGCTAAAGCGGATTAATGATCTTTTAAAAAATAATGGCGGTCATATGATGCATTAATTTGTGAGTAATTTTTGAATTTTCAAAATATAAAAAGCAAAAAATTGAAAAAAATGGTAATTTTCCGTCTCATTTCAATTGACTTTCACAACAGTACACGTGTAAAAACGGCTGGTATGGGTTGAGAAATTTTTTATATAAAGGAGTGATCGACGTTGCGGCCTTCTTTGGTCATCGTAAGGTTCACAAAAAAGAAAGAGGTAACTGACCGATAGTTGACCACATGTTTGAAGATGGTTGTGTAATTGAATGAAGGAATGTAGAGGGCATGCTTAGATGTTTGATTATGTTTATTAATATAGTTATAAAGTGTTCTATTGTTTTGATTTCTTTTGGGCTCGAATTGTTGTTTAAGTGAGGCTACACGAGGACTATCTGCGCAAGCGTCCGTAAATTTGCAAGTAAGACTAGAAGAAATGCAGCTAGTCATCACCACATCCCTCAAACTCTTGAACTATTCTTTTATCAACGAATAGTGGGATTGACCGTCACATTAAAGCTTTCAAGAATGAAAGAGCGAGCATGTTTGGCGTAACGAGGATTCGAGCATCCGATCTTGAGATTACAATTCGAGATTCATAGCCCACGTCTCTATGCCGGGCCAAATTGAAAATGAAAAGAATATTTTTTAAACAACCACAATTACTCATTAGATGTGGACACAGCAGAATCTTTCAAACTTTGGAATCAGAATGAACACCGTCCGTCACCCTCATTTCCTTTTCACCTTGACTTTCGCACGTCACTTGCTTTTTATACAACAACTGCCGAAAACTCAACTTTGCGAAGATATGACGTCGTAAATGGAATAGGATTTGCTGAGCTTTATCAATTTGATCTTTGTTCTTGAAGTCATGCAAACATCTCTATATTTTGTAAAAAGTAATATTCAAACCAGTCACTGAACTGTGATAGGTGCTCCTCTAAAACAGATTTTACTTCGAAATTGAAATCTCCTTCATTGGATGTAACAAACTGCTGGAACAAAAGAAACAGTCTTTGCAACCATCTTCATTCAAATTTTTCTTCTCTATAGTAGTAACTTTTCCTGACGGATGAAACCTTATTTGGGAGTTTCAGAATGTACATGTTGCTTCCCTGAAGAGAAAGAATAAAGGAATTCACGTTTTGAAGAGTTCACACAGGTATGCTAATTTTGACAAAAATCGGTATTCAAGAAGTATTTAGCACATTTGTGATCTTCTTCTTTAAGGTAATAGTAAAGTTCCTGTTTCACATCCAACACACAGGACAGTATATTCCTCACGGAGCTCACGAGCTACAGTTGTACAACAAAGATGTGCGCTTAGATTCCGTATCCTCTCACAGTTTCCACAAATCTCGCCTTCTGTGGCCAAGTTTTTATAAATTTCACACTTTTAACACTCTTTCCAGGATTATGTTTAGTGGAGAACTGAGATGCTTTGATGCAAAGGCTTACCTGCGGATTACGCAGTCGGTAAACAGTACATCAAGAGTTTTACTTCGTGTGAGTACCTGCAATCCTCCATAACAGCTGGACTTAGAGCGAGAACCATTGGTACATAAGCCAACGCACTTATTCTAGTCTAAGTTATTTTCATACAGTAAAGTTTCACGGATCTCAAACAAGTCTTAAGCCTCTGTACCTTCATTGATACTTTTACAAAAACAAGGTCTTCCACAACTTTGTCACCATCCACGAACCGTGTGTAACAAATCAGATGAGCATCATTTTCTATTCTTTGCCACATCTAGCTCTAACCCAAATTCTTTCTTTTGGTTGTTTAAATTAGCTGATCGTTGAAGTTTTTGACCATGTGTTGGATTCTACGACGAATAGATAAGATAGATAGATAGATTTATTAGATAAAGGTACCTTCAAAAACAGTCTTCCTAAAGGTACAGCAACCATAATGTTCATCGTATTCAAAACAGCTGGTAAAATCAGTTCCTCTGCGATTATGTGAGGGTTTTTACATATCGCGACTCTAAATGCCACATTGTAGAATGCTAGCATATCATTCCTTGGTATTGATGCTTATATTTCTGGTAAAATAATCATGGAATTTACTAACCATGTTAAAATGATTAGTCTTTTAGTGGCATTTTAATTCACTTGGAAGCATGTACTCTTGAGCCAAAACTTACATATAGTACACCCTCCGGACACTCTTCATAACTGACATCTGCGGAAGGGAAACCAATATTCAGTTAGCTTTTGTTATTTTTCCAATATTTTCTTTCTTCACAACTTTGCCTTTAGTCTGTGGTTTGTTTTCTTGGTTTTCACTCATACACTTTTTATTAATGTTTTAAAAAATCCATTTTTATGCACAAGGACAAATATCAACAAAATGATTCAGGGAACTTCACCAGACCTCGCAGACACTTTATCACAACACCCTTCAGTTATTTAAATTACTGATAGACCCGGAAAGAAGAAAGTTCGAAAAGTTCCTGGCTTAGCCGAAAATACAAATAAACAAAAACATATCTCAAACTTTTGAGAACGTCATCGAAAGGAATGTAGTTCTATCTAATTTTGACAGTTTGAGCTACCTCGAGCTAGCAGCTGGTGTGGTGTTCAACAGTTTTCGATATCGCTTGCCTTCTTCTTTATGGGTGTTTGAGTATGTCGGAAATGTTGATACTCAGGAGAGTCATGTACAGAATACCTCTTTTTTCATCCCAAACTTTCATTTTCAGCCACGACTATGTTGTAGGTGTAGTGCTTGAGGGCCAGAGTAATCCACAGTACTCCAGCCTTTTTCAGACTAATGTCCATATATTGTTTTAATTTGCTTTTATTCATTTGTTATTATTATTTTTAGTCTATTTATGATATTCATATACTATGTATATTACACTAATTTTAAACGTGTAGTGCTTGGTGGCCTGCTTGAATTTTATTTCTTAAATATATATTCATAGGAGAGAGGGACTTCGGTCTGTGCTCATCACGAACGTAGTATCTGTTGAGATCATACAATAAATCATTTTTATACCAATTTTCATTAAAATAATTTAGTCCGTTATTCAAGAGTCTATCGGATGCTCTTTATAAGTTTGCATACTTGTATGTAAATAGATGAAGTACTGCGCGGTACTTTATAGGCTTATGTTATCCGTGTTTACCTCGAAGATTTGAAATATTCCGCGGTGCACAGCTAAGGAACCATTGCTTTAGGCTATTACTTTAAAATTGGGATGACTGGCATAAATAGCTCAGCAGTAGTTTTGCGAGAAACGCAAGAAAAACATCATCATCTCGATAATTACATTGGAAGTTGAATATTTCTCATCATGGTTTTTAATAAAGTATGAAAGTGACAATTGCAAGATTGGTTGGTCTTTGTTTCTTTGTATCGTGGCAACAATCTCAATAGATTTGATATGTGAAAACGAAATGATAATTTTATGAAACGATTTAAATTCATTTTATATTCTTATATATTTATATAAATAAAATATACTGTTATTCATGTAGTTCCAATAATTACAGCTACTTTATACAAAGTGCAAGAATGAGTTTATTGGTAATAATTTTTTTATCTGTAAACATGAACTACTTCAATATCTCAAAAGAATTACGTTTCATTGCCCGCGAAGGACAGCATTTTGATATCTTTTTCAATGAAGAAGGAAACATTTTTGGTAGTATTTTATATACTTTGTATTTTTAATGGGTTCGAAACTGAATCAGACCGTTAAGAAGTTAAAATTCTTGGATTGAATAAATCAGATTTCAAATGTGACAAATTGCATATGAAAATGAATATAAGATTCTTTCATATCTAATTTTAAATATATAAAACGTTTAAACATGTATAATATCAAAATATCATTGTAAATTATGCATTATTTTCTGGTTTACTGACATACATTGATAACATAATTTGTTATTCGAATTTTAAATGTGACTCCATGAAAAGTTGAAACAAGATCAAAGTTTCTTCAATAATGATTCAAGACATCGTTAATTTTCTTTTAATTTCCCAAATAACTTCAAATACATTTTGTAATCTGTCCATCATGATCATCTGAGCTCGAATTTAACTTTATAAGCCCTGAACCAAAATACTGAGCTACTAGAGGAGTAAAATCCATGTAATTTATTATTTTACTGTTTCATGCTTGTAATTAAAGATCATGATTCTTATGTCAACACAAAATTGGCTTAAAAACAGTTAAACTTTCTATCTAATATTGTAAAATATGTAATAAGTTAAAATATTTTATGAATAACGTTGAAATACTGATACAAATTAATAATCAATGGATATAATAAAGCTGTTGTTTTGAATTGAGCATAAAGTTCCACAATGAGCTATTTATTCTCTGCCCACCATGGCTATCGAAACCTGGTTGTCAGCTTTGGCATTCCACAGACATATCGCTGAGCCACTAGGGGCATTTAACACAGAAACTTTAAAAAACTTATTAAACTATTCAGTAAGAAATATAAGAATGTATTAAATAAATATAAAGAAACAAAATTAGAGAACATTTTCTTAAAATTTATACTCACTGTCTTCAGCTATGAATAAGATCATTTAACAACTTGGCACTACTTTATGCAGATGTACATTTTGCCTCATATAAGGCTTGTTCAGAGCATGTTATTTACAATAGAATAAATAAACTGACGGTAGTTTCGAGCTATACTTGTTTATTTAGATAACTGTATGTGATGCTTCATACCAGCAGAATGTGTCTGCTGTGCTATCAATTAGTGCATTTCTATCATACTTGGAGCTGGAGTGGTAGCTTCGAAAGGTAGGTTTTAACTTACTTACACCAAAATCGATGTACATTATTTCCTGTTTTCTTATTTTTGTTTAAATTAATTTTTCTTCTTTACTTTGGAGAGTGGTCAATTTCCCACAGTTTGTTGCAGGTAGTGAAGAGTGATATAGATGTGGGATGTTGTATGCTTCAGCACTTACTTTTCACTCTCCTTATTTCATTTTCTATATTTGTTGCTACTCTTTTATTTCTTGTACGAGACTAGCGAATGGATGTTAAGACTGACAGACGATGCATCCCCATTGCAATGTGGGTCCTAATTTTTTTCAGTATCCTCAAAAAAGTAGGGTGCAATTTATAATCCCGCGTAATAGCTTGTACCTTAGGTTCTTGTAAATTAGTGCATTGTTTTGTTTAATTTTTTTCGTTTTGAATTGTTTTATATTAACAACTTTATATAATTATTAAAAGTTTTGGATTTCCTCTTTCTACTACAGTCCTTTTTTATGATTTTGTTTACTTAACTTTATTTTGCTAATATATAAATAATATTTTTCTCAAATGTACAGTGCAGAACTGATGCGAAAAAAAATATTCTGAGAAACAAATAGTGGTGAATTTCTCAAATATAAAAACAAAATGCAATTTCTTTGTAGAAGTGTTGTTGGCTCAATATTAAAGTGAGATTTTCATTATTTAGTGATTTGAAACCATGAAATTCATCAAAGTTACTGTAATTGTTAACACTTTTTGTACGTTATACTTTCCAAAGTCAACAAAACATTATTTTTCAGAATATATTTAAATGATTAAGAACTTCATTTGTGTACAAGAGAAGGAATAATTAAACTGAAGAAGTTGACACAGTAAAATACTCCACCGTGTACCTTTGTATTTAACACAACATCAAAGTTTCACAATCTATTTTGCAATGCGTTCTCTCTTTGTTTTATAGTTATCACTGTTGTATATACTATAATAAACATTATTATTATTCTAATGTTTTAATTCTCAAATTTCTGTAGAATATAAATCTGAATGCAAATAAAAGTTTTACAATTATTTTGCCTATTTCCAAGGAAAAATTGATTTTTTAAAATTCATATTTATTTCTACATTTTGTAATGATAAACTTTAAATATAGGACAGGTCCGAATTGATTTGTCATGATATAACATGCTTTAGTTCAGATATTATTGTTTTTGTTTATTTTATGATTACTTAATTGTTTAGCTTTTTCATTCTAAGTGATTTTAATGCAGAAGAGTATTAGAAGTTGTATTTCCAACCATTATACCGAGAATATAATGAGGAGATGATTTGGTAATAAATATATAAATTGAGAGATAAGCGAAAAACAGTACCTAGACAATAATCTACAAAAAGTAAAGTTAATGTCGTAGCAAGACAGGCTTAACGATTAATATAGGTATTGTTATTAATATTTTAGAGGTAAACCACTCGTAGAAAAATATAAGCAGGATAATTTATTTTGTCAAAGAGAAATAATTTCACAATAATTGAACTACTTCAGTGGACATTGACAAATCAGCAGACGATTCTCAAAAGTACAGAAGAACGAAATGGAGCAGACGAGTTTAAAAATATAACATACAACCGTAATAACTCGACGATAAAGTAAGTGAAATATATTTAGGTACTTTGGCGATAGTAATATGGAATAGTTAGGTCTTTCAACTAAAATTACAAAGTTAGTGAATAGGCCTTAGTGGAATTTGACCATAGGAAGAGCAGTAAAAGTGTATGGTGTTCATGATATGCTTATAATCGCTAAAGAGCGAAAAATTAGTTGTAGATAAGTTTAATATGTTCCGATTTATATTTAGTGTGAACACAAGTGAAGTATGTGCTGTTCATTTATCGCTCAATTTATCATCCACAATTTACAGACCCTTTATCTTTGGGAACCTAAGCCCAAGAAGCACACAATATATATTTTTACTATTAAGAAGATCAAATAAAATTGTTTTTGTGACAATTAAAAAAAGTAATTAAATTCTGACATAATTCAGTTTATTTTCAATGTTCCTTCAATCAACATTAACAATGCTCATTTTGTTGGTATTACAAAACCGCCATAATTTCCGTATATTAAATTAGATTTTTGTACTTTAATTCTGATGATCTGGGGTTTGATTTTCGCATACTGCTTATTTTTTTCGGGACTTGAATCTGAGGATAATTGATGCAGTTGTAAATTCATCTTTATTTTGATTGTTACACGAGTGTATTTGCATTTCTCTAACAATGAGGTAGTTTTCTTAAGTAAATAACATGTAAGTTGTAATTGTTTTTCCCGACGGATCAGCTCTAAGTTTACAAACTTATAATGCTAAATTACAGGATTCGATTCTTTGCAGATAGCCTATTTTGTAGCTTTATCTTAGAATCAATAATATTATGAAGATAAAACATTTATTTTTGTTTATTAAGTATTGTACCAATAACTATATTAGAAATTCCCACGGGTGTATTAGTAGCATTGTATAAATCGGGGTAAAACGTGCCTTCTTCAAATACAGATTATGATTATAATTTTGAATAAATTACGTAATTGCAAATAGCTTAGTTGTTTTATTTCTTTTTTTTGTATTTCAAAATTTTCTCCGCATTGAAGTTTGACCTTTAACTACTTTCTCTAACATGTCAGTATTTCGAATTAAGATTCTTTCTTTTCTGTCTTCATTTAGTTTCTGATTGTCTCTTGTTTTTGATTTACTTTAATCAATAAAAGTGAGTTCATTTTTTAACGTTTCATGCAACAATTTTCGACTTATAATAAATATTCAGCATAACACGCTTTTATGTTCATCATTTATCACCTTCATCTGGTAGTTTCGTACCTTAGTTTAATGTTTAGCTTTGTACTTAACACCAACCAAACACTCTTTTAATAACAGGTAACCATTGTAATCATGATTCGTTTATGAATGAAGAAAGTTTTAAAAGAATAAAAAAGTTGTAAGTGCAAATTACAAACTCGTTTACGAATATATGTCTCTAATTGTCAAGGATTTTTGTGTTCGCTTTTCATTTGAAAGCAGTATTGCATTCATTGAAATGTTCTATATCGGAATAATTCGGATTTTTTTTTAAATCATACAAAAGAAAATCTGGAATTTCTTTTTTCAAATAAGGTTGATAAAAACCAGAACATGAACCGAAATAAAAAATCTCTTAATCCATTACATCTTAAAAACCATATTCAATAATCACTCACTACAAGCTCAATAATTTTCTTTTTACTTAATGAAAGTTTGACAATATAGATAAGGTATGAGAAAGTTAAATAAATGCAAAGAAAAAGGAATCTTGGACAGATTCAGATTATATTATAGGTAATGTATAAATGCTGGTCCTCATCAGCTGTTCAGTAATCCGTTGAGGTTATAGTATCAATTATATGGTAATGATTGATTATTCAATCAATCCAATTTAAACAGAACAAGTAACATTTCATTAAGTATTGCAGTCAAACTATGTGATGACAAAAACGTACCCAATGTCTTAAAATATGGACAAAACATTTTTTTTGTATTACATGAACTGATATATCTTACAATGATAGCCATGAAAGAGAAAACTAACAATATATATCCTGCACGAAGTTTATATTTCTTCTGGATAAAAAAGATTTATATTCAGGATATTCAAATTTTGATTTATTATTTTCAGCCGATTAAAGATTTTGTATATGATTTTGTTAATAGAGCTTTAATAATACCGTATTTTATTCGTTATATGCGTGCATTAGTGAAAATAATTTAATTTTAATGAAGTTAATAAGAATGAGAAATCACAAGTAAGGACTGATTTAAACACAGCAACTCCAAACCTCTGACAAAAACAAATTAAACAAGAAACGGTGCATCAACTTAAAAGATCTCTAACTACAAGCTACAATGTACTCTGGGGATTTTCAGTTGAGGCAACATTTTTTGTTCAATTTGTTTTAAAGTTAAAACTACAAATTTTATATTTTGAATTCTAAATGTGTGGGAAGTAAACACGACACAGTTGTGTTTTGCAGCTCAATTATTCCTTTTTGGATAAAACGAAATTTCTAATCAATACAGTAAGACAGATGGAAACTACCTTTGTTGACTTTTAAAAATAATATTCAAAGGATTTAATAGCTATATTATTCGAAATAAACTACATTTTCAGAATACATAGCATTGAAAATCTATTTTTTCTTAATTTTGCGCAAAGCTACACGAGGGATGTCTGCGCTAGCCGTCCCTAATTTAGCAGTGTATGACTAGAGAAAAGGCAGCTAGTAATCACCATCCACCGCCAACTCTTGAGCTACTCTTTTACTAACTAACAGTTGGATTGACCACAACATTCTAACGCTCCGGAAGCTGCAAGGGCAAACATGTTTGGTGCTAGACATTCGAACCTGAAACA
Source organism: Carcinoscorpius rotundicauda (assembly GCA_011833715.1). NCBI lineage: Eukaryota > Metazoa > Arthropoda > Merostomata > Xiphosura > Limulidae > Carcinoscorpius > Carcinoscorpius rotundicauda. Next base: position 10,172 of record MU033989.1, read on the forward strand.
CACGTATGTTCCAACATACAACACAATGTTAGTTTTGGGGTACAATTAACGTGTCGAAGAAACTTATGGACAGTAATTAAGAAACATGGAAATAAGGTACGAAAAATACGGATTATTGTAGCGAAATAATGATTGGTTTAGAACTTGTTATTTTCACACTACTAACTATTAATACGAACGCCCCTCATTGAGAAAGAGGAGTCGAAATGTATGTTTGCCACGATTCTAAGTAGCAGTGATAGATTGAAATCATGTCTTGATATCCGTTTAATTTACTCTTTTTTGTTGTTGTTTTAAATATCTGTTGAGTGAAATTATTCTTAAAATAATGCAAGGAATATTACTAACATTTTGTAACTATCCCACAGAGGTGTATTGTGACAGTCTAAATGTAATTTGTTTGTTTGATTTTTAGTTCTGTAGATTGTTTTGTTCTGTTCATTTGTTAGGTTGACTATTCTAGCTATTGTGCTGCTTTATACTTTAAAAAAATAAAAAAAATACTGAGACTGTTGACACACAATGTAATTAAAGCGTGTCTGTTGCTTGGTAGTTGATCTTCCTTCGATATTTCTAAATTTGGTTGACTGTGTCTGGAAATAGTGTTTCTGACATAGTCCTTTATGCCATGTGCACCAAATGTCTTTCAATCTGAAAAAATATCAAATTACCTGAAACAAATATGTGCTGCCACCTAATTTCAAAATATTCGAAAATTATAAATATATTTTTGTTTTTCCTATTTCAAATTTTAATCTCATTATTATCATTTTTAAAGACATAATTTGATATTTGCAATTTTTATTAGTTTAGGAAAGTACTTATTTATTGCATTATGAGTATAGTCAGTTTAATAACTTTCTCCATACAAGAAAAAAGGAGGATTAATTTATGATACTTCAACGATACGAACTTGATTTGAAGCATATGTAGTTTGTGATCTTAAACAAAAAGAAAGATTTATGTTAGTTTCGTTATCTTAAGAAATATAAAGTTCGTTGTAGTTCTGGTGAATATTAGGGTTGTAACAAAATATGGATACATATTTAAAAGAAATAATTGAAGACTTAATTGATGGTTGTACCTCATAAAGTCAATAATGTGTGGATGTTTTAGCAGTTTACATAGAATTACTAACGAATGTAAATTAGTATATTACTTCAGACTCCAACTGATTAGATAAATTATTTCTTCTCTTCTCTGTTATCACAATGCAGTCAGTATCTTTACATATTTATAACATGTGACAGAAAAAATCTACAAATATCTAGCCCTCTGCTAACAACAATATCAAATAACGAGAAAATAAAGATTCAAGTCAGTAATGTTACATAATTCTAGTACAACAATTAAACTGCATACACAGAGTTTCGAAACAAAACTTGTTATAACTACCGTTATTAAGTCACTAAATAAAATAAATAATAGCTCTCGAACTGAATCGTCTTGTATATTAAACGAATGGTAGTTGATAGAAGTATTAGTGGCAAACTGTTAAATGAGATCTTCAGCGTTAAACGTTCTGACAGTGAGAGTTTTATCGAAGTGTTTTAAGATCTGTTATATTATATATAGTAAAAATGAAACAATATATGTAAGGCAAATAAATGATAAAGGTTTCGTTAAGTACTCAAAATAAATACTTCTTACAAATTTTTGATAAAATCACTCTATCTTGCAAACATTTAATTCATTAAAATCAAGTAACAGAGTGATTAACAGCTGAGTTTTATATTTGTATACAGTAGAACACATTTGTTTCAAACTGGATTTCAGTATGTATTGAAGTTTAAAAACGTAACAATGAATGTAATGCTAATGGTAAAAGATACTCATTATCATTGCCCTTGTAAACAGCTGTTAGATAACAAACAACAAATACTAGTCAAAGGTAAGGAATCCATAATTTCTTTGTGTGGGACTTCCTTTCCAATTTATAATTGTTATATATACGTATGTGTGTGTGTACTTTTATTACACTTACAAAATAGAAAACAGTGTATTATATTTTTCAAAGGTGAAAGGCTTGAAAAAGTGTATTTTTGTAATTTAAATAGTTCGTAAACAGTATTATAACTAGTTTATAGGGTATTGACTTCGTTGTCGTTGTGGAACAATGGTAAATTAACGAATTTAAAATGTTAGAATCTGAGGTTTGATTCCCAACGGTAGACACAACAGATAGCTCATTGTGGCTTTGCTGTAAAACAACAAAATTGACGATTTCACTAAATATCGCCATCTAGTGTTCAAAATGTTCTTTCTCCATGTGTTATAGTTGTTACTATTTTGGAAACTGTAAATAAGAATTTTTAAACGTTTTATATTTGTTTAATTTATACAGCGTATAATTCCTAAGATATATACACATTTATAATTATGCTACGTTGTTTACTAAAAAGAGAAACTTTAAAGGTTTCGAGTTCTATATTCTGTATTGTAAACACTTTTGTTACGAAACATGTATGAAGTAAGTTTAGCTCGTCTCAAGTAGAAGTCAATGTTACTGTTTAAACAGACATTATCAGTGTTTCTTTTCGTGGTCTTAGTTTCAGTGTTGAAAATAAAGTAGGTTTCTATGTCTTACTTTCAAACACCTTGATTTTGAGATGTACATGTTATATTACTATTAAGTTTTTCTCCACTTGAATCTGAAAATAATTTATAAAGTTATAATTTTTACTTCGTTGAGGTATGTTTAAACTAAATAACGTCCAAGTACAATTGTAATTTTTAGAAGTTTATTATTTTCTACGTCACAACATAATTTCGTAAAATCAATTCCCAGATGCATCAGCGTAAAGCCTACTGATTTAAAAATTCTATAATTGGGGATCGTCTTCCCTTCGATGGACGAGTGCAAAGAGCGTAAAAAATAATAACCTCACGAAAGTTTGATTTGTTTTTCATTTCGCGCAAAAGTACACGAAGACGATGTGCACTAGTCGTCTCTAATTTAGCAGTGTAAGACTAAAGGGAAGACAGCAAGTCAATTCTTGACCTACTTTTTCACCAACGAATATCGGGATTGACCGTCACATTATAACGCCCCACGGCTGAAAAGGCGAGAACGTTTGGCGTAACGAGGATTCGAATCTCCAACCCTCAGATTAAGAATCGTTTGCCTTAACCATCGTCATGTTGGGTATCTCATGAAGAAAAAAAATATTATACGTTGTATTAATCACTACTTTGCGATAAGTAATTGTTCTTTGTTTGTTTTTATAATAATTTTTTTTATGAAATAACAGAAAACTTGTTATATCATAAACGATTCAAGTTTAACATTTAATCGATATTTTTACTTTAAAAATAAATTTTATGCACTTCGTTCTTGGCTAGGTGATCCCACACTATGTTATTACTTTGGTCTAATTTCAACAGTAATCACTGCACTTGCACCCTCTCAACAAATCCGCAATTGACAAACAGAAATTTATATGTATAAATGCATGTTGGCCTTCATGACTCCTCACGTCTCTTGCTTCGACGGTAGTAAGTCTTAAAGTTTACAACTTTCAAATGAAGGGCTCGATTCCTGTAAGAAAATACACATACACTCTTCCCATTTTGAGAAATCAAGCGCGGCGTGATGTGACGCACCCCAGCTTTTGTGTTGGTTAGAAATTGTTTTGATTACCAAAAGTTCTGCATCTAGCGACAAAAATAAAATTCTTACTTATAAAACATTAAAATAATATATGTTATTAACGAATCGTCCCAAGCTAGTACTGCAGTGTGTTTCCAGATTTACAACGCTAAAATCAGCGGCTTGGTTGTCCTTTGCTAGTCTCAGCAGAGAGCTCGAAGTGGATTTGTTACGAGAAAAAATGCACATTAACAAAATCAACGACTATGTAATAGTTTTCTGTTTCATTATTTCCCAACATGGTATATGTGTGATAGAAGAACGGAACAATGCTTTTTTACAAGCTGTAAAATACTCAATAATGGAAATGAGGTGTTTAAACAAGACTATCAATGAACTATAACAGTTTTTATAGTGATTATATAAGTATCATAGAGAAACAGATTAAATATGACAATCATTTTTTGTACCCTATCCTTAAATACTAAACACAACCATGCTTAGTGATAACCATTTATTTTCGTAAAATTATATAATTTAGAAAATAGAAGAATAACTAAAGCTGAAATTTACTCTTTTGCAAAAACAGAATAAATATTAAAAATATATCAATATATTAATTAATAATATAATTTACAATATATTTTATTGGTATGGTATTTTTTACTGAATATGAAAGTTTTTAAGCTTTAAAGGGAATTAGTTCTACTGTAATACACCACATATAACACTACCCTGTACTGTTCCTGACTGGAAAGTTGAAAACACAGTGTTCGAAAACTATAAAATTAATCACGTGTATTTAAATTTCAGTTGAATTATGTTGTTATGATTTTAACCTGGTGCCAGTGGCATTTAATATTAACCATGGTTAAACATCACAGAAGATTACAAAGATATCAATGAAAAGTTGTGTAGGAATAAAATTATTCAAATGTAACCCAGTGTTGCGTAATATAGTGTTCTGTTTAATATATAGTTGCTTATTTGTTAAACATATCGTCGGAAATAAAGTATAAGTAACAAACACAATAACAGCTTCTGACATAACTTTCTTCTCCTAATTTAAAGTTTGTGAAATATCAGTTAGAAATTTGAGATAGTCTGTTGTTCTTGGTGATAAAAATTTAAGTTTTCAAAGTTACATAAATAACTTTTCTGATTGTAAATGCTTTATAGATATTCGTGTATCGTAGTTGAATATTGTCTTTTTATAGATTTGTTGTTAGTGTTGATTGTTTCCTCTACTACATAATATGCTATCATATTTTAGCCTTGTAAGTCCATAATTTTACTACAGTTCCCACCAGGAGGTACGATTTAATGCGTAAAAGTTACCCTTCATATATATTAAATTTTATTTACAATTTGCATATCTCTATTTAGATATTTATTACTTATAAACTGAATACTATAAAATGTAATATTATTGAAAATTATAATACAACTAATACTAACCTGGTCTCACCAGTTAATGTAGGACCCATATAAAAGTTGTCTGTTGAAGTTTTCAAAATTAACTCTTGAATAAGAGTTATTCGTTTTCAAAAAGGGAATCTAAATACTAATCATATTGAATCCAAAGTTAAATTTCCTTAAAGTGCATCTTGTTGAAATATAGGTATAGTACAGTCTTTTCAACTTCTCAATAACTAAATACAGGAAGTGGACGAATTCGTTTATCACCTTGGGAAATAAGCAGAGACTGAATTGCAAACCTAACTTTTCAGAAAAATTGTATTTTGTTTTGCAGAACTGTAATTGTGAGTGTGAAAGAAATGTTTGTTTCACTAATATTTTACTCTGGTTATTGTAATATATTTTAAAAAATTAATTTCAGTTTATCTACAGAAGCAGAACGTCAATAGTAGTACCAACAACAGCATCAACTACAACACCATGGACAACGCTAATGGAAAGACGTCGTTCGCTCTTTTGGTATTGATGTTTTTCTACCCAAAAGGGTCAGGTTTCTTTAACATTTTCCTCCATATCTGCGTCGCCATTCCTAATTTAGTTGTGTAAAACTAGAGAGAAGGCAGCTAGTCGACACCACCCTCTGCCAAATCTTGAGGAACTCTTTTACCAACGAATCGTGGGATTGACCGTCACATTATAACGCCTTACTGCTGAAAGGGCGAGCATGTTTGGTGCGATCGGAATTTGAAACCGTGACCGTGTTACAACTCACTTGCAGAAGCAACTAACCCTGAAAATGGATGGTACTTAAGCGTGAAGCCTACAGCAAGCCGCCGCGGGAGAGTGGAAAGACTTCTATATTTGTTTGGTTTGAATTTCGCGCAAAATTACTCGAGAGCTATCTGCATTAGCCGTCCCTAATTTAACAGTGTAAGACTGGAGTGAAGGCAGCTAGTCATCACCACTTACCGCCAATTTTTCGGCAACAATTTTACCAACGAATAGTGAACTTCACTGTCATATTATAACGTCCGTACAGCTGAAAGAGCGAGCATATTTGATGTGACGGAGATTCGAACCCGAGACTATCAAAATACAAGTCGAGTGCCCTAACCATCTGGCTACGCTGGGCCAACCTGCGTGGTGATAGAAAACTGTAGAAGTCTGTGAAGATATAAACTGTCCACTTTTTCTGAAGACATAAGTTGATAGGGTTAAATTATACCAACATGTTAGCAACAGCTTAAACAACTTTCTTGTTTCTTGAACACTTAATATGATTAAAAGTGTACAAACATTATTATTTATAATAACACCAAATAACGATCAGACATTGTAGTAACCATTCATGTATCACAAGTTTCAGTTTATTAATAGTTATTAATTATTTCTTTTTATTTTGTGTCAATATTTATTATTGTTTTTAACACAGATTGGTACTTTGATGATTCTTTTATCTTCTGAATTTGTTAATATTATAAACGTATATGTTTTTTATTAAGCTTTTCAACTTTCGATTTTGTTTTTAACAAAAACGGCGTTTCCTTATATAGATTTAGTATTTTTAAGCGAAACTAACCCAAAAGCATATCACCGTTACTACAGCTTTCTTTTCCTTTTTCTAATCAAAATGAAATACTAAGTGAGATACGTCTTACTTATTGCTACAAATTGGAAAACGTACAATGATACCACGTTATGAAATAAAAGGGTATTCACTCTTCTTACTGACATAAATATACTGATACATTCAGGAGAATCCAGTTATTGTGATGGCAAGAGGCATTTATTTGAAATGATACAAGTAACCCTCGTTATCATCTTTCAACTTAAGTACCCTTTAGATAAATTATTATAAGACACTGGAAGCTGTACGTTTATTGGACATCAAAGACAATTGTGTCCTTATTTATATTCAAAAAGCGGCTCGTTTGGCTTCAGAAAATATTTTATGTAGAAGGTCGAAACGTTGATCGCTTTTCTATGTAAAATATTTTCTCAACCCAAACGAGCCGTTTTTGCATGTAAATTTCTCAACAAGTGGGTTTCTCGACAGCACTGAACTGTGTCCTTGTGTCTTAAACATTAATAGCAGTACATGTGTAGAAATAGTATACTATAAAATGTGATATGACATTACTGAAAACTGTTAACTGGTACAACAAATAAATATAAAGCATAAATACCATGTAGAATATGTATTTTATGTTTTATATTCCATAGCTCTGATTGTGAGATAAAACAATTCATGTAATTCAAAAAATACGATGTTTTGTTCTTATTTTAGAACATTTGTTGGTGTTGTTTTCCTTATGGTATAGCTTGTATGTTGAATCAAATGTTATTAAGTTTTTCGAAGTTAATTAATATTTAACTGATTTACTGTAGTTGATATTTATAACCTCAGTGGATTCCTTTGAAACTGATGAGGACAGGCATCGATATTTTACCTGTGATATGATGACGTGAATCCTTCTTGGTTTCTTTCTTTTAGGTAGTTGTGTAACTTTTAGATATTTTATACCGCTAATATAAATCTAATAAAGCAATATAACTGTTGTGTTTCTAGTGATTTATTAAGTATTAATTGTGAGATTTTATAAGATGGGAAATTCTCTCGATAAAGTTTATTACTCCTTCCGTCGTTTAGTTTATTTATGAATTTTATTTCAATTAAAGCGCAAACTAACCGGTATTTTGAGTAAACATGTATTTCTGATGAAAGCAACGCCCTCTTTAGCACATTTAACTTACAATCTTAGTATCGTGGTTTCGAATTCTCTGAAACATCCTCACACTTTCAGTTGTGGGAGAATTCTGATGTTATGCTCAAGCCCACTTTTCAGTAGGGTGGTAGTAACTAGTTTTCATTTGGTCTGTAACTGCTAAATTAGGAACAACTAGGGCAGTGAGCCCTCTCATATTTGCATGAAATTCAACACAAACCAAGATATTAGCTTTCCTAGCGGTGATATAGACAAATAAGTTGTGAATTTAGTGAATGATTTTGTGTTTCAATTAGAGTGATTAATATAGCAACAGATATATATCAATTTGTATTTGAAAATAATAGGGTATAATATGGAAGTTAGCGAATCTGTTATGGATAGTTTGAAGCAGTGAACCTGAAGATGACCTAAGAAGGAAACGCCTATTCTGAACTTCATCTTAATTAAATTTTAATATCTATACCAGCCGTCTGGGAATACAGTTTTACTTCAAATTGGGGTTCTCGTCATCGTGTATCAACAAACCTGATGGCTATGATTGGCGCCTAATGACTGTAAAATTAAACCCATGCAAAGAAATTACATTACTATTTAATGTCTTTAAGCAATCACTCACACAATCAAACTGTAGGTGCCATTAACAAGGCAGAAACAGTTTAATAATATTGTTTATAAACTTACTTCTGTGTGAAAACTAAAGAGTTAATTTGATTTTACGTTCAGTTATATTATTATTTAAGCTGATTTCATTAGCACTGGTTAAAAATAATACAAGTTCATGAAAATATCGAAAAAATTTGTGAAGGAAAAAATAATCAAATATATCTAAGTGTTACGCAATATAGTTTTATATTTAATGTATCATTGCTTATTTGTTAAACACGCTATCAATAAATAACCTTTCCCATGTGCTTCAGAATAAAATGTTTACGATAATGCCTTTTTTTTGCAACGTTTGAATGTTTCTGCCATAGTATATAAATTTGGCTTATTCTAGTCTGCATGTAATGTTTGATAACAATGTACTTTTCTACTTAGTCAAGAAGCGCTTAATCCTCTTTTAGATCCAGAAATTTCTGACTAACTCGTTTCATGAGTCAGTGTAATTTGTTGCTTTCACGTTATAACAGGTTGCAGATATTTCCACTTAACAGTCCGGAGAAATGCAAGTGCTCACATACTTCGTGCACAGAAACAGTTGTTTTGAATAACCGCAATTCGAGCTTCAGAATGTGCAGTCATAAACTGTACACTTCCACCACTCTCTTTACGAACACACTTTGAATTCAAAGATGTTATGCGAATTATAACTGTATACGCGTTTTTGGTTGAAGATAAGATAAAAAATGTAAGTTAAAGTTGTTTCAGAAGTTCAGTGACACACAATTTATGCAAATAGGAGATGAGATGAAGCCCTCAATTAACTAAAGAAGCACATAGTTTTGTTAATTGATTTACTGGATAAAATGTATGTACAAGAAACTAGACATATTTTTCCAGATAAAGTATAGTCAATTTTGGTTAAAAAGGCATTAACCTTCAGATGAAGAAGGTTGAAACGTCGTTCTGTATTTATTTTAATCACGATTTTACTATTTATACTATCCGTTTTTATCATACATTTTTATTTCAACTAAGTTTCTCGTCATCATGAATGTGCTTTTGCATTTTACATTGTACAAGTTCTCTTTATTTCATTCTTATGAATTTGGATATCTTTAGAAGTCTAGTACTACAACAAATATCTTAATATTTCCTGTTATTGCATATACCTGTTCAATTCCAAATTATTTTATACCGATGTTTGTTTTACTTAAATATATATTTAGAAATGTATGTAGCTATTGTATAAAATTGTTTGCAAATTTCTTGCTTAATCACAAAATTTTTAAAAGATTCTCGAGTGTAGGAATGAAAAGTATATCTGTATATATAAAAGACAGTGTTGTTGCTTTAGACGAATTTTTCTAGGACGTTTTCTGAACACTTATGAACAAACGCGTCGATAAACAATTTTGCTGGTTTACTAATTAGTATACTGTAGACCCAGGAAGTTAGAATTGTGGTAAACACTTAGTTATAGGGAAATTACAAATATTTGACCAGAAACCTTTACAGATTTAAAACATTGCAAACCTCTTCATATCAATGAATGATCTTCGTAAGTTAGTATTTTTATAAGGATATTATATTTTCATCAGAGAAAAGTCAGCTTGTAAACTGCGTGATGCCAGCCAAGAACAAAAACTAGACATAAGCGAAATATTACAATATCGATTCAGAATTAACTCGCTCATCGTGAACCGTCGATAAAATTGTCAATTTCAAACCAGATAGAGTATTTGTGTTGTTTTTAACTTTTAAAACTTGTATATAAATCATTAATTGTAATTACTATTGGTAACAGCTGTTATTACGAATTATATCATTATATGTTTATTAAATATATTTAAGTTAAGAAAAACCATGTGTATTAATCTTGTTGTCAGATGTCATAACTTTGATACATATCGACATTTAAATAAATTTTAAAGTAAAATTAAAGTTTCAGGCTATTTTAAATTGTAATACGTAACATAACCCGGCATGGCCTAGCGCGTTAAGGCGTTCGCTTCATAATCTGAGGATTGTGGGTTCCGCCAGAGTCGGGCCAAACATGCTCGCCTCCCAGGCGTTATAATGTTACTGTCAATCCAACTATTCGTTGGTAAAATAGTAGTCCAAGAGTTGGCGGTGGGTGGTGATGACTAGCTGCCTTCCCTCTCGTCTTACACTATTAGTGACGGCTAGTACAGTTAGCCCTCGAGTAGCTATTGTGAAATTAAAAACAAACGTAACATATTAGATTGGAAACTCATATGAAATTATAAATTATAACATATTACAATTTTTCACTTAAATAATTACAGTTGGCTGTCGCAGATAACTTTGAAATATTCCTCAGAAGAACAACAGCAAAAGATAGCAACTGCAATATTTAATCATGAAAACACTGATAAGAAGTCAGATATTGCTTTTGCAGTTTGTTTCTTTTACAAATTGTGTATAACTTTCTATTGTCCATAATATAAGAGGTGATCATATCAATTAGATTACAGATTTGAGTAATTTCTTTAATATTCAAAATACGTAAATAATATGAGATTATATAAGGCTATCTTCTAAACAATCAAATTCTTACCTAGCTGGATAATTGTGTGCAGGCTTAAATATACATGCAGGTCCTAGCTTCTCACTGGATTTTCATTTATTCCAAGGAAGAAATATAAATACTATACTTTGAAAGACAACTCAGAATAGAGAACATAAACCAGGTCTTACAAAAAATGTTCGACTTGGCATAGCCAGATGTTTAAGGCTCTTAACTTGTAATCTACAAGTCGCAGACTCAAATAATTAAAGGAATAACAAGAGGAAAATATAAAGCAGTTAGAATAATGACATAAAAATTTAAAATTAAAAGAAAAATTACAAAACTCAAAGAATGTTAAGAGATAAGTGTTAAAAGAAAGAGATGTGACATTTAAAAAAGAATAAAGAACAAAAGTAAATTCATTCATCTCATTGAACGTACTGAAGCTCTATAAGTACTGTGTTATGTAAATGTGAACTTCTTCATTTAAGCTTCGGAATTTCTTCGTGGGACCAAATTCACACCCTAGACTGGAATTTGAGACTTTCATTTTAGATCATTATATTAGATACAGGCCAGTACCATTTTGTATTGTGATTAATTTTGAAGTTTGAAACTAGTATTATTTTGTTTTGTAATTAATTTCGAATGTTGTAACTTAATATCTGTCACTGTTATTATATAATGTATGTAATATCTGTTATATTTGTTAATAGTTTAGTGTAATAAATTATACAAGCTGTTATCTGCGTTTTTTGTTGCGTTTAGTCTAGAAGAACATAAAACATAAAAAATACGTAACAGAAAATTAGGGGCCCGTCCGGGATATCGAACAAACAATTTAATTTTATAATAAAAAGATTTATATTCTATACAGATAGACAGCTTGTATATTCAAAATGGCATTCGAACTTGAAGATTTTATAAACGAATTTAATCAGAATCCCTCTTTCGAATTAATCAGTGAATTAAAAAAATCTGAATTGCTTGATGTTGGTAAACATTTTAATTTAGAAGTGAAGCAATCAATGAAGAAAGCAGTTATTAAACAAATTATTGTTGAACATTTGGTCAGCCCAAAAGTATTACCTCAAAAAGTTGCACAACAATTGCCTGTCGCTCATTTTGACCAAAATTTCGAATTAAAAAAAATGGAAATGGAAATGAAATTTCGTTTAGAAATTGAAAGCAAACGTCTTGAGGCAGAAAAAGAAACCAAACGACTTGAGGCAGAAAAAGAAACCAAACGACTTGAGGCAGAACAAAAACGTATTGAGGCAGAACAAGAAAACAAACGCCTTGATGCCGAAATACAAATAGAACGCATTAAAGCTGATAAAGAAATCAGTATAAGAAAGGCACAGACAGAAGAAAAGGTTGTCCGAATGCAGTTGGATAATTTTGATGCATCCAAACAAATTCGTTTAGTACCTCCATTCAATGAAAAAGCTGTAGAGAAATATTTTCAGCAATTTGAAAATTTGGCTTTTAGGCTAAAATGGCCTACCGAATATTGGACAGTATTACTTCAGAGTGTTCTCAAGGGTTAAGCTCAGGAAGTATTTTACAAACTCACAGCCGAGCAAAGTTATGATTACGAGCACGTCAAAAAATGCATTTTGAATGCATATGAATTGGTGCTAGAGGCATACAGACAAAAATTTCGTGGTTACAAAAAGTTTGACAGCCAAACTTATGTCGAATTTGCTCGTGAAAAAGAAACTCTGTTCGACAGGTGGTGTGATTCCAGAGAAATTAAAGATGATTATACAAAACTCAGAGAACTCATGTTAGTCGAAGAGTTTAAAAGATGTATTCCCGTAGAACTAAAACTTATATTGATGAACAAAATGCTTCCAAAATTCATGATGCTGCTGTCTTGGCAGAAGAGTATGCTTTGACTCACAAAGATTTCTCATATAAAAGCAAAACAAATCACACACCAAAGAAACCCAATAACTCATTCAAATATTATGAAAATGTCGACAGAGACAAAAAAGAGCAAACTTTTTATTCTCAAACGAAGACTCCATCTTATTCTCAAAACTCGTCATCTACCCAAAACGTGTCATTCTCATCCAAAACATGTGCTTATTGTAGGAAACCTGGCCATCTGATTTCTGAGTGCTATAAGGTATAAAACAAGCCATCACCCCATAGTTTCATTTCGCCCTCGTTGGATACATCATTGGTTCCCAATGACTTTGACCCTGTCCGGTCCACTGTGGATTCTAAGCCCAATATTATTGATCTAGCTGAAAATCTTGTTGATGACAAATTTAAGCCTTTCATCACTGAAGGTTTTGTTTCTTTTGTTGGCGATTCACGTCTACAACCAATTAAAATCCTGCGGGATACTGGAGCTTTTCAGAGTTTGATTTTGGAAAGTGTACTTTCGTTTTCTGAAAAGTCATCCGTTGGGGCCAGTGTGCTCATTTCTGGTGTAGAAGGTGGCGTCGTTTCTATTCCTCTTCATAGATTAGATTTAAATTCGGACTTAGTTTCAGGCCCAGTGACTGCGGGTATTAAATCTTCATTGCCTGTTGAAGGTGTGTCTATGCTTTTGGGGAATGATTTGGCTGGTAGTAAGGTGGTACCAGAGGTTCATGTTGCTGAAGCACCTGTATTATGGCCCAGTACAGAGCAACTTGTTGAAGAGTTTCCTGATGTTTTTCCCGCCTGTGCTGTTACTCGTTCTCAGACACGTTCTCAGGAATCCAAAGAGGATTTCTCTTTATCTGATACGTTCATGTCTCACATCGATGAGATTTCTGACTCAACATTAAGTTCTACTGATGACTCTAAAACATTTTTCGACTCTCTTCATCGAAACAAACTTATTGAGGAACAGGACAATGATCCTGAAACTCGTTCTCTTCTACAACTGGCTGTTGATGAAAATGAAATAGGAGCTGTTCCTATTTGTTACTACCAGAAGTCAGGTGTGGTAATGAGAAAATACAGACCTCCTGACGTTGCTGCTGATGAAGAGTGGAATGTTATTCACCAAATGCTATCGGAATGATATTCTTAGTCTTGCTCATGATCATGTGTTGTCAGGACACTTAGGTTTAAGAAAGACCCTAGATCGTATCCGACGACATTTCTATTGGCCAAAGATGCGCCAAGATGTTGTTGACTATTCTAAGACATGCCATTCTTGCCAACTGACAGGAAAACCAAATCAGAGGATTACCAAAGCACCACTGCACCCTATTCCTGCCTTTGAAGAACCGTTCTCAAGGGTCATTATCGACTGTGTTGGCCCATTGCCAAAAGGCAAAGCAGGAAATGAATACCTCTTGACGCTCATGTGTGCTTCTACACTTTTCCCTAAGGCTATCCCTTTGTGAAAAATTACTGCTCCCAACATTGTCAAGGCTCTTGTCAAATTCTTTACCATGTTTGGGATGTGAGATATCTACATTTGTCGGTAAACCATAGTCTGTGTTTTTTGCATCACTGGATTTGCAATGGTCTTTTTCCAGGTGTCATGAACGGTTTATTCATCATCACATTATTGTATTCTGTTCTGTGCAGTTCTAGGTGGATCATTTTTAATTAAACTAGCTTCTCTCACCCTAAACTTAAATTTTTGAACATCTCATCTCAGTTTCTCACCTGTTTTTCCTTACAGTTCTAATTAATGCTTGAATATCGTGATCCTCGTGTATGCGCTTCCGCCCATTTTTATCATTTATGGGTTGTATCTTTATCTTAGAGTACCATGCAGAGTATCACCTTGGATACCGTTGTTCATGAAACGTCAGCAAGTTGTGCTGTCTTAATCACTGAAGCTACCGCTAAACGTGCCCCAACAATCACTCATCTTTCAAAGCTAATAGTGTTCTCTTTCTCAGCCATATTAGTCATTATTATAAATAACCAGTCCTGTCCAGCATTCCTAGACATGACCACGATCTATACTGTAATGTTATTTGCTTAATTATAGGAAGAACAACACCTGGTGGTTTCCTCTGTTTTCAATATACTTGGTGTCCCTCATTTGTACACATAATTTTATTTTTCATCCACTATCAGTAGCAATGCGTTAAGAATTATTTGTATTTTAAGTGATATGAAAGCTAATGTAAAAAATATCATATACCGAAAGAATATAGGTCAAGAAGATTGTGAAAGAGAGAGTGTGTGACAACTTAGTATGTCGTTTGAATTGTAGTTAATTTCCACAGTAGCGTCTTCGTACATGAAGCACACGAACACTTGTATTTCATACCTTCCTGAATATACGCACTGAACTATTGAATGACATTATCTGTAAGCTGTTATTATGTTAAAGCAACAACTGGTACACTGAATCATAAAAAGTGCTGTTTGGAAAGTTCTGAACAAAAAGAGGATTAAAGTACTTCTACCCTAGGGAGTAACATGGTCTACACAGAAGCTCTAGTGCAATATAAAAAAACCTGCTATGAATATAAAATTTAAACTTGGTAAGGTGGCAGAAATACTAACACATGGTATGGAATTTAAAGAATCATTGAAAATATATTATTATTAAACACGTTGACAGAGCATTTGCACTTAAACAGGATATCTCTAATATCATGTATAGAAAATCAATGATAGATTAGATACAGATCCATATTTCGCAAATATTTGTTGTTCAATAATGTTTCATCTTACAATCTATAATTGATGCCTCCAAGAGCTATGCAGTCTGAATGCTATAACTCGATTTTCAGGCCAATCTGTAGTCTTGGGCTAAACAACAAGCAAACAAACTTTTATTTATTTACCTCTCTTCACATGCTCTCCCTTTTATAAGTTATAAGTGAGAGCTTTATTTTCGGCCAATCTTACTTTTTTTTGGTACAAGGATATCCCGAGAGCTGGCAGAGGGTGGTAATAACTATATGCTTTCTCTCTAGTTTTACACAACTTCACTTGGGACGGCGAGCTCAAATAGCCATCGTGTAGCTTTGCACAAAAATCAAACTAAACCCATTACGTTCCTTCTAAATTTATGTAATGTTAAACAAGTGTATTAACATTAACTCCTACAAGCATTATATTAATAACACAATTAATTAGAAGCTATAAATACTACACTGCCACATGTAATGTTTCAGTCTTGAGTTACATAAACCAGTGTAATTCCAGCATTCGATAATCAGTAGTCAAAATAATATTCATTTTGAAGGTGTGGAGCGAATAGAAATATGATGTCCAACTGTAAAAAGCATGGACTGAAATTAAATTGCTAAACTACAAAGTTTATTCTGAAACTAATGCACTACAAAAAAATTATAAAGGAAGAACATGTCTGATACGATGGAGATTGAAACCAGAGTCTAACCATCTCGCATTGCCAGACATTCATTGTTGTGAGCTTCACAACTAAATGCCAGAGTTTTAATGTTTGACCATTAAATGTGTTTTATACATTGTTGGCCAAAATTTTAAGGCCAATGAACACAAAGAAAAGGCGTGCGACTCGTAATCCGAGGGTCGCGGGTTTGCGCCCGCTTCGCGCTAAGCATGCTTGCCCTCCCAGCCGTGGGGGCGTATAATGTGATGGTCAATCCCGTTATTCGTTGGATAAAGAGTAACCCAATAGTTGGTGGTGGGTAGTGATGACTAGCTGCCTTCACTCTTGTCTTATACTGCTAAATTAGGGACGGCTCGCACAAATATACTCGAGTAGCTTTGTGCGAAATTCCAAAACAAAGAAACAAACAAAACCTTCCATGGAAGAATGGAGCTTCAGGTTATATGAGACGTCAAACAGCAGCTGGCTACATTTGCATGTTGGAGAGAGCATCCTTATTGACTGAAGGCCCTCGTTTTTATAGAAATCACTGGATATTTCAGCAAGACAACTCTGCAATCCACAATGCCCACAGGACAAAGGAAATTTTAATGGCGAATAATGTGATTATTTTTGATCAGCCAGCGGGTTCGCCCAAACTGAACTCCACTGAAAATGGTTGAGGTTGGATGGCAAAGAATGTCTGTAGAAATGGATGTCAATTCCAAACAGTGCAAGATATTCATGAAGCCATCTTCACCACGTGTAGTGACATTCCAGCCAACCTTCTGCAAACGCTTATATCGACTATGCCAAAGCGAATGTTTGACGTTATTCGTAATGATGGCCGTGCAACTCATAACTGAGACATCTGTTAAGCATTTCTTACCCTCTTTATGAATTATTTTTGGCATGGTCTTAAAGTTTTGACCATTTAGCATTTAAGCTAATTTGATAATGTTCATTTTCCTATTAAATGCTAATTTATTTTTGCTTTTCGTATTTTTATCTTTCGAAGCTTTACTGAAATAAGTGGTTGATTCTAAAAACACAAATGCATATTTTTTCTTTATGTTTATTGGTCTTATGATATTAGCCAGCAGTGTGTATATAAATATCTATAACCTTCATAAAGTCCGGTGTATAAACAGTTCATCCCACTCGTAAAGGACGCAGTCATTTCTAAAACACTTTCATACACACTTATTGAATAGTATGTTTCGAATTTACATTCATAATTGTGTAATATTATATTTGTGTGAGAAATAAATGTCAGATATATTAGTGTTATCACGTAAATATCAGAAAGATGAAAAAATGAATAACAAAGAACTATTAAATCTGTTATGTGACTATTTTCGCAAGCGAATTAGCACCTGTACATAAACTATTTAATTTTGTTTTGTATAAATGGTCAAATTACTGTTTTTTTAGGAAACACTATCTTTACAAATGCTATATTTTAGCATTTTTGTACAATTCGTGAGCTTCAACTACACGCATTATCAACCAGTATTATATATTCCCATAACAGACATATCTACAAACAACTCTTCTGTCCTTTATTATGTATAACGTAATTGTGAAGCTTCCACAAGGGTTGAAACTGCAGGGAAACCGTTTGAATTGAATCACAAGATCTTATTGTAAGGGAGGAGGTGCATTTGTTTGTATAGTTATCTGTTATTGACTGTATCCAAACATAGCTTCTTCCAATCATAGAAGAGTAACGCAACGATTGGTACAAATATCAGCAAAGGTCTTTTAATTGGAGGGAAATAAAAATTAGTTCAGTTTAGTGTTAAATAACTGATATAAAAGAGGTGTTTCTAGCCCGAAATGTTCATAAAAACAACAAAATTCTGAACACTCAACATGAAAGTTCTATTTGCAGCTCTGGTTGTGTTCGTAAGCCTGATGATGATGAACGTTGACGCTAGTGGTGAAAGTTCAAAATCGAGAAATGGTAAGTTAATTTAAACACTTTATTCAACTATAAAATATTAAGTTGATCGTATTACTGAAGTAGCTGTTCTCTTTTCATTTTTCTAACTAATAAATATAAAAATGTAACATTAGGAATGTAGAATAAGACATTATTGAAGCAATTTATCATAATTGACATAGTTACGTTGTTATACTTCAGAAAAAGGTTTTGAAATTATCTCATTATTACAGAGCGATTTTCAATGGTTCGGAAGAGCAGAAAGTCAGTTTTGAAAATTGAAACAGGCAACCTCAATCTTTGTTACACATCAGCTTCAACTTAATCATATTTTATAATCTGATGTAACGTATAAACATGATGACTTCTTTTTATTTAATAAAGAGTTTTAACCTAAGCTGATTCAAAACATGAGAAAAATACAGGGTTTTTATCGATTATTCACCCCATTATAAGCCTTTATAAATTATCTATTATACAAGCCATCTTAAAACTATTTGCGGCAATTAATAACACAATTCAAGAAAATAATATTTGAATTATGTAAACTGCCACAGTTTAGTCAAAAATTCATTAAACTTCCTCGTCAGTTCCATTGGTAACATGCAGAACATCAAGGCAGTAGATGATTTCCTTTCTAACGTTAAGAAGCATGTTTTGCGCAAAGGAAAATAGTTTCTTCAATCCGGTGTCTAAAATCTGTGATATTATTAACCTTCTTTGCATCCACTTTGTCCTCTTTGTGGCCCAATAAAAACTTACAGTGGCATGATATTCAGGGAACGAGGTGGCCATGGAACAGTTTCACCTCGTTTGATCCAATGAGAAACTTCTCATTGAAGAACTTGTGCAGATCTAATCGCCAGTGTGGCTTTATCTATCTTGCTGAATGAACTCATGGAGCTACGTATTCTGAAGCTGATATGCAAGACTACATACATCTCGGTAATTTTATTTTCCATAATCACAGCACATACATCATTTTCTTCTCCACTGTCGTTATTGTACCCATAATGGATATATTGCGAAATAAATAAAACGTTCTTTGAGTTGTGTTACTAAATGTCTCAAACCGTTTTAAGACAGATCCGAAAATAAATATATAAAGGCCTATACTGTGGTGAATAATTTATGCGCTCCTTGTATTATCTCTACGTAAATTAAATATGATTATGTTATGCAGAGACAGGTGAAGAGAGAAGTAAAAATCAGAATGAAATGGAGTTCATCCAAAGTATTTTTGACAGAAAACCAGAGTGGGTAAGTGTTTGTCTCAGCGTCATTACTTATTTTGCATGAATGAATTATAATTTTGATAAGGTTTCCTGACGTCACTTTCTCAATCTGGAAAATTATTCATTAAACGTTCAAACTACAATTTTTACGTTCAGAGATAAAACACTTTAGATTTATAATTGGTATTTTAGAAAAAAAATATTAAATTGGTTGAAAGAATTTCTTCTATTGCAGTTTTGGTTACCTAAAACTATTTATGAATATTTTAACGTATTCTTTTCTTCAGACATAACGTTCAGCTCTGTAACAATATAATGTTCACTTTATATTTCTTCTTTTAGTTAAGCCTATCATTTTTGATTCAAGAATGTTGCACATTTTCAGTTTTAATCAGTAGTTTATGACTAAATAAACATAAAGTTGATTTAAACAAACACAAAATAACACTATGAACAAAATTTTCACTTATCAATGCTCCTAGGCAGAAAGTGTTATTTCCCAATTGCTCACATCTAAAGTAAATGGAAAAGATCTATTGTTCTCTTCAAATTTTAACTCTTGTGACCTGGGTAGTGAAATTTTCAAATTCACCCATTTTTCAAAACATTCCAGATAAATTCAGTGCTTTAATTACCTGAGAGAGAATTTTCTCTAACTTACAAGAATTTAAGAATGTTGTAAAACGTCCGAGAACTAGCAAGAACCTTTTAGAATTTTCTAGAAGTTTTCATAGTAATATATAGACAGAGACTCACCACATTATTTGAGCTCTAGCTGCGTAAGTAAACACGTAGACCTATATGATTTTATCAGAGATGAAATCAGGAAACTGCAAGCATTCTCCAATCCATTCTGCTATGTATGCACTAATTTATCAAGACAAAAACAAAAAGTACTCTGTAACAGCATCTGACTTGAACTATTATGAGTATGGCTGAGAGGTTATCGAAAACTTGGGTATGGCGGAATTCCTGAAGGGTCTCTAGAAAAGCTTTACCAAGTTCTCTTTGCCTTTGGGACAGCAGACTCCGTAGCGCACTACAACAGGAAGCATTAGCTAAAACGAACAGAGTTCTTTGTAGGAAGAAACGATGTCAAGTGTGAGTTACTAGTGGACCTCCAGAAGGTGTTGTACCCTCCATTGCACAAAAAATAGGGTCTTATGAAACAATTTGTCACAGCTCTTGATAAGAAGTCTGCAGCCTTCAAGTACCTTCGAGACTTCTTTCCTAAGCTGTCTGAAGCAAAGATCATAGCTGGTGTCGTCATTGGACCACAAATAAAGAAGATACTAGAGCGCATATAATTCTCCAAAACGCTTAGGATAAAAAAGATTGGGCAGCTTTGTCTTTGTCGCAGTGGTTAAAGGCTTCTTTAACAGTTGCAAGGCTAAAAATTATGTGGAACTGGTTGAGGCTTTCGTGAAAATCTACGGCAAAATGGGCTGCAGGATATCCCTAAAAGTCTATATCCTTGACACTCATCTTGATAAGTTCAAGGAGAACGTGAGAGCACACTCAGATGGACATTGCAGTCGCAAATCTCAAAAACTACTCACTTCTAAACATTTTTTTTCATTTCGTGTACTTTAGTATAAATACATGTAAATCTTGATTCATATGTTGCTTTATTCATACCTTATGTAAATGAAAATGAGCAAATTTGCCCGATTTCACATAGAAATGGATTCATTTCTGAATTTCATTACCAGATCATAAAACAGAGTTTAAAGGGAATAATGGTCATTTTCTGTACTTTTACATAAGCAATTAGAAATAACACATACTATCCAGGAACAAAATTTGTTTCACATAGTGTAATCCTATTTTTAAACACTGTCTAATACAGTTTAGGACAAGTATTTAATTCTGAGACCGAAATGTAGTAACTAAATATTATGAAGTTAAAGTCACATAATGTTATGAAAAAGATGATGTATCAAAACATAATTTTCATCAAGTTTATAGGTACATTCAGCCATTCGAAAAATTCAAACTTTTGTCGTAAGTTGGAAAAGTCTTATATAAAGGTGCAAAGAAAAAGAAAAACAGAGTAAGTCGTGATCAACTATGATATCAGTTTGTGTTTAATCTAAGTGTGGGTAATCAAACTGAGGTTTTTGTATATATTTAAATCTATTTATCTATTACTGTCTCTATCTCTATACATACATAAGTTATAACCATATTTTTTTAGAAAATTTAAACAAAGCACATTAAAATAAATAAAAATTAAACAAAGTACGCTGCATTAAAAAAAAGATTCTAGGGTACAAGCTACAATGTGGTGATGAGAATTATCCAAGAAAAGATTGGCTTACTACATGGATATTTTATCCACCTTAGCTACAGCACCTCGAATAAAATGTGACGCTGACATCACACAAGAAGCTCGACCTAATATAGATGTATCTTAAATTAAATGTTCAGGTCCATTTCTTGTTCATTTTAGTCTTGTTATTCTGGAAAATAAAATTGATACTCTATTGGTTTAGATCAGTTAAAACTGTATTAAGATTGTATTTTACAATAATTGTTTTATTTCAAATATAATAAGTCCTTTGTTGAAATAATATCTGTCTGTTACATATGTAAAAATAACTAGTCTTGTCTTTCAAACCAGAAGTAATCTCGAAATTTCTTGGTGTTTTTACGATTTTTGATGCCGATATTTGAAATACATTTTAAAAATTAATCATTTACCTAGCTCTAATTGATTAGTAATTTGGTATAAAAATATAACTATGGTATTATAATGATAAACGTAATACCCAGGTACATGATCTATACAACAAGTATTAGTGTTTCTATTGTTCTTCACAGCAAATCGAACTCCAAATTTAATAGTTATAAGCCTTCAGTTTAATGCTCGAATAAAAACGGACTGATTGATAACTGAACGTAGTTAAGAAATAAAATGAAATCAGTTAACCTGAAAAGTATAGAAATAAACTATTGCTGACCAATTGGGAAACTGGATATACAATCATAAGTGTAAATATAAGACGTGCTTTAAATAAAGTAGATCATAACTATCTCTGGAAACAGTGTAAAGCATTTGTGGTTGGACCCTATCTCAGAAATTGCACGTAGAGCGAAATTTACAACAAAATTAGTCACACCTTACATTGGATGAGCGTGACATATTTCTACTGCAGAACTATAAATCTGTCCTGAAGTTGTTAACAAATACATTTCATGTTTGTTGAAATTTTCAATATTGTGTTATCTTTAATGAAATTAAGTACAATTTATCTATACATGCAGTACGTTAAAAACAATGCCAACATCAACTACAACACCAAATGCAATAAGATCTACAACGGCAACTTTTGAAAGAAGTTAGAAATTGCAGAAGTCTGTGAGGATACAAAATTTTATCTGTTTCCGAGGACGTAAGTTGATAAAATATTCCAATATGCTGATAATACTTAAATTAATATTTCTGATCTTGAACCACATTTTTTGTTGAAAAGTGAATAAACAATGTTATTTGAAATAGCAATTAAAATTAACGATTAGAACTTTAATTATTAACTAGTTAATTATTCATGCATCACAAGTTTAAGTTTATTTAGAAAATATTATCACAATTAAATATATAATGTGAATTTATTTATTAATTAATTTGTTTCATTTTTAGTTAATATTCATTTTCTGTTTACCACAGACTAGTGCTTTAGAGAATCTATTATTTTCCAAATTTCTTAATATTATGAATGTATGTGGTTGTTTATTAACCTTTTCAACTTTATATTTTGTTTTATGAAGGCCAAAACAGAAATCGACATTTTCTTAAATGGACTGATAAAAGACATTACATTTGAAATATCTAACTAAATAACACTAGTTCAATAAAATTTGGTTGTTAAATTTCTTCACTGTTTTTATTTTATGCATCTCAAACTTTCTAATTTCATGAAAATGTATTTTTCAAACGATTAACACCAAAATACATCACATTCATGATGACGAGAAACATACGCAATGTAAAAATGTTGTCTAAAGACGACTGACATGGGTATTACAACTATAATTAAAACAAAGTTAGTCGAAATGTTTTTCTAATCTTTATTTAATTAAAATTCTCATACTCATAACAGAGATCTTTAAAAACAATCACCGTCACCACAGCTTTTTTCCTTTTAATGAAAATGCAATACATAGTCATATATTTCTTACTCATTGTTACTAGTTGAAAAATATGACTCCGTATTATTAAACAAAAAAGGAGTTACACTTTTAACTGTTATAGATATACTTATACCTTCCAAAGAGTCCAATTAGAATTGTAATTACACGAAGTATTTACATAAAATGATACAATTAACCATCATTATAAACTTTAAACGTCACTAGAATTTCGATAAATTATTGTGAGATATTGGAAGCTCAAGGTTTTTTGGACATTACAGACAACTTTTTCTTTTCTTTTCCATGGATATTATTGTAAGATATATGAATTTATGTAATTCAAAAAAATATAATGTTTTGTCTTTGTTTAGAACATTCGTTACTGTATTGTCAAATAAATTGACTGGTACATTTAATACAATGTTCGAGTTTTCTTGAAGTTAATTGTTAACTTTGGAAATATTAATATTTTAATTTAATATTATTTATATTTTCAGTCTAAACGGATCACTTGACATCTGATAAGGACCAGTTTCTATATTTTACCTATAATACAATATTTTTTTTGTCCTGGTTCTCTTTTTGCATTTATTTAACTCTAATACCTTCATCTAAAAAATAAAACTTTCATAAAGCAACACAACTGTTGAGTTTGTAATAATTTATAAAATATAAGTTGTGATTGATCAATGAATACAGTGTAATACTGATAAAATAAACGAACAATGACAATAACAGTCACATGTTATTAAATAACATGTTTGTTGTCAAGCACAAAGCCACGTATGTTAAGGCACTCCACTCGTAATTCGAGGGTCGTGGGTTCGCATCAAGTGTCAAGTAAAATTATTTAGGTAATTGTAATAGCGATACTCATTTAGAACACTCTCCTACATTTTATTTTAAAAAAATTGTTAACCCTGAATACAAAAGGATTTCATCAATAAACAAGTGTAGTTTTTACATTGTGATTTGTACAACATTTTTATATGGAAACATTTTTACTTTTAAAAATAATTATTTCATACCTTTTTTATGACTGCAGAGAATCTGAACCTCAATTTTAATATTTTTAGTCTGTAAATTTACAAATAACGTACCGGGGTGTTCGACTCGTAATTTGAGGGTCGCGGGTTCGAATCCTTGTCGCACCAAACATGGTCGATCTTTCACCCGTGGAAACGTTATAATGTAACGAGCAATCTCTCTATTCCTTGGTAAAAGAGTAGCTCAAGAGTTGACGGTGAGTGGTGAAGACTAGTTGCCTTCACTTTTGTCTTATACAGTTAAATTAGGGACTGCTACCGCAGATAGCCCTCGTGTAGTTTTGCGCGAAATTCAAAAACAAACAATCAAACGCACCGTGGAAAAGAATTAAAAGTATATTTACACGTTTTGTACTTAAAAATTACCTTAGCTTCACATGCATAAAGACGTACTTAACAAACAACTGAAAATGAAAAGAATTTCAAACAAAAAATTACGTTCAGGTTCAAACTCAGAAAACAACGTAGTTCAACATGTGCAACTTAAACCTTGGATGGTTAAAACTGAAATACAAAAACCCACTTTAATATGTCCAAGTTACGGCAAGTAACATGAATAATGAAAATAAACATTCTTAATATTGACGATACAATTGCTAATAAAAAAAAGTTACCTTGCATGCGTTCTTTAATGAAAATGTTTTCAAAACAAATTGTAAAAATGTATCACTTAAATTGCTAATTTCAAATTTATTTTTGTGGAAAATAAAGTAAAATAAATATAAGCTTTTATTCATGTTCTTATTTCTTATCCAAATAAACCTGAGAAATAGAGAACATTAAAATAATCAATTTTTATTACAGCGTCTAGACAGTAATTAAAAACGACCTGGCACTCTACTCGTAATCTGAAGGTCGCGGATTCGTATCCTCGTCACAGCAAATATGCTAGCCCTTTCAGCCGTGAGGGCGTTACAATGTGACCATCAATCCAACTTTTCGTTGGTAAAACAATAGCCTACTAGTTGGCGGTGGATGGTGATGAATAGCTGCCTTCCCTCTCGTCTTACACTGTAAATTTAGAGACAACAAGCGCAAATAGTCTTCGTGTAGCTTTGCGCAAAATTCAAACAAACTTATAACTACAAAAAAGAAGCTAGAACGTATAGCATCTACTTTTTAATACGTTTCTGCGGAAATACCATACTCCCACATAATATTAGTATGATTTGCATACTCATTGTGCTGTTTTTGCTCTAAGAACTTAAAACCTGTCATGTCTTACACAGCATTAACAAATTTCACAGAACTGGAAGTTATGGAAAGAAGATTTTTAAGTGACTTTTGTAGGTCTGAAATTAACTTCTTTCACATGAAATCTTTTGTTTTTAAAATCTTATCTAAAATTGTCAAATTTAATAACTAATTAATTTAACAAGTATAAAGCGATTGGTGACCAGAGAATTTCACAAATGATAATCACTTCAAAACTTGAAACTACGGAAGAGGGTTAAGGACGGTGTGGTATATCCAGATTAATTTAATTAATTTAAGAGGTTAACTTCAGAGATATCATAAACAGGTGTTTGATGAATGGGCCTGGAATGGCGTAACGAGTTAAGGCGGCGAGTCGTGCTAAACATGCTCGCCCTCCGCCGTGGGGTGTATAATGTGGTCAATCCACTTTCGTTGGTAAAAGAGTATCCCAAGAATTGTTGGTGGGTGGTGATGACTAGCTGCCTTCCCTCTAGTCTTACATTGCTAAATTATGGACGGCTAGCACAGATAGCCCTCGAATAGCTTTGTGCAAAATTCCAAAACAACAAAAAACAAACAAACTATGTTTGATGAATACCATATTTTCCAGTTAATAATCCGAAGCCAAATTTCAGCTCTGAAAATGAGGGAGTTTGCTTATTACCGCCCAATAAGCCGAGTCCATTTTTAAGAAGTGACAAGTTTCTTCAAAATGATTTCTTAGTCTCGTTTCAGCGTTAGCATGCACGTTGTGTGTGATCATTGACGTTCTGTAGTAAAGCAGAACGTGTCATATTGAGACAGAGATGGAATCAATATGTCATTCGCTATTGCTCCACTCACTGTAATTAGGTATCCAATGAAATTCCAGAATTTTTACTCAGAAATTAAAATCACTAACCCAGGGTATAAATACCAGGGGTATGTAGTGGGAGTTTATCATTGTACCGTCAAAAGCCAAAGATGTCTACACCTGCAAAAAAATGCGTCATGATGCTACTTTTAAACTGAAAGTAGTAGAGCTAGCCTTATTAACCTCAAATATGAATGCCGCTTGCCATTACTGTGTGAATAAAAAACAGGTCCGTGAATGGAAGAAAGCAGAACGTGTGCTGAAAGAAATGTCGAAAAGAAGTAAATGTAACTAGAAAATGTAACATGTCATTCCTAACGTATAGACCTTTTTCTATTAATAAATAAAGTTTATTCAACTGAAATAACTGTGCCGTAACTGTGAGATTAAAGGTATGATTTGGGGGCCAATTTTGGTCTTCGGTATATTTTGGTCCAAAGCTGGTGATCGGCCAGTAAGCCGACCACAAAAAATCAGGTCCAAAATTTAGGGCCAGAAATTCGGCTTATTAGGCGGAAAATACGGTATATTAAACTATGGAGTAATACTAAAAAATATTTACTGATCATAGTAAATGAAAGAAGAGGATTGGACAAAGAAGAAGAAACTAAATGAAGATTCTGTTAGAAACTAAATACCTAGTCAGGGAGTGAGATATAAGGCTTCATACCTTTAACTTATCTTGCTCGATCGAATATTGTTTTTCACAGTTCACTTTGGCTTACTTTTTCCTGTTGAATTGAAGATACTATTTGTACATTTCAACCTGTGCTGCCATCTGAGAAGTCACTCTCAGAATACATTCTTTAGGTTTTAACCTATAGGTATTGAACCACTAAAATACATTATGTACGAAATCCTAGCATGCACAAGGTTACATTTAACAATGTTTTTGACGGGCAGTA
>VWRL01001391.1:0-38602 GCA_011833715.1 Carcinoscorpius rotundicauda
GCGATTTTATTGAACTGTGAACTGTTTCGGAATTTCTTCGTGGGACCGAATTCACACCCTAGACTGGAATTTAAGACTTTAATTTTAGATCATTACATTAGATACAGGCCAGTACCGTTTTGTATTGTGATTTATTTTGGAGTTTGAAACTAATATTATTTTGTTTTGTAATTAATTTCGAATGTTGTAACTTAATATCTGTCACTGTTATTATATAATTTATGTTATATCTGTTATATTTGTTAATAGGTTAGTGTAATAAATTATACAAGCTGTTATCTGTGTTTTTCTGTTGCGTTTAATCTACGAAGAACTTAAAACATCAAAAATACGTAACACTTCTCTTTTATATCTTACTATATATAATTAAAGCATGTTCTTTGCATGGTGTATTATTACAGTATTAACAGTAATAATTTTGTTACAGTAAATGTATTTACCATTAGTGTTACATCTTATTCTTAGTCATAGTAATAATAATGATGTTAGTTTTCCGGCTCCTTCTTACAGTTTGACTTTATTCATTACTTCCTTACATACACATCACATCAATAAAAATATAATCAAACACACATGTGCAGCCACAGTGAAGTAATGTTCTTGTTATCAGAGTAATTTTGTTTGAAACTATGTTCTGCAATAAAGAATTAGTTGTTGCATAAACTTTAGTTATTTTTCTAATTTGTTGAATCTTCAAAGCACAAAGTGGAGAATTGTTTTATGGATTTTTGTGGTACCAGTACTGGTGAGTTTGTTTTATAAATCTATTTTTATTCGTACTAGCTTTATCATTACATTTTAATTATAAAAATTAATTTACATCGCTAGCTTATTATATGAAATTAAATCCATCCGAAATCACCCAAGCTAATTATTATCATGAGGAATTACAGCCAAGAATATCACTGACTAACAACAATACTCAACTAACGACAAAGATTACAAGCACAAATGTAAAACTGTATATTAAATTACCAGTATTTATTACTGAGTTGATTTTCATCTGTTCTATGTGGACAGCTTCCCTGTATCAGACATTCAAATTAATTACATAATGGTCTTGACTTTGATGTAACCTTCTGTTAAAATATTGTATCACAGCAATAGAATTTTTATCACACCAACTCCACATTGTACTGTTGACATCTTCCTGTCATCCCTTCCTTGTAAACAGTGATGATGTAACATTGAATAAGTTCCCACCAGTGGAATGTATTATGTAATATAACAATTAGGGATGGTACAAAGAGTGACAATGCTCTTTAAAATAATGTTCTCTTTTTATCATTATCATACATATATACCATATGTTTCAGCAAGAAAAAAAATGAAGCCAAGCTTATCATTTGACACATCACTTTTCACCAAATTAGAGCAGTTTATCAGAAACCAGTTCCCCTCATCAGTAACCCCAGAAAAGGGCAAAGTAGAAAACAAAACACCTTGTAATAGGAGACTGTAATTTATATGACTGAATTTTCCTTTATTCACCACAATACACCTACATTTGTAAACATATTTAAAGAATATAAGTGGTATTCAGCACAAGTTGCTTCAGAATGAATGAAAGTCATTGCAGTACAAAAAATAATGCTTAAGTGCAAATATAATGAGTTATCTCCTTCGTAATTTACTTTTCAAATGAATATTAAGTATGAGGTTCCACTTTGTAAAAGATGATATAAATAGGTTTCTGCTATAATTTAGAGAATGAAAAGAATGAGAGTTATTTTTACCAATACAGATGTTTAATCACACTTTAAATGTCATTAATATACTAACAGAACAGACTCAAGACTCATTTAAACACAGTTTAAATAATTTGACAGTGCAATACAGCTGTGAAAGAATTTACTGAATACACTCGAGAAATACATCACAGTCCTCTGTGAGAAAAGATGTTTATACAGAATATTTAGAAGAGCAAAACAATTTAAAACCATTTAAGAGCCATGAAAGAATATGTAAGAATACATTCAAAAACAGTAACAAGCTTCAAAACCACATCCCAAACAAGTGCAGAGCAAACTTAAAAATTTGGCTTAGGAAAACGTACCCTTCTACTCTAAAGATAATAAACAAGGATATGAAGTTCATGAAAGTTTAAAAGTATTCAGCCATACCACAAAATTAATGTCTAATTACATGTGAAAGATGCAGCAATGCTGGAATTAAAGTAATTCAGAACCAATAATCACCATAAACTAAGTTTTTAAAAACCAGTGTCCTCAGGTTCATCTGTCATTAATAAAAGCTTTCTACTTGTCAAAAATAAATTACATACAAACAAACTTATCATAGATGTTACATTAAGAGTTTAAATCTCAAATCTATCCATATCTTAAACCACAGCTTTATAGTATTTTACATAACTTGGGTGGCAAGTAGTAGTGATTCGACATTATAAAGATTGTATAAAGTGTTGTTATAACAGTAAAGAAAGAAGTGACAACATTTTAATTATATGAAACACTTCTCAAATATATTGATGTAAATATATTTATTTTCATACATTCTTGTTCTAATTAAGACATTTATAGGCACTGACCTTTAAATTTTGCTTCTAAAATTTACATTCATCTCTAAAATGAAAGGAGAGCAAGAAAGAACAATTTTTTCTAACTTATGATTCATCAGAATTCACGTATCTGAGCATATTATGTCCTATCTGATGTGTAACATTTCAGTATTGATGTATACAAAATATCAAAGGAATACTATAACAACATTATAATTATCATTTTAATCTAAACTGAAATGCACAAATTTTGCCAGACATTTGAAACTTATTTCAGACTGTCACTGCTATAGTTGTTATACAGTCAGTAGATAAGTTTTATGGCAGACAATTGTATGCAAAATATTGTGGAACAAATAAAACCTATTAAAATTTCATAAAAAGTAATTGATCCTGTAATATATATGAAAAAAATTAGCAAACTATAATAGCTATAATAATCTTTTACAATTTCATAAGTTAGTACTGCTCCAGTGACCTCTTCATTACATACATTTAACATTAACATATCTCAGGAGCAGCAACGGCTGGGAATATAACCACTATGTGGAACTTCATGAAGAAATTTTTCATGTCACATTAAATTGTACATTTATCTCAATTAGTTTATTATAGATTCAAAATTAAAAGTATGTAAAAACAGGATTTCAAATCCATCTTTTATGTGTAACATTTCTGTGCCAACACAAACACTTTTTCAACAAAAGGGTTTATCAACTAGGATGGACGTGATGGTAGACAAAAAAAACCTATCCAAATATGTAATATTTCTTAACTACAAAATGCAACATTTAAGACATAAGTGATTTCATCTCCCTTGATATGTTACTTTAAAATTACATCTTCAGAAATGACTGTAAATGCTCAGAATTTATTTGCATTTTACTTTACTAAATCCAAAAATGAGAAAATCAAAAGCTGTTCTCTTCTTAACACCCTTAGCAGCCTTTCAGTGCAATCACAAGATCAAATTAAAAAATTACTTCCAGTGGTGGATTTATAACATGTTATGTCACACAGCTGTTGAACATCATACTGTGTTTTATGGTCATGCAAATGAAACATACTTAACACATTCCACAGACAAAAAGGGAAATCCATGAATATATAAAGAAATAAATGTATTACAACTAAATACAATAATAGTATAATAACTTCAGCTCTGATTAATAATATCAGTGATAAGATGTTTTGTTTGGCAGGTACAAACAATAACAAACCGTTAATAAAGATAATTTTTAATCACATTATAAATATCCTTAACTTATGTAAATTAATTAATTTATTTAATATTTTTAGTTCAAACTTGCATATAGTTGATATAGTAAACAATTTGAAGTAGAATATACAAAGTTGATAAAGAATAATTACATAAATATTTGGTTATAATTGATATAGTACAAGTTTTTAACATAATTCTAAATACTGATAAAACTTCGATCACATTTTAGACATAACAAGCTAACATATCTTTACAAAACAATGAACAAATACTCCTTGTAAACTATATAACAAGCTGTCACTAAATTATCTTACCTCCTTCATCGGCATTTTCATCTTTATTATTTCAGCATGTCGGGTTAAAACTTCCCATGAATTTTCCCAAAGTTTACACCAAGTGTGCACTATTGAAACATAAAAAATAAGATGTAACCTTACTGAGGTTTTCTTATTATCTATTCTCAACACAAATGGTATTGTAAGTAAATATATAAATAAATATATGATTTAAAACATATTTCACACAATTCAAAAAGTTTGAAAATTTTAAGATAATAGTCCAAAAATATGTTTCTCAGTAATGTAAATAACTTTTTTCATATTTTAACACTCTTACCACAAGCTCAGTCAAATCAACTTTGTTTGTGACTCCAAACTGATTTTTAGTTTTCATTCTGTGACTTAATGTTTTTGTGTATCTTTGAAATTTCACAAGTTTTCAGTAAACATTACAAGATTTTTGTATACAAACACCAGAAAGAAATCAAAGTATTGACTGCTCCAAGTGTAAAGTGGTTCTTACATTGTGAAAAGAACATAATGGTAATTTTGATTTGTTTCCTTTCCTTTATCATGATGGTTATGAGGATAAAAAAAAAGTTCCTTCACCTGAAAATTATAAAATTTCATTTCCATAATCTCCAAAACTTCTTGAATAAATATCAATAGTTTTTCTCAATAAAACTTCATATTCTATTTTCTCTACCCTAATTCTCTATGCATTTTTTCCGTTTGACACTCCTCATAAACACCATGATAAAAAAAGGAAACAAATCAAAATTATCATTATGTTCTTTCCATAATGACTGCAAATTCTAACAGGAAACTATTTTATCACAAGTAGCTTAAATATTGTAATAATACAATTTCTACTAAAATATTTTTCTTTTATTGCTCTTTGAACTGTGTCTAACTAATAATCCCACCACAAAAGTTGAAAATCCCATGACAAAGTGTATCATAAAAGGTCTCAAAAGGAGAAAAGTTGGCTGATGATTGATTTAGTGTTTTATGGCACAAAGCTTCTAGGCTATTTGCGCTAAACGTCCAGTAAATTGGTAAAATTAAATTAAATGTAGTAAAATACATAAAAGGAAATGAAGGTAAAACATGATCAAATAATGTAACTCATGAACTGCTCACAAGCATACCTTGTGAAGCATTTGTAGTACTATTGTTATTTTTCTCTATCTTACCTAATTAAACCTTCTTCAATTTAACAACTATCTACTTTTTTTACATTTTATTTACTTTCATTATAATGAATAAAAAATAGATGTGAAAAACAAAAAATTACAGTACTTCACTGGATCTTCAATTTTTTCTGTTTTTGACAAAATTTAAGCCTAGTGTTTTGTATTAGTAGTATAAACAGGCTGATTTGTTTAATTAATGCACTTACATACACAAACTAAAACATGGAAAACAAACAATCTCCTACAACTATCACAATTTCTCTGGCTTTCCACCTCTGAGATAAAATTTCAGGTAAGCTCATCAAAATGTTTCGCATGGAAATAACATTTGAACTGGAGGGAAAATTAACAATTCTCTGTAGAAAAAAAAATGAAGTAAGATAATATATAATTTGTTACATTAAATCTTTGACTTTTTATTGCATATAAATAAAAATAGTTTATGACATCAGAAAGAACTACTGGTAATTTGTGAAAGAAAGAATGTGAGAGGCAGGTGGGTCTGATTTTCTTATTTATGGCTCTGTAAATTAATTATATTGAAGGATTTTAAAATATGCTTTGCTTGAGCAATAACTATGTTACAACAAATAATTTCTACTACATCTACTTTTAGGAGAAAAAATAAATAAGAGGAGAGGCAAGAACTAGAGGGTAAATTACACAATTTTATACTCTGGGAGTTTGAGGATTTTTTTAAAGTATTTCCTTATAAAATTAAGAATTTAAAACTTATGTAACATTAATATTTTAATTATTAAACATGTTTTGATGTCACGTTTATTCATATACAATGATATTAAAGTGAGATAGTTACACTTTAAATATAACTGAAAATGTAACATAAGCTATAGGACATATCCTCAGCATGAGGATTAACCAATTTACCACATGCTGCATTTCATTTATTTTTAACTCATTTTGAAACAGCCCATAAAAGGTCTCAAAAGGAGAAAAGTTGGCTGATGATTGATTTAGTGTTTTATGGCACAAAGCTTCTAGGCTATTTGCGCTAAACGTCCAGTAAATTGGTAAAATTAAATTAAATGTAGTAAAATACATAAAAGGAAATGAAGGTAAAACAAAACGGCATTGAAAACCAGAAAAAAAAGGTATAAAACCAATGTTGACACCCAGTCTTTAATGCTAAGAGAGGAAGCAGAGTAAGAAAAGTTGTAGAGAACTTTCTCTAGCATAATGGTAATGATCATAGCCCAACAGGAAGACGAATAAGAACCATCGTCAGTCACCTGAAGTTGGACTTTTCAGTCCTAGTTCCGAGATATGTGTCTTTATGGCCAGAACAAAAAAATAAATAAATAAAAGTGTTAAAAGACACGCAGCAAAATTGTAATAACAACTCGCCAGGATGACAAACGGGTAGTTCAAACAGCAGCATTAGTCACCTGAAGTTGGTCTTTCCGGTCCTTGTGTCAAGTTATTTACTGTTATAGCCATTTTCCAATTTCAAATTGAACTAAAGAGATTGAAACTCTTAAAAGGGAACCACAAAATTAAAAAGGTGTAATGAATAAATACCAAACACTTAAACGATATTAAAAAGATCAATGGCCATTAAAAAACTAAAAAATTTTATCAAGGTGGAAAGTGTCACCGTCACCAATAACACTGTCAATGTTACGGACAAACCTTGAGACAGAACATGCTTAAAATAGTGCCGTCGTTGAGAGTCGTAACGATGACAAGAAAGTAAAATGTGTTTTACAGTGATTTGAGTGTTACACAAATTACACACTACTCTATCAAGACATGCAGAAGAGAGATAGTGCAGCATGTCATAGTGTACATCATCAGGCCCAACAGATGTACTGTCAGACCAATGAAGGGCCATTTTCAGTTCCACCAGTGTAAAAGGACGATTATAGTCAAAGAGACAGACAGTTCGAAAGGAAAGAGGTGAATGCTCTGCCCAAGTTTTGATGGCTAAGAAGGTGGAGGAATAAGCAGAAGTGCTAGATACCTGGCAAAACCTTTCACCTAGAGTATCAGCAATGTTACGGACATCAGCTACCTCTTGACCATCAGAAAGTAAGATCGACAGGGGTACAGAATTTTAGTGCCCACTGACCTTTCGAATCCTGTCCCATATGACCTTGAAATTGGTAGAAATTATGCTAGTTGTGAACTTAATCCAAGATTCCTTCTGGCTTTAACGTCTTACCCACCTGGCATGTGCAGGGGCCTGTTGAAAAGCGATGTGGTTTGAAAGTGTGAGATATCTACAGAAAGTATCCCAGGCCCGTTTTTGGACCTTTTGTGCCATGTGACAGGCAGGATTCCACCACAGATTAGGATATCGTGGAAAACATGTCAAGGTTTCAGGAATACTGAGCAGCTGCTTGTATAATACAATCACTTAACACTGCCACACAGTCGTCTATTGATAGCTGACTCACGATGGCAGGATCATGTTCTGCGAGAGCAGTGAAAGTGGACCAGTCTGCCTGATCCAGCTTCCACCGGGGCATGTGGGTAGGGTAGCATCGACCACGGCCAGTCTCTCTCAAAAGTATAGGAAAATGATCACTTCCTAATGGATTATTGTCAACCCTCCATGAAAAATGGGAGAATAGTAAAGGGGAGCAAATTCAGAGATCAGTAGCAGTAAAGGACTGACTAGGTGTATGAAAGTAAGTGGAAGAACCAGCAATGAAAAGAGAAAGATTGTAATCAGAGAGCATACACTCTGAAAAATGACCCCTCCTATCAATAACAACACTTCCCCAGAGGGGATTATGTCCATTAAAGATCCCCAGGATTAGAAAGGGAAAAACAGCAACTGTTCAACGAAAGCATCAAAGTCTGATTGATCATATGTTTCTCCAGGGGACAGGTAGAGAAAACAAACAGTGATGGTAAGACAGAAGGAAATACTGATGGCTACAACCTCCAAGGATTTGTTGAGTGACAAACACAGGGTAGGCACATGCTGACCAACCAACAGTACCACTCCTCCATGTACTCGTCCATCACATAGCCTGTCATTTCTGTACAAAGAAACTGCCGAATGGTGACTGTATCAGCAGATTTGAGAAATGTTTCTTGTAGAGAAAGGCAAACAGGATGGTAGAAAGCAGGAAAGCAATCAGTGTTTTGATGTCATCCAGATTAGAAAGTAAATCTCGACAGCTCCATTGTATTAAGGTAGCCATTTTTAATGATGGGTAGGCAAAGTGGCTGGAGAACCCTTCTGTTTATGACCACGTCTTTTTTCCTTACTGTCCTTATATGGAGGAAGTCTATCGTCCTCCAAGGATCCTGCCCTGGGTCGAATGGGCAGGCCTTGGTTGTTGGAAGGGGATTCCAGTGAAATCAAAGGATGTGGATCCTGAGGTTTGTTGGAATGTATGGGAGGAACAGAGATGGGTGTGTAAGTTGATTCATCAACCTTTTTAACCATGGAGGTCAAAAGGCTTTTCGTTTGTTTTTAAAACGATTCTTTTGGAGGCACAGAGAGATATGTCTGCACTCCCACTGTAGTAGTGGAATGAAGTGCAGCAGCATATCTCTGAGATGAAGTGGCAGACAGCAATTTCTGAGCCTCAGGATAAATTATGTTGTGAGTCATTTTCAAATGCTGCACCTCTTTTTCCTCCAACCATTTTGGGCAAGAATAAAAGTAAGAAAGGGGAGAACCATTGCAGTTGATATAATGTGGGTCCATGTCACACTCATAGGCATCGTGGTCTTTGCCACCACAACGAGAAACATGTCAGGGAACCATGACATGACGTCTTTGATTGGCCGAACCTCTAACACTGAAAACATTGGAGAGGGTTTGGAATGTACGGCCGTGCCCGCAATTTAAATAACCTACCTAGATGGTGGCAGGTGCAAGTGATGGTGTAAATCTCAAAACGAGGGTATTTGTTGGCAGTGTAACTCCACCTTTGCGAGTGGAGATGTGCCTCACTGCAGAAACTCCTTGAGTGGAGAGACCAGCGAGAATCTCTAATTCGGGGATGTTCTTCAAATCCCTCTCAACAATAACTCCTCGTGATGAATTCAAGGTAGTATGAGGGGTAACCTCAACTGGTACATCCCCAATTGCCTATGAATTCAAAAGGAGTTCACTGTGTTGGGATGTGGATGTTTCAACCAATATGTCTCCAGATCGAAGCTTCTTTACTGACTTTAGAGAGCCAGCAAGTCCCTCTTGTCCCTTCTGAATAAAAATGGGGACATTTGCCCCAAAGGGTTTTCGAAAAGAGAATGTAATATAATAAAATGAGGTACGTATGTTAAAGATGTTGAAGATTGCTGCTCAGAGTCTTCAAGACGTGGTCGTTTACCTACTGACTGTTTTTTTTTTCACTATTTTACTTATACTATTAGTCGGAGGATCCATAGGAAAAACAAGAAAATTTTGGTTCCCACTGACCCCATTCACCACACAGCCCTACAAGGGGACGCACTACAATGTTAAGCAAGGACACAGCAGCAATGCCAGAGTTTCGTGAGCACTATACCCAAACACCAGCATCAGACACAATATCCACAACACCCGTTGAGAACTTCCAACACTGGTACTTGGTTGACTCTCGCCCAAGTTGACCAGCCGATTGACCAAAGGGGGCCACCCAAAAGCTGCCCGTCTACAGGAATTCAAGGCCAAAGTGGTGTGTTAATGTTGGACCCCTCAACCACCAGGGTCCTCTCCTCTCCTTCACGGGTCGCCTCACACGGCAAACACAGAGGTGGATGTTTAGATCCCAGAGAAGATAACCAGAAAGAACACAACCTTCCCTGGGAGGTCCCTTCACCATGTACAGGAATCTAAACTGAGGGGGGGAGAAAAGTTAAATACACTTATCACATCATGTAATTACTTTATTATTTCATGTCAGGTCTGGTTCTATATTTTGATACATTAAGCAATTGATTAAATACAATTTGAATATCATGGTTCACACAGTAAAAGATGTTTTAGTGTGGTTTCTTTATCATTTTTTTGTTATTAGTATAATGTTTGTTTGTTTTAGAGTAAAGCCACATTGATTCTATGTGTTGTGTTCACCATTGGAAATCCAACCCTGGATTTTAGTGTATCAATAAACATATCACTATCTCACCAGGGAAAAAAAAAGCAAGAATAAGCGATATGCTGTTGTTTTGAATTAAGCACAAAGGTATACAATGGGCTATCTGTACTCTGCCCACCATGGGTATCGAAACCCGGATTATAGCGTGTAAGTCCGCAGACATACCGCTGAGCCACTGGGGGGCGAGCGATATGCAATTTCCTTAATATACTTTTGTCAAATATCATTAAGTTAAAACTCGTTTTGGGGTAAAAATTCATTTCCACAACAAACAGACTGTATACAACTTAATATATTAATTTAAGCTTAACCTCGGTCTTCTAAGTCTAATAAACCTAATAAAATATTACTAGGATTATAAGTAAAATTATTAATAAAAACAGGTTTACCCAACTCTTCATATAATCATTGTAAATATTTTTGTGATACAGTATACCATTAAATAGACCAGTGTATCAAGTTAGCTACATAATTTGTTGATCTATGCACAAAGCTAGTTTTTATCTTAAGTAATTAATAAAAACAAATGTTATACTAATAATTATACCACTAACTTTAAACATTTCATATGACTTAACTCATGAAATAAATACATTTTTTCTTTGTACAGGTAGTTTATTAAATATATAATGAATTATTTAGAGTTAACAGCTACAGAAATGGAATATTTTTTGTAATATAAATAAAAACAAGTCTGAAGAAAGACAAATTAAACACACAACAATGAAAGATACAGCAAAATAATAGCTTTGCAAATAAGCAAAAACTTCAAAGACTTGCATTTATCACTTTACCTACATGAAATCTTGTATCCAAACACAAAATGTTAGTTTAATTAAATTCTAATTTCTTACAATTTTATGTTTCGTACATTATTTTCTTATGTAAAACAAACACCTAAACCATCTATTAACAATTCATCATGAAATAACAGATATATAATGAAAAAACAACATTTACTTGATTAACATGTTTTAGTTCCAACCCTTCATCTTCCAGATTTGCCTCAAAGAGTTGTCTAATGTTTTCATGAGGACCTCTGTCTTTCTCTGATAGCGCCTTGTAAACTAACACAAAGTCAGTTTGACAGTATCCATCATCAAACAGAGAAGGTTCCTAGTTAATACAATTCCAATTATTTTTAATTCTAACTGGGTTTTTTTATTTCATCTAAACAAAATCATCGCTGGTTTGTGTAAATGTTTTGTTTCTTGTTCATAACAAAAATAAGTTAATATATGCATGTATACTTGATCTTTTCTCATCTATCAAAAGTGAATCTGTATTTATCAAAAAAAATATTAATAGGCATCTAAAGAGTATATAAAGATGTTTATCAGAGGGCCCGGTATGGCCAAACAGGTTTAGGCTGCGACTCGCACTCCGAGGGTCGTGGGTTCGCTCGCATTCCCGTCGCACCAAACATGCTCGCCTTTTCAGCCGCGTCTCTAATCATCACTACCCACCGCCAACTCTTAGGTTACTCTTTTACCAACGAATAATGGGATTGACTGTCACATTATAACGCCCGCATGGCTGAAAGGGTGAGCTTGTTTGGCGGGATGGGGATCCGAACTCGCGACCCTAAGATTACGGGTCGCACGCCTTAACACGCTTGGCCATGCCGGACTGAACTGTTTTTAATTTTGAACAATGTAATGATATCTCTGTGGATTCCTGGATCTGTAGTTCAACTGAACTTTCATCTGATACCTTCGGCACTTTCACAAATACTTGACTCTAACTCTGAATCTGACAGAATTAATAATAATTAAAACAAGTAAAGAATACACAGAAATGGTGATTTTTTAATGTTGTTCACTGTTGAAATTAAAAAGGAAATTGTAAGGAAAATCTTGTTTTCTTTTGTCCAAATTTTTCTTATTTTTCAAATATTAACCCTTAAAATAAATAAATGAACACTACCTGCACTAACCAGTCTTTTATATCTGCCAGGTTACCTTTTCAATGAGATAATGAGAAACTATAATTAGTAACCAATCAATCATAAA
This sequence comes from Carcinoscorpius rotundicauda, assembly GCA_011833715.1. NCBI lineage: Eukaryota > Metazoa > Arthropoda > Merostomata > Xiphosura > Limulidae > Carcinoscorpius > Carcinoscorpius rotundicauda. The sequence goes on from VWRL01001391.1 coordinate 12,290, forward strand.
AAATGGCTCTAAATTAACTGTTTGTTGAATATAATCTCCTGTTAGCTGTAAATCTTTTTTTAAATATTTTAAAAACATTCAGACTCAAAACAATTATAAATGTCATTTAACTACAGTGTCTCTTGAAATATTTTATTTACCATTGTCACTTGAGTTTTACCAATTTCAGAGAATTTCACCACTCATTCAGCCTCGACAAGGGCAAATTTAGGAGTGAAATTCCCTGAAACTGGTATAATTTTTCAACAAGTGGTAAATGAAATGAGAGATCTTATTTCACATTTATTATTTTAAATGCCTCTGCTAAATAATTGACAAGAATAAATTCGGAACATTAAGTACATTTTATACACATACAAAACTTTTTGTGAAACAGACAAAAGCACATTTTTCTTTAGAAACAGTTTAAATGATGACATTAAATCAAAATTATTAAACACACATATAAAATGACAAGAAAAACTTGTACCATTACAACACGAAAAACATGTTTCTTTTTCAATATTTGTCCTGAAATATTTAATATTCTTATTCGGTACTTACGTGCTAAATTTCTTTGGCCTGTTATCTACCTGATATTATAGGCACGTCACGTTACAAAGGGTAAAGCCTTAGAAACTAAAAAAAATAAGCGATAATCGATGTAAAATACAAACGGTGTGTTAATAACTTTATTATGTAATCTGTTTTAAGTAAATGTTTTCGCTTTTGATAAGATCAGACAAGTTTTTCATAAAGATCAATCTGTGATTGATGGTTGCTGTAGGAATTGGTGGTGGTGTTATTTATCATAATATTTCCAACTTTAACAAGTTTGTGTAAGTGATGAGTTTCATTTTAAACCATTGGCTTGATTAGTTCATGTAAAAAGTATCTGACTGCGAAAAAAGTGGAATTAAAGCAACACAGATTATACTGTCTCTCTTTATTGAATTTAATCCGTAATTCTGAAGTAATATCCTTAAATTTGTTTTGCAATAAATAATTATTGAGGCATACATTTGGTGTTAATTTGCATAATTCGCAATTACTCATTTACGGCACACTTACACCAATGTAATTGCAGTTGTTGGTCCTACGGATGTTTGTAAAGATGTGTATGTCTATTGTTGGTATGTATACTAAAATAATAACTTATTCAACTTGTTACTAACACATTAGAAATCCGACATCCTTGAATCGCTTTATTTTGTCAGTTATCCTGAGAGCTGCAACCATCAATGCTCAATCGTGACTACCCTTTCCGAGTACTCGAGAAACATTAAGATCACCTATGGGGTATTCACGACATTGATGTGTCTTGAATTATGTGTTTTAATTAATACTTGAGGAATTAAAAGTTAGATTTTATTTCAAATCGCCTAATGTAGGAATTTTACTGATAATCCTTTAGCCAATTGAAGAAAACTTTGATTTAAACACGATTACATGATTTATTTATTGGTGGCTATCGCATAAATTAAATGTCAGAGTTACCTGTTTAAAATTTATATTTTTATAGTGATTAAGTTAATTTATGCTTGTCAAGCATTTTTTTTTTTTTGTCTAGAAGTTTACAGAAATGCAGTGAAATATACAGGTGTGCTGGACAAAGTATCTAATTTGTTAGTGGTAGTAAATTTAGTAATAAATGAACAGAACGTACTTCGCTTATTTTAAAATGGTGTATAGTTATATGTACAAAAATAATTTAAACTGTATATCACAGTTGTCTTTTAAATCCTGCTCTATAGAGTTCTCTCTTTGTTGTCAAGAAACTACTTTAGAATCAAGGTGAAAAGCTCAACTATCTTTCATCACTTTTAATTTAAAAAATAACAATGTATAACTCTTATTTGTTTTACCTTTATGGTTCCTTTTATTATAACAGTATCCTAACTTTTGATACACGTCTTCTCTTTTTGCGAAAGGCAGGTTCAGTGGTCATAGAAAACACTTTGACGATACAAATTATTCTCTCAAATTGGAATAAAATTGTTAATCTTCCTTTAACATATTAACCATTAGGCTATTAATTCCTGCGACGTTTAACTTTATTTTTTCTAACCTTCCTCTAAACGAAACCACCTTTCACTTAACTAACTCTTTGCTCTCTTCCCGCTCACTTGCCTTTTCATATATATATCTCTCTCACTAGGCAGTTAATTTTAGATCAGCAACTTACAAAGACCTTTCAACGATCGTCTGCTTTTAATTCTGTTTATGAAAAAAAAATCGCAGAAAATAAATAAATTAATACAACTTATACCAAACTGCATTTTATATCTGAAAATGATGCAACAACGAATTAACAGCACAGAACAGTACAGGAATTATGATTCATGTTAAAAAAAATGAAAAACTGATTTTTTTTTTTGTCTAACTAGGAGATTTAAAATCATTCACATAATTTATGGTGTAATTTGAACGATCAATATAGCTGTCAAAACATATAATTAGGCCCAGCATGGTCAAATGGTTATGGTACTCATCTTGTAATATAATGAAAGTCGCGGGTTCCAATCCCCGTCACACCAAACATTCTATCCCTTTCAACTGCAGGTGCGTTACAACGTGACGGACAATCCCACTATTCGTTGATAAAGGAGTAGACCAAGAGTAAATGGTGGATGGCGATGATTAGTTGCTTTCCCTCTGGCCTTGCACTGCTAAATTAGGGACGGCTAGCGAAGATGACCTATGTGTAACGTTGCACGAAACTCAAAAACAAATATTATAATTTATCTTTGTTGACAAACGCTGTTTTATATTTGTTTTGCATATTCACTGCTCTTCTATATTACTTAATATTTATTTAATATCGGTGGTTTATAAAATACATTGTGTTTTGTGTTTAATCACAAAGCTATCTGGACTCGACCCACTTTGAGCACTAAAACCCGATTTCTTGTGGCATAATTCTGCAAACATGCTACTGTACTACCAGGTGGCTTTCATGTTCATGTTCCAGTAAAACAGTTGACAGTTTAAGGAACAGTTGGTTTAAATAATGAATTTCAGTTAATGAGAATTAACAAAAGTGGTGCTAGAAGATTATTTGTAAGTATATCAAAATACGATATGTTGTTTTATATTTCATAAATGTTATAATTATCCTCAAGAGCAAACGTATTTCGAAAAAGTACTTTCTATCTCGCAAACAAGGATTAACTTCCGTCTTTAAGCCGTAGCCCGGCATAGCCACGCGTGTTCAGGCGTGCGACTCGTAATCTGAGGGTGGCGGATTCGCATTCCCATCGCGCCAAACATGCTCGCCTTTTCATCCGTGGGGGCGTTCTAATGTTACAGTCAATCCCACTTTTCGTTGGTAAAAGAGTAGCCCAAGAGTTGGCGGTGGGTGGTGATGATTAGTTGCCTTCCCTTTAGTCTTACACTGTTAAATTAGGGACGGCTAGCACAGATAGCCCTCGAGTAGCTTTGTGCAAAGTTCAAAACAAGCAAACCCTTTGAGCCACAATAATTCCACACCACCCCAATTGAAATTAAAGTTTCCAATATGTCTTTCATGCATCATCTCTCCACCAATAGCACATTTGAGTGGAAAAATAATCGCAAACAGATAACTAACAAAATTAAATCCCACAGAAGGAAAGTAAGTAAATGTGGATACATGCCATGGTGTACAATTGTAACCAACATCCACGTGTCTTAAATTTCACCGTCTAGGTCAACAGTGTTGTTCTTTAATTTCAATGGTTGTTTCAGTAGTGTCGGTATTCAATTTAACGGTCTGTTTCAAAACTGTTGGTGTTCACTTTCAATGGCTGTTTGAATAGTCTACATATCAATTTTACCAACTTTTATCAACACTATTGGTCTTCGGTTTCACTGACGGTTTGCACAGTGTTGAGGTTCAATCTCACTGTGTTTCAACAGTGTTGGTCTTTACTTTCAATGGTTGTTTCAACAGTGGAGATCTTCAATTTCACAGTCAGTTTCAGCAGTGCTGGTTTTCAGTTTCAATGTCTGTTTTTGAACAGTGTTGGTCTATAACTTGACAGTGTGTTTCAATAGTATTTCTTTTAACACAACTAGTTTTTACTTTCAATGAAAGTTTTAAAAGAAAAAGTCTTCAGTTTCACTGTTTTCACAGTTTTGGTCATACCTTTCACTGTTTGTTTAAACACTTCTGGTCTTCAGTTCAACTGTCTGTTTGAACATTGTTGGTATTCAATTTCGTTAACACTAATGGACTTAAATTTCATTCTCTGTTTCAACACTATTGCTCTTCACTTTCACTGACCGTTTCAACACTGTTGGTCTTCACCTTCACTGTCTGTTTCTACGCTGTCGGTCTTCACCTTTACTGTTTTAACACTATTTGTCTGCAGTTTCACTGGTTGATTCAACACTGTTGGTATTTTATTTCACTATCTGTTTTAATAGTACTGGCCTTCAGTTTTACTCTCTGTTTCTACACTGTTGGTCTTCAGCTTCTCTGACTCTTTAACACTGTTCGTTCTCAGTTTCACTGACTGTCTCAACACTGTCGTCTTCAAATTCAACGTCTGCTACAACACTCCTTGTCTTCAATTTCAATGTCTCTTTTAATACTTTGTGTTCAGTTTCACTGCCTGTTTTCACACTGTTGGTCTTCACTTTCACTTCCATTTCAAAACTGTTGGAGTTGACTTCCACTGACTGTTTTCACACTGTTGGTCTTCACTTTCATTGGCTATTTCAACACTGTTGGTCATCAAGCTTATTATCTGTTTCAACACTATTGGTCTTCACTTTTACTGATTGTTTCAACACTGTTGGCCTTCAACTTCACTGTTTCAACACTAATTGTCTGCAGTTTCACTGGCTGATTCAACATTGTTGGTATTCTATTTCACTGTGTGTTTTAATGGTACTGGTCTTCAGTTTTACTGTCTGTTTTCACACTGTTCTTTTTCAATTTCACTTACTCTTTAACATTGTTCGTCTTCAGTTTCACTGACTGTCTCAACACTGTTGGTCTTCAGTTTTATTGTGCTTTTACACTATTGGTCTTTACTTTCACAGACTGTTTCAAGACTTAATGCTCAATTTCAGTGTCTGTTTTCACACTGTTGGTCTTCAACATCATTGTCTGTTTTAACACTACTGATCTGCAGTTTTAATGGATGTTTCAACACTGTTGGTCGTCAAGTTTACTGTCTGTTTCAATAGTTTTACTGTTCATTTGAACACTTTCGGTCTTCACTTTCACTTCTGTTTCAACATTGTTGGTCTTCATCTTCACTGTTTCAACAATGTTGCTCTCAAACTTCACTGTCTTAAAACTATTGCTCTGCAGTTTCACTGGCTGTTTTAAAACTATTGGTCTTCATCTCCACTGTCTGTTTCAAAACTATTGATCTTCACCTCAACTGTCTGTTTCAACACTGTTGGTCTTCAACTTCACTGTGTTAACAATATTTGTTTGAAGTTTCACTGGCTGATTCAACACTGTTGGTCTTCAATTTCACTGGCTGTTTCTCTTAACACTTGGTGTTCAGTTTCACTGACTCTTATCACACTTTTGGTCTTCACTTTCACTGTCTCTTCCAACACTGTTGGTTTTCAGTTTCACTGTGAGATTCAACACTACTAGTCTTTACTTTCACTTGCATTTCAACACTATTGGTGTTGATTTCCACTGACTGTTTTCACACTGTTGGTCTTTACTTTCATTGGTTATTTCAACACTGTTTGTCATCAAGTTTATTACGTGTTTCAACACTATTGGTCTTCACTTTTACTGATTGTTTCAACACTGTTAATCTTCAGCTTTACTGTTTTAACACTATTTGTCTGCATTTTTACTGGCTGTTTCAAAACTGTTGGCATTAAATTTCACTGTCTGTTTTAGTGGTACTGGTTTTCAGTTTTACTGTCTGTTGTACACTGTTGGTCTTCGCTATCACTTCTGCTTCAACACTATTGGTCTCCAATTTCATTGTCTTTTAAACACTCGGGTTCGTTTCCACTGACTGTTTTCACACTGTTGATGTACACTTTCACTGAGTGTTTCAGTACTGTTGATCTTCAACTACACTGTCTGTTTCAAAACTATTGGTCTTTACTTTCACTTTCTATTTCATCACTGTTGGTCTTCAAATTCACTTTCTGTTTCAACTCAATTGGTCGTCAGTTTCACAGTGTGTTTCAACACTACTGATATTTAATTTCAGTGACAGTTTTGAAAAACTATTTGTCTGCAGCTTCATTAACTGTTTTGACAGGATTGGTCTTCAATTTCACCGTCTCTATCCTTACTTTTGGTGTTTACTTTAACTGACTGTTTTCATATTGATCTTCACTTTCACTCATTGTTTCAACAGTGGAGATCTTCAATTTCACTGTTAGTTTCAGCAGTGTTGTTTTTCAGTTTCAATATCTGTTTTTGAACAGTGTTTGTTTTTAAATTGACTGTCTATTTCAACAATGTATGTTATCGCTTCGACTCTCTTTTAACACAATTGGTCTTCACTTTAAATGACTGTCTCATTAGAGTACGTCATCAATTTCACAATCTGTTTTAGCAGTTTTGGTCTACTTTCACTGAATGTTTTCATACTGTCAGTCTTCACTTTCAACACTATTGGATTTCATTTTCACTGAGTATTTCAACAATGTTGATCTTCACTTTTTACTGACTGTTTCCTTACTGTTGTTCTTCAATTTCACTGGTTTGCAACACTATTGGTATTATGTTTATCTGTCTGTGTCAACAATGTTGGTCTTCAGTTGCAATCTCTCTTTCAACATTATTGGTGTTCACTTCAATTGAATGTTTTAACACTGTTGGTCTTCACTTTTACTTCTGTTTCAACATTGTTTTTCTTCATTTTCAGTGCCTGTTTTGACATTGTTGGTCTTTACTTTTACAGATTCTTTCAACACTCTTGGTATTTAATTTCACTGAAGTTTTATGACTGTTTTAGTGTGCTACTGGGACTTCTCGTTGTTGAGAACTCATTTTTGTAGTGTTCTGAGGAGACTTCTTATTTCTGATAACTTATGTTTTATGAGTTCTTGTGAAAATTTTGGTTACTGATAACTCATGTTTCTTGTTCTCTGGTGGGACCCCTAATTACTGATAACTCATGTTTGTAGTGTTCTGGTGACACTTCCGATTACTAATATCTCATCTTTGAAGTCCTCTGGTGTGACTTCTTGTTACTAAAAACTCATATTTGTAATCTTATTCTTGTAATTCTTGATACTTATAACTCATGTTTGTGGTGATGTGATGGCACTTTTGGTTACTGAAAAATTATGTTAAAATGTTCTGGTGAGATTACTCATCACTGATAACTCATGTTATAGTGTTATTCTGGTAAAATTTCTGCTGACTGATAACCCCTGTTTGTAGTTCTCTAGTGAGACTTCTGGTAACTGCAAACTCATACTTGTAGTGTTCTGGTGAGACAAAAGGTAAGGAGGTATACAGTAAAGGGTCAGGAATAGACAGGATAACTGTGTGCTGAGCAGTTGATCTGAACTCAATTTGTCAGCTTTCCAAACATACCACAAATATAACAAAGTATCTAAATCTAGATAATACAAGTGAGAATAATTATAAGTAGCAATAAAAATATAAGTAAAGTGTGTAAATGAGATTTTGATTTTCTATGTTTGTACAGAAAGTGTTTTGTAAAGAACCACTCAACAATAACATACCGTTACGTCACATGTTGATATGTGAATGACAGTGTTATTAATTCATAACAAGTTAGTGTAGAATATCCTGTTTGTTTTCGACATTATTTATACCTGTTATTCCATTATTTAAATAGTTAATATTGAACTTTGACTTCATCCGCTTTTTCAAACTCAGCGGGGGAAAACCACCATAAACAGGAGACAGAGAAAAACCGATTGACAGACACCACTGTTCATGATATATATATATATATATATATATATATAAAACAAGTGGTACATAATGTTCTCTGTCCAATCACATTCAAATATTGTCTGCAGCTACTTTCAAAGCTGGTTTTCATTGGTTGTTGTGCAGATCTATTCTGTAATATCATGCAAGAGTAAAATATAGTTTGTCGTTAGTAAACCACAAAGAAAATTGTACAAAAAACGAGACATGAGTAATTAGTATGTTAAAAAATGAAAATTAGTTAGCAAATACAATCATAGGGTTTGAGATGAGGAGTTAAAAAACAACAGGTAGATTGTTTACTGGAGAAACTCGTCAGAGTTTACATGTTAACAAACATGAAAGACTGGATTGGTGTAAATTCTTCTTTGTGACGTCCCCTGTATGATTGTTACAAAACTAAAGAGTCTAAAGTATTTCTGAATAAAACTGTTAGTATACATTTAGTATTATGTTTTACTCAAAGTTTAAAACTTGATACGTGGGTTGTGCACCCAACATCTGAAAGGTGCTCCCAAATCGGGGTAGGATTAAAAAAAACTGTTAGTTAGAAAGATAGATCAAAGAAACAAAAAGCACAGAACAATACGGTGATAGATAATTGTTTTTATATAACTCATAAATTATGTTACAGTTCCAGATAAGTTTAACACCATATCATACGCATGGGATTTTTCCTAACTAACAACATCCGAATTTATCTTTATTAATGCCTTGTCGGCCCGGCCTTGCCAAGTGTGTTAAGGCGTTCAACTCGTAATCTGAGGATCACTGGTTCGAATGCCTGTCGCGCAGGACATGTTCGTTTTCTCAGCCGTGGGGGCATTATAATGTTATGATCAATCCCACTATTCGTTGGTAAAAGAGTAGCCCAAGAATTGCCGGTGGATGGTGATGACTAGCTGCCTTCCCTCTAGTCATACACTGCTCAATTAGGGACGGCTTGCACAATAGCCCTCGAGTGGCTTTGTGCGAAATTCAAAACAAAATCATAGCTTGTTCATATTTCACGAGTGAAGATGGTAAAGTCTGCAATATTCAAAAACCGAACGCCATTTCGTAGTACGAGTTAATAAAATATTGGATTGTTCATGAAAATACTCAGAAAAGTTGAGTAACTCATGGTTTTCGTTTATAAAGCAAAGTAATGAAGAAACAGAACACGGACTTTAAAATATAATTATTCTTTGTATGGATAGCACTGATCTGGAATTAGTACTTAAAGAAACTATAAACATCAAACAGCTTTAACAAACATCAAATATCATGTAGTCTTCATTAAAATAGATATTTTAAAATCTGTACAGCATGTTTTACTGTCAGTAATTTACTTTCTATGTATTTTAGTTTTGTTTAAATTATCGTTATTTCAGAAGCATATTTTATTTAGTTAGTTAGAAATTATGCATTTTTTATTTTGCTTTGAATACTGAAGATGGAATCTGTAAAATACTGAAAACTATTATCTGTATTTCTTCATCTTCAATATAGTTATACCATATTTCTCCATTTTAGTGAACGAAACCAAACTTTGAAAAATTCGTTAGCTTATCAGAATTGTCTAAAGCGACTATTGGTTTGTCTATATGCTACACAAGGGCTATCTGCTATAACCGTCAGTAATTTAGCAGTGAAAAAAAAGAAGAAAGGTACCTAGTGATTACCAACCACTGTTTTACAAAGGAACTGTTGGGTTGATTGTAACAACATACCGCCCAGTCACGTGTCATAAAGGAAAGCATGTTTGGTGGAGTAAAAGTTGGATCAAGCACTTCGAACAAAACATCGACAGAACAGACAACTTACTGAAACAGTTCAATGTGTACTCTACTTACCTTACGATCGTTGATACCAGTGTTGATTACATTGATGTATTATACAAGTGGAACCAGTGGAACGAAGACAAATTGTTCGACGTGAACATTTCCAAAATTGTATTCCATTTTCATCCTTGTAACCACATTGTTAACCAATATAAACAAAAATAATCAGTGTAAATTAGTCCTACCTAAAATTGTTATTTTAACTAAAATGAAAACTCGATCAAAATATTGCTTATTGTTGTAAACTCTACCAATTTATCAATGCCTCTTAACTGTATGTCACCCAACGTGAGAAAATGTTCCAAACACAGCTGTAGTAAAAAATTCAGTAATGATGATACGACACCAGGTGAACCATCACAGTACATTAAGTTGTTGTTAGTAATGATGACACGACACCAGGTGAACCATCACAGTGTATTAAGTTGTTGTTAGTATTGATGATACGACACCGGGTGAACCATCACGGTGTATTAAGTTGTTATTAATAATGATGACACAACACCAGGTAAACCATCACACTGTATTAAGTTGTTATTAGTAACGATGATACGACACCAGGTAAACTATCACAGTGTATTAAGTTGTTGTTAGTAATGATGACACGACACCAGGTGAACCATCACAGTGTATTAAGTTGTTGTTAGTAATGATAACACGACGCCGGGTGAACCATCACAGTGTATTAAGTTGTTGTTAGTAATGATGATACGACACCAGGTAAACCATCACAGTGTATTAAGTTGTTGTTAGTAATGATGATACGACACCAGGTAAACCATCACAGTATATTAAGTTGTTGTTAGTAATGATGATACGACACCAGGTAAACCATCACAGTGTATTAAGTTGTTGTTAGTAATGATGATACGACACCAGGTAAACCATCACAGTGTATTAAGTTGTTGTTAGTAATGATGATACAACACCAGGTAAACCATCACAGTGTATTAAGTTGTTCTTAGTAATGATGATACGACACCAGATGAACCATCACAGTGTATTAAGTTGTTCTTAGTAATGATGATACGACACCGGGTGAACCATCACAGTGTATTAAGTTGTTCTTAGTAATGATGATACGACACCGGGTGAACCATCACAGTGTATTAAGTTGTTCTTAGTAATGATGATACGACACCAAATGAATGCTCATGAACCAATTCTGGAAAGAATTGTTAGTAGCAACGAGAAGTGTTTTTTGTTACGAGCATACTTAACGTAAGAGACAATTATTGAATCTGTTATACATCTGTACCAACACCGAAAAATGGCTTACATCCAAAAAAAAGTTTTGTCTTGTGTTTGGTGAGATCTGGGAAGTGCAGTTTATCACAAAATTTTTCATCCAAATCACAGCTGAAAGATATTGTCATCAGTTGGAGTGCTAACATCAAGCACTGATAAGGAAAAGAACTGCATTAATCAATATGGAAGACTAATGTTTTTACACGACTTAAGATTGTGTTTTGAATCCTGCACACTTCATAAATGACCCAAGAAAAACTTCAGGCCTTAAAATGGGAAGTTGTGTCTCATCGATCCTGTTCACTAGATACTGCTCCATCTGATTATCATATTTTAAGATACTCACGGCATTACTAAGATGAAGAAAGGTTTTAAAAACGAGGGAAAACTGACTTAAGATTGTTTTTTGAATCCAAATTCAAGAAATTTTGTTCACGTGGAATCCATAACTTACTTAAAATATGGAATAATGACATATAAAATGAAGTCACATACAGTGATATCTCGGTTCTTAAATGACTCCCTTCCTGAACTATTCGGTTTTCGAACATATTGTTTGAGAAAAATATGTCTTGGTTCCCAAACAAAGCTGTTGCGGCCTAAACCCCTGAAATAACCCAACTGATGAACTGAACGACCCTTCGACCATCTTCGGCCCATGCCAAGTTTGCCCAAAACATTTCACCCACACCTGTCGCTCAGTCCACAGCCCCCCAAAATCTGCTGTGAACGTTTTCGTTTTCCTTTTTTTGTTTTTTCTAAATATTTGATAAAGAACGATAATCTACTGCTGCGGTTGCATCCTTAAAAGCCACATTAAACTACTAATCAAGCATGTCAACGGTAAATAACAATATATCTCAACCTGATGAAAATACATAGAAATGGAACCAAACGTCCTTTAAAGTATTCGTCTCAAGGAAGGTAAACCATTTCCGTAAATTTCTACTTGCTGCTATTATCTCGACGTAATTCTTGAAAATAATATGAATTTTTATTTCATCAATATTTTAAGTGATTCTGAATACCAATGTTTTCTTCTTATAATCCATAGATGTTCCGGTGAAGTCCATATTGGCTTTTTAAAGTAATATATCCAACAACTTTTTTCGGAATCATTACTTCACTGGTTATACGATCCAAAGCACACAAGACACAAGAAATGATATATATATATATATGTATGTAAGTCTTGAAATTACACCCACTAATTGTTGCTTCAATATTCTAAGCATTTAACACTAGATAATGAGTTATTTTATTCTACATTCCTGGTGTAACAGATAAAAATAGGAAATATTAAATAAGTTGAAATATATAGGTATCATCTGTTGTGAACAATATACATAAGAAGCTTGGTAATTTGACGTTTAAAGGACACCACATAAGATCTCACAGTAAACTTTCCACTAAAGCAGACTGTTTGCTCATCAGAGGTAATTTATCTTTACTTGTGTGTGTTTTCTTCTGGCAAAGCCTTGTTTGTTTGTTTGTTTTGGAATTTCGCACAAAGCTACTCGAGGGCTAACTGTGCTAGCTGTCCCTAATTTTGCAGTGTAAGACTATAGGGATGGCAGCTAGTCATCACCACCCACCGCCAACTCTTGGACTACTCTTTTACCAACGAATAGTGGGATTAACCGTCACATTATACGCCCCCACGGCTGGGAGGGCGAGCATGTTCAGCGCGACGCGGGCGCGAACCCGCGACCGTCGGAATACGAGTCGCACGCCTTACGCGCTCGGCCATGCCAGGCCGTGGCAAAGCCATATGGGGCTATCTGTTGAGCCCACCGATGTGGCTTTGCTATAAGAAAAACACACACGCGTGTCTTTTTAAAATAATTTTTATTTGAGCTACAAACACAGAAAAGACTTTACATCTATAAAGAATGAGAAATAGCAGAATTACCAAACTGTTTTTTCATTTAAATTACATAAATTTTTCATTATTTTATTTCTTCTTTAAACGTTTATTCAATTAGTAATTTTAACATCAATATCAATTTTTAACATAGAGCTGTGAACTTCAAGGAAGCAATCATGGAGAATGTACTGTTCTCAAATAACATCAGCAAAAACTATTAATTCTAATAATAATAGTACACGTAAATTTGAAACTGGTAACTATTAAGTTTAATTTAAATTTAAAAAAAAACCCTCATGTTTTCCAAAATTTCAGTCCTTCAAAAATACGGTGAACTGAATTTCTAATTTTAGTCGTTTTTGGCTTTGGTTGTTTTACCCAAGTGATGCGTTGTCTGTATAGTAAGAATTGGGTTGTGAGATTTTCAGTTGATCTATTGCGCCACTCAGAAGAACACGTGATGTTGTATCCTAGTTTTGACACAGTCTGAAACAGAATGCAATTATATAATGCCTTTACAAACTTGTAATACTTTTTAAAACACATGGACACCTTCCATCCAAGATTTATAAAGTGGTTTCACTTTTGGTAAAATTTCCATCAAACTTTTCTTTGAGCCGTGAATCGTCATTAAATATCCACGATCAGTAAATTCCGTTTGAAAGACTAAAGTTTCACCAATGCAGCTCACGCTCTTTTTGAAATTGAAGAAGAGCGAGGTTTTGTGAAACAAGAACTGCTAGTTCAGTTTCATAGTATTTAATTCCTTGCAGGAATGTATTTATACTCTCATCGTCTCCAGGAACAATGAAATGTTTTGTCTTTATATAATGAATAAAGAAATGGAATATGGTCCCACCTCCTTGAAACTGATATTTCTTATCTACAAGCAGATGCCAAGGTCGTTGACGTGCTGGAGTGGAAAGGGAACTGTCTATTTCACACTTGGAGAGCTTTTCAACTGGAATCCTGTGTCTGATTCCATTGATGTTCAAACGTATTGATTTTATTCCTTCAGGAAACATGGCAAAATATCAAGCTATAGCAACTTATTTCACTTGAGATTCTTATTTCCCAGATTTCTATTATTTTAATTGCTGTTGTTCATTGACTTGTCACGTAGTAACTATGTTTCATAAACGTGTTCGTCTTTCCGTATCTAAGCATCACTTTTTAATTGTTATTGCGTAATGCATTGTTTTATCAATAAACCACAATAGCCAATAATACATAAACATTCACAAATATTATTGTCGAGCGAAATAATAACTATCATTGAATAAATTTTCTTTCCATATTTCCTCATTTTTTGACCAATCAACACAAAACTTGAGAGGAAGGAAAGAAAGCGCAAATAGTTCTCGCGTAGATTTGCACGAAATTAAATGAACAAACTGTAGCCTATCATTTCAAACGGCCCGGCTGAAGCGTTCGACTCGTAATTCGAGAGTCGCGGGTTTGAATCCTCGTCACACCAAACATGCTCGTTCTATCAGCCCTTGGGCGTTATAATGTCCAATCAATCCCACTTTTCGTTGGTAAAAGAGTAGCCCAAGAGTTGGCGGTGGGTGGTGATGACTAGCTGCCTTCCTTCTGGTGTAACACTGTTAAATTAGGGACGGTTAGCGCAGATAGCTTTAGTGTAGCTTTGTGCGAAATTCAGAAACAAAACAAAGTATCAAAAATAACAAATCATTTCACATATACTGGCGGCTATGCGTAGGAACTTATTTGATAAGCTTTTCATGAAAACTTCTGAAACAAACTAAACTATTTAATCTATTATTAATTGTTTTTAAATTAGTTAAATTTTACAAATAGGTTTATTCAAAAGACACATTTATTAATTTTGTTTGTACTTCTTTAAAATGTAATCTTTGCAGAGTCGTCTCAAACGCAACTTGACTGCGATTGGCGAAACCAATTCAAAGGTGAAAGTTGTGAATATGTGGCGGCGTGCTTGAGTTAGGATATAATTTGAAAGTGTCGTCATTGAAGTTTGTAGTTAGCCTTAATAATTTGATTCCTATTAATTAATTCTTTTGTGTATCACCACAATAATATATTATTAATCTGCGCTTATAAAAACATCTTCATCATGCGGACATATTTGATACCTAAACTTTGGAGAAAAAATAGATTATGACATAGAATCCGATTCACACTGAATGTAATTGGATATCTAATTCGATTTAGAGCCAAATTTAGCTATTTAGAAACTGAAGTGACACACCAACTTGTTATGTATATGTTGGCCTCTTGTATCCAAATTTAGATTTAATCATGATCTTAAGTACATATTTTAAGGTATTAGTAATAAAGCGCGAAGGAAGTTGTAACAATGTGATAAAAACGAAGTACCTTGGTCAATGGTATCTGGGTATTTTGCCCTGGAGGGTCAGGTTCACTTTGACCTTTCCTCCTAAAACGAAGTAATAACTAAGAGTTTGTTTATTTTGGATTTCGCGCTAAGCTGCTCGAGGTCTGCGCTCATCGCCCCTACTTTAGCAGTGTGAGACAAGAGAGAAGGCAACTCGTTATCACCACTCTCCGCCAACTCTTGGGCTTCTCTTTTACCAACAAATAGTGAGATTGATTGTAACCTTATAACTCCCCCACGGCTGAAAGGGCAAGCATGTTTGGTGTGACAGAGATTCGAAACCACGACCCACAGATTTCGAGTTAAACGCCTCAATCACCTGGCCATGCCAGGCCACGAAGTCAGAGTAAGATTTAAGATAATTTAAATTAGTTTGGTTCAGAATATCAGTGGGAATGATACTGTATTAACAATAATTTGAGTAAATGAATAACATATTTTGCGTACAATATTTACAGGGCCATTTGTCTAATGTTTTATGATTTTAATTTTGTTAGTTGAGTAGTTGTAATTAAACCATGAATTATGATGTTCTTGCATCATGCTTGAAGTCCAACAAATTGCTTAATATTTAGTACTAAATATTTTTACTGACAGTATAATAATGTTTGATATTTAGAAGTTTTTTAAAATGTTAATAAAGTGTTTATTTTCTTACTTATTTATAATATTGTTTGTGAGGTTTATGCAATTTTTAAAGGCATTCTCTGTTGATGTTAATCATTTTAATATTTTTGTATCATACTGCAGGAAACTTAATTATTGTATTAGTTGGAAGAGTTCCAGAAGTGAATAAAAATTTAATTAAGTGGGAAGAAGAGTTTGGTATAAAGTATACACCATTTTATTAGAATAACCATTATAATTTATTTTAAGTTTATCAGTGTCTTATTTTGGGATATTTGATATTTATATGTATAAAAAGCAAGTTTGTATACTTCCAGGGGAACTGTATAGGCCGAAATGGAGAAACCTTGATAGTTATGCAAGTTATACCTTTTTCTTACATTAATGATGCATCTGTAAAGGTAGAAATGGAATATCAGTAATCATAGAATTTACATGTGTGTGTTAGTTTGTTATAACTCAAAAAAGAATTAAATAAAAAATGCTGCATTGACTGAAAATATCCCAGGGTACAAGCTGCAGTGTGGGATCATAATATGTACCCTCGGGTTTTGAGGTGACTTAAGAAATAGGACCCACACCACAGTGAGGATACACTGTCTATCAGTCTTAACCTCTATTCACCAGTCTCATATAAGAAACAGAGTTGCAATAGGTACAGAATTAGAAATAGAAGTTAGGACAGTGAGACATGGGTGCTCAAGCACACAACTTCCTACATGTGAAAACAATGTGGGACATGTTTTTAAACATAATAACTACAAACATGATTTATAAGATACAATGCAACAACTGCCATGACTTCTATATGGGGGAAAAAGCAGAAAAATGGAAACTAGATTCAAAGAACACAATAAAACACCTTTGCACGTTTTTGAACACTCCAAATGTAATAAACACATTATCATAGGAGACATCCGGATGCTAAGTAGGCAAACAAATACAAAATCAAAGAAGCCCTACATATACAATATACAATAGATATAGAATTAGAAATTAGGAGAGAGAGGTGTAGGTGCTCAAGTCCACAACATCCCATATGTTTTTGAGTTACAACAAACAAGTGTAATTTGTTCAAGGTTCAGGTTTGCTGTTTTTAATGCAGTCCTTCCTTCTGATTTTACACATTTCACTATTTATCTTCATTAAAATATATTTATTTTCACTAATACATATAAACGATTGTGATAAAAATACTGACAGAAACAGGTTACAACTTCATGTTGCATAACAAAAGTGTAAAATGTTTTATAAATTCCAAAAAAATGAAAATCAAACAAATTCAAGTATTTGGAAAGACTTGAGACCTACTAGAGCGAAAGCTCTGATGATAAAATGATGCTGTTGAAAAAGTCTTTAAAAGATTTAATGAATGAACATGAATTTGAAAAATGTTTTTCACTGATAAGATCAACAGTAGAGTTGTTTTATGGAGGATTAGACACTTGTTTTGTAAATATTAAAGCTAATTTGTGACACCTTTGCTATTTTTCTTGTAAGAGCAAAGAAAATTAGCTTATTAAAATATACTCTATGGTTTCAATAATTTGAGAATGGGTTTCATGGTGAATCACACCATCTCAGGACATGCATCACAAGTATGGTCTTTTACTGTCTTTTCATCCTTACTTTCACACATGGGATGATAGCAGAATTTTGAGAGCTAGTCAACTTGTCAACTAAAATTAATCAGATTTGGTCTCTGTTGGTACTAAGTTTTGTAGTCAGTGAACAAATTTTCAATATCTTGTACACATGTGAACAACTATTTCTGTCCTTATCATGAAGATAGAAACAATTAAGGAATGTTATGAAGAAAAAAGTATTTAAATGTGATTGTTTGGAAAGTTTTGAAACATTCTGTTGTGTATTGGGGGGAAGGGAGTTTGTTCTGGAATTGGACTTTTATGTTTAAGAATTAAGAGGATTTCTTAAACTTTCAGTAGGTATAGATAATCCTAAGCTACATCATACGTATGAAAAAGCTGCATTATAAAGATACTTGTCTCAGTTTATGATGACAGTATTGTTTGTTTATTTAATATAACCTTCCAGTGCATACAAATAATTTGTGGTCTCCACAGAAATGGCTTGAAGTTTCCCTCTTCACGTTATTGTAGCATGTATTGTAGTTCCACTTGCATGCTAAACAACTGAGAGAACTGTTTAGAACTGGAAAATTTAATTGGTTACCTTCAGGCAGTATTTACATTGATTAGTTTTGTGCAGTTTAATCAAAACTATGACTTAATCAATTGTCACAATAATAATAAACTAATTGCAAATAGAGATAACAACTTTCTCTATTTTTGGTAATTTTATTTATCCAAGTAATAAAAATGTTACTTTTTTTGCTTCTGAGTACAAAACTGCATACCTGACAAATTAAATCATGAACATCAATGCAAATACCTACTATTATGATTTGAACATAATCATTATGATTTTGGTGTATACATTAAGACTATACACTCATACAGACAAATATTACAACTTGTTGCAACTCCCAAATTATTATATATTATTTTGGCCAATACAATAAAGTGATAAATTGTTCCACAGGACTTGAAAGGGGTGAAAAGAAAATTTCTAGTAAAATGTAAATAAATTTTGCTGCTCATTAGCTATCCTGTTTATAATTTTGCTACACTTCTTTTAAAACTTTTTTGTTACTTTCGTTTTTGAAAATGGCCATATTGTCAAATAATTTGGAACCAGGAGTGGAAAGGCCAACTTCAGGTGACTTGTGGTGGTTTTTGTACTCACCTCTTTGTCCTCCTGGTGAGTTATGATAATTACAGTTATATTACAGAAAGTCCTTTACAACTTGAATTGCTGTAGTATTTCTCTCGGTGTTGTGAACTTGATGTGAACTTTGATTTTATGCTATTTATGTGTTGTTTTTTAAACATTATTTTGTTTTACCTTAATTTTTTTTTTTATGAATTTTACTAAATTTACTCTTTTCACTGGATGTTTGACATAGATAGCATAACTGCTTTGTGCTATTAAACACTAAGTCAACCAACCAACCAATCTCTCAGAAACACTGACAAAACTTCCTTGCTAATTCTGACAGATTGTCCATATCAACAAACATATTACCACTGTGGATGTTGTCTTGTGTAATATTTTCTTAGGTACGGTACCTTCAAAAGTATACAAACGTTTTCTCTTAGAAGCACCTTGCATCATGGAATCATGCTCAGATGTTAGCTTCAAAACTGGTACTTGCACTATGAGTATCAACAGAATTTTGCCACCAAGTGATTCTCTTGTGTTGCTACTGATCTTATTAGTCTTTTTTTAGTTGCTTGTTTCTTGTGTATCTGTTGCCATGAAACTTCCTGGTGTCTGATTTGTGAGGACCATGCTTCATGTCCAAATTAAAATATTCAGGAATTACAAGGGTGATAAACATTTTTGTTAGACTACATGAATAAGTAAAAGTATTTTCTTTGTTTAACACATAGAGCTTAACATTTTTGATTGACTTATCAATAAAAGGTTATTGATACATTGAAAGGAAGTAGTAATAAGAAAATCTGCATTTTGATAATGAGAAGGAATTACAGATAAACTGGGTAAAATTATTGACAAAAATGGATAAAAACAATTGTGGATCGCACTGCCATGAAAATGGAATGTAAATAGGGCATTTAAATAGAAAATCTTTTAGCTTTCATACTTTTTAATGGTTTACAGTGGTTCTCAGAGTTTTTCATAAGGCATTGAAAATATAGGGGCTAAGAATTCAAAATATGTAAAACATTATTTGTTATATTTTTTGATATTTTAAGGGAACATGCTACTGTAAAATTAAGAACAGGGAATGCTAGGTGTGATTGATCTGTTCATTTACTGATTCAGCCCCTAAGGTGCCTTTCAAGATGATAATTTCAGTTAGAGTTACTCTGGTAGAAATTATTTTTACAATACTTTCTTTCTGAACTGTAATTGATTATTAGAAAGTACCAAAATATTTAGAGTTGTATCACTTCACTTACATTTCTTACACAACCACAAAAACCAAATATTTGGCTGCTAATATAAATAGTTTTTCTAAAAGTTCTTTAAACACATGTTATGGGTGTTTAGTGTTGATATAATTACTGGAACCTTCTTTATCATAAAAACTTGTTTTTGAGAATGATTGCAAGATAGATTGAAATGTTGAATTTGTTTTTAAAGTATTCTTACTATAAAAGGTGTAACTTCCAATAATTTTACAGCAGAGTTGATATTGTGAGTACTTATCACATTTTCAAACAGTTATCCCTTTTTATGTACTTGTTAACAGCAGAATGACTTTATAACACCCCTATGTCAAAAGTTTGAATTAGTTATTCATGTTTTGCGCTTGTTAACAGAGTTCTTAGAATTCTTGCACTATTACCAGCAGCACAGTGTGTGGACTTTTAATGCTAGAAAATTGGTTCTGATACACATGGTGGGTAAAGCAAAGATAACCTATTGTGCATGTTTGTGCTTAATTACAAACTCATAAATACTTAGAACTCAACAAAACATTTAGTTTCTGAACAGAATTAAAAAAAAATTATACAACAGACATAATTGAAACACAAATTAAATTTTTATTTTCTTTTTCATAATTGTATGCAGTGGACAGACATCTATATTCACAAATAATATTATCCTACCAGTAAAATATGTAAAGATTTGAAATATATAGAGTTGACATTTCAAGTCATAGTCTTAAACTGATGACATTCGAATTCATGTGAAAATTCCTTGTGAACAGATTTTTCAATATTTGTGTATAGTAAGAGATATGATATCAGCTTGGTGAATAAGTATGACTTGTATAGAGATTTCTAAAGCTAACCGTCATAGAAAATTGGCTTAGCTAAGTGCAAACCCAACTGACAGCTGTCTGTTGTTTTCAAGTAATGTTATTATAAGGTCGATAGTGTTGTTACATTTATTAAACAACAACAAAATGAAAATCAAACTGATTTAAAGCCTCTGTTTGTATGTAATTTTCCTATTGTATAAGAAAGATTTAATACAAACTTAAAATACTGAGTAACGATGTGTGCTTGTGAACAAATTCTATTCTGTGTCTTTTTGTGTAAGTATTAAAATTGATGTGTGGGTCAAAGATAAAAAAAAGTTATATTTTCGTGTCTTTATTTTTCTTTCAGGTAAATAAAAAGTATTACATTTGTTCAGAAAGTGAGATAGAAAAATAACACTTTCATTTAATATATATTAATTAGACCATAACCTACTATTTTGTAACTGTGATCTACATGTTTAGAGTAAATCAATGGATCATTGTGATGTAATTTTTGAGCAACAAAATATTTGAAAATGCAGAATAAGTTTTTCATAAACAAGTACTTGTGTTGAACTTCACCTCATGTTTAAATGCTGTGTTTTTATCACCCAGATAAATCATGATTCTAGTCTATCTAAAAGTTCATGTTGGATTATACACTCATTTCTTACATGTGATAAAACAGAATTTTGTATTATATCAGTGGTGTTGTGCCATGACTATCTGCACAAACAGAAACAAGCTTCAAAAAGCTGGACACTGTCTGTGTGAATTGACCAATCTGCCAAGATTCTATGATTTTGAATGTATGTGAGGACACTCTTGTAAGTGGAAAGTAAGTTAATTTCTATTGTATTTAGTATCTGACTATTTTCATGTAACTTTAAAAAGTTCACACATTTCTAGTAACTTGTCATTCAGTTTGTTGAAAAAATGTTTACCATTCAGCAGTTTAATTTAACCTGCATTTATTTATTATCATGTTAAGGTAATTAAAAAGCAACACTAACCAAAATGAATAGTGATACATATATATATAAAGAGACCAAAATTTCAATGTTAGTCACATTCCACACTCAGTTATTTATTGAGTCTTGGAATTTAAGATGTCTTTATTAATAACTAAGTAATTTGCTTGAGTTTAAATTATCGAAGATTTGAATGAGGCTTAACAGAAACTGAGAATGTGTTTCTATATGTATATTTGTTTCTGTTAATATGCATTTTTTAAGTAACCACTCAATTATAAAAATTAAACACATCTCAAGGGTGTTGAATGTTGATATAATTAGTAGAAACTTCTTTACCATTACCCCTTGGTGTGGATTCCTGTACGTGATGAGGGGACCTCGCAGGGAAGGTTCTGTTCTTTCAGTTTACCTCCTCTGGGATCTAAACATCCACTCAAATGTTTGCTGTGCGTGGCAACTCGTGAATGGGAGGAGAGGATCCTGGTGTTTGATGGGTTCAACCCCAACACACCACTTTGGCATTGAATTCCTGTAGTCGGGAGGCCTTGGTCAACTGGCCCACTCAGTCTCTGGTCAACCAAGTATCAATGTTGAATGTTCTCAACAGGTGTTGTGGACATTATGTATGATGCTGGTGTTTGGGTATAATGCTCATGAAGCTGTGGCATCACTGCAGTGTCCTTGTTTGATATTGTATTTTATCCCCATGGTGGTGGGGTCAGTGGGCACCAAAATTTCCCTTTCTTTATTGTGATTACTCCAATTAAAAATCTGAATAAAATAGTAAAAAAACAGTCCATAGGTAATTGAACTCGTCTTGAAGAATCTGAGCAGCAGTCTTCACCATTCTTACCACCTATTTTTCCTCATTTTCTTATGTTGCACTCACTTTCAAACAAACCTTTAGGGCAAATGTCCCCTTTTTTATTCAGAAGGGACTTGCTGGCTATCCAAAGTAATTAAAGAAGCTTCTATCTGGTGATGTATTGGTGCAAATATAGACATCTCAACACAGTAAACTCCTCTTGCATTCAAAGGCAATTGGGCATATACCTATTGAGGTTGCACCTCATGCTACTTGGAATTCATCATGAAGAGTTACTGTTGAGAGATGTTTGAAGAACATCCCCTAATCAGAAATTCTTGCTGGTTTCTGCAGTGAGGTGCATATCCACTTGCAAAAATGGAATTATTGTGCTAACAAATGTCTTCGTTCTCACATTTATGTCACCACGTCCACTTGCCATCATCAAAGCAGGTTATCTTAATTGCAAGGTTCGGACATACATACCAAACCCTCTCCAATGTTTCCAGTGTCAATGGTTCAGTCACTTGAAGGCGTCATATAGTTGTTCCTTGACGTGTGCTCCTTGCAGTTGCAAGGACCATGATGCCTATGTTTGTGAAATGGACTCTCATTGCATCAATTGCAATGGCTTTCACCCATTCTACTTTCATTCTTGCCCTAAATGGTTGAAAGAAAAAGAGATACAGCATTTGAAAATGATTCATAACATTACCTATCCTGAGGTATGCTGCTGCACTTTGTTCCACAGTTACTGTAGGAATGCAGAAAGATCTCTCTGTGCCTCCTAAAGAATCGTTCTCCAAACAAATGAAAAATACTTTGACCACCATGGTGAAAAAAGTTGATAAATCAACTTCAACACCAATCTCTGACCCTGATATACATTCCACCAAACCTCAAGATCCATATCCTTTGGTTCCAGGTACAGGCATTTCTTTGGATCCATCTTCTTCTCTCACTCCAAGATGCAAAACAATAATTCATTCATGTTCTCAGTGTCTGGAATCCCCTTTAAACAGCAAAGACTCACTTTATCGATTGAGGGCAGGATCCGTAGAAGTAGATTGATCTCCCTCGAATAAGGAAATTAAGGAAAAAAGACTTTGTCATAAACAGAAGAGTTCTCTACCCAATTTGCCTACACAGAAATAAAAATGGTCATCCTGATGCAGTGGAACTGTCGAGATTTACATTCTAGTCTGGATGAAATCAAAACACTGATTGCTTTCTGTTTGTTTTTCCTCACAGAAAACATTTCTGAAATCTGCCGATTCAGTCACCTTTCGGCAGTTTTCTTGACACAGAAATGACAGGCTGTGTGACAGATGAGTGCATGGAAGGGTGGCACTGTTGGTTGATCAGCATATGCCCTCCCTGTCTTTGCCACTTGATACACCCTTGGAAGCCATAGTCATCAGTGTTTCCTTTGGTCATACCATCACTGTTTGTTCTTTCAAACTGTCACCTGAGAGACAAATGATCAATCAGACCTTGATAATCTCATTGAACATTTGCCGTCTTCCATTTTCATCCTCTGGGGAAGTGCTGATATTGATAGGAGGGGTTGCTCCTCTGATCACAACCTTTCTCTTTTCAATATTCAATACTGGTTTTTCTACTTATTTCCATGTGCCAGTCAGTCCTTCACTGATGTTTGATCTCTTAATTTGCTCCCCTTCATAATTTTCCCATTTTTCATGGAGGGTTGACAATAATCCACAAAGCAGTGATCATTTCCCTATAATCTTGAGAGAGAGTGGCCATGGTTGATGCCACCTGACCTGCATGCCCCAGTGGAAGATGGATCAGACAAACTGACCCTCTTTCACTGCTGTCATAGAACTTTATCATGCCCTTGTCTATAAGCCATTCATAGATGACTTTGTAGCACCAGTAACTGACTGTGTTATAAAAACAACTGCTCAATGTATTCTTAAAACCTCGACACATTTTCCACTGTGTCCTTGTCCATGGTAGAATCATGCCTGTCACATGGCACAGAAGGCTCAAAAATGAGCCTGGGGTACTTTCCATTGATGCTCCATACTCTCAAACTACATTTCTTTCCAGTGGGCTCGTGCACGTGTTCGATTGATAAGATGTGAAAGCCAGAAGGAATTTTGGATTAAGTTCACACCAAGCATCTCTTCTACCACCAGATCCAGAGTCATATGGGACAAAATTCAAAATGTCAGCAGGCAATACAATTCTGTTCCCCTCTCAATCATACTCTTTGATGGCCAGGAAGTGGCTGATACCCAAAGCATTGCTGATACTCTTGGTGAAAGCTTTTGCTGCGTATCTGGCACTTCTGTTTCTTCCTCCACCTTCTTAGTCATCAAGACTTGGGCACAGCAATCGCCTCTTTCCTTTCAAGCTGATTGTTTTTATGACTATAATCATTCATTTACACTGGAAGAACTCACTATCCCTTCATTGGTCTGCAGTACATTGGTTGGACCTGTTGATATACACAGTGAGATGCTGCACCATCTATCTCCTGCTTCCCTTGCTATTCTTCTGATTTTAATTAACCGTATCTGGCAAGAGAAAGTTTTTCCTGGTGCTTGATGCCAGGCTATTGTCCTATCTTTCTCCAAGCCTGGGAAGGATCCCAAGATTCCTTCAAACTACTGTCCAATTACAGCTGTCTCTGTTAGACCTTAAGGAGTGTGGTTATTGCTCATCTTGTTTGGTTACTCTTGCCCACGCAGTGTGGGTTCTGACAACAGCACTTCACCGTGGACCACCTGACTCGACTTGAAACATCCATCAGAAAAGCCTTTCCCAAATGACAATTTCTTGTATCAATATTTTTTTACATTGAGAAGGCTTATGATACAACATGGAAGTTTGGAATTTTGCAAGACCTCCTCCACAGGAACTTGGAGTCCCTCAGGGCTGTGTTGTGAGTGTCACACTTTTCAGTATGAAAATTAATGTCATCACTGAACAACTCCCTGTCACTGTTGGAAATGGGCTCTATGTTGACGATTTTCACATCTCATGTCAGTCATCAAACATAAGGTGAATTGAGCAGCAGCTACAGACTGCCCTCAATTGTGTATTGCAGCAAATGGCTTCACATTCTTTCTCTCTAAAATAATTTGCATGCACTTTTGCTGCCAATGGGGTATTCACCATGATCTTGAACTCTGTATTGGTGAAGTTGTGCTGCCTTTGGTCTCCAAGACCCCAAGTTCTTGGGGCTTATCTTTGACTGTAAACTGACCTTTATTCCACACATCAAGCAGCTATGAGTCAAATGTACAGGAGCACTGAACATCCTCCATGTCCTCTCTTCCACCACATTGGGAGCAGTTTGTTATTCTATGCCAAAGATATATGGTGCTCTTATTCAATCGAAACTGGACCATGGATCACTGGTCTGGCAGACCATCGACCTTCCTGGGGCTTTTTGCACTTTCCCAGTTCAGAGAATATACATGGAATCTCATGAATCTTCTTTGCACCTTTGCCATTTGCAACTGTCTATACTATATGCTTCGAAACTTCATTTCTTACCAAAGCATCCTACCTGGGGTTGAATCTTCCTTCCTTGATGGGCCATGCTTTTTCAGACCAGACGGTCTGCCATTGCTCCTTTTGACCTTCATATTCATGTTTCAGATGGTTTCAAATCAAGTGACTGTGTGGGCTCTGCCATGGTTTGTTGTGGTTCGGTGGTTTCGCACAGAATCCTCTCTACAGCTTCTATGTTCACTGGTAAACTGTATGCCATTTCTCTTTATCTGGATCACAAAGAAGCTAAGTGGTACTGAAACTGCACAATTAACACTGACTCGCTTGGTTCTCTACTGGCTCTGGAATTGCTTCACATTGGTTCACACCTTATTCTTGCTGATATTCAAAACTGACAGGCCCATATTTCTATAATTTCCACTTCTATCCAGTTTTTCTGGA